>CM065689.1:8659238-8666738 GCA_017654935.2 Phymorhynchus buccinoides
CCACCTTCTGGAAGTTCTGCGCTTGTAACTTCCTTTAATCTGTCACTCTTTGACTCTGCCTTTTTCCTTTGCTTACTGTCATCTACTATCTTTCTGCCTTACCGGTCCATCCATTCTCCTGCCCTTTTTTTTTGATGAAACGCTTTCAAAAAAACATTTCCTCCAGCCGAAGTCGGACTTGCTGGGCCTAACTATTTCTTAGTTAGGCGCATAACGGCAGCATGACGCATCTGCGCTCATAATTGACAGGACACTGTCTGAGCGACCGAAGAAGAAGAAGAAGAAGAAGAAGAAGAAGAAGAAGAAGAAGAAGAAGAAGAAGAAGACAAGGAATCGTGACGGGTGACGTGGCCAAACCAGACGCTTCACTGTGGATGGTAGTGAATCCTGCGGGCCCAACCAGGTCCTTGATCTTGTTGCGGACATAATCGTTTCTCTTTCGTTTCTAGGAATGAGATGCCGGGCAGTTTCATCAGGATCTTGGACTCAAAAGCGTGTGTCCCACCCCAGGTTTAAAAGAACATCGTTCGCGTTACACATACAACTTATTCATTCGCCCCAAACTGAATTTCAGGTGGAGGACGACACTCCCTTGAACGTGGCGAACTACCATCGTCGCTGGAGGGTGGGTGAGCACGATGCCATGGGAGACACTGTGGGACATCGTGGCTTTGCTGACAGGTTTGTGCGCAGTGAACACCTTAGGACGCGGATTTGACCGCCAGGGGGGGCAGTCAAACCGGTAGGGGCTTATTGCGTGAGAGAGAGAGAGAGAGAGGGAGATGAGTTATATTCATATTAACTACTTGTGGCGGTGCCATAGCCGATTAGGTTTAACCGAGGCGTGGTTACCGCTACACCTATCTGTATTGTTAAAACGTCGGGACTTTACTGGGGTTGCACTGCCTCCGGGCATTGCCTCCAGTATTGTTCCCACCATCTTTGTATCTACAAATGTCCCATATGTGTCTGTTCCGGACCGAGAGGACGTAAAACACCATTTTTCATTCGGGAGATGAGTCCCTCCCTCTCTCTCTCTGTGTCTCTGTCTCTCTCTCTCTCTCTCTCTCTCTCTCTCTCTCTCTCTCTCTCTCTCTCTCTCTCTCTCTCTCTCTCTCTCTCTCTCTCTCTCTCTCTCTCTCTCTCTCTCTCTCTCTCTCTCTCTCTCTCTCTCACTACGCCCAACTAAGAATATCGAATGATAGGCCCCTACTGGTTTGATTGCCCCCTGGCGGTCAAATCCGCGTAATAAGTTGACCATTAGCATTCGTTAAGCATAAATAAACTCCCTTTACCTCTCCGTTCTGCCAAGTCCCTTTCTTTATTATTAAGTCTTCTCTCAAAACTACTCTGCTCAAATAAATAGCCTGCTATATTTCTTTTTAAAGTACTGTGCCCCTTCCATGCGCGCGTGTACGTGTGTGTGTGCATGCGTGTTGTTTGTGCGTGTGTGTTGAATGTGTGTGGTTGCGCGCGCGTGTGTGTGTGCGTGTGCGTGTGCGTGTGCGTGCGTGTAGTGCGTTCGTGTGTGAGTGTGTGTGTGTGTGTGCGCGTGCGTGCGTGTGAGTGTGTGTGTGTGTGTGTGTGTGTGTGTGTGTGTGTGTGTGTGTGTGTGTGCATTTGTCTGTGTTTAGTGCGTGCATGTGTCTGTGTTTAGTGCGTGCGTGCGTGTGCGTGCGCGTGCGCGTGTGTGTATAATATATTTTTGTCGTTTATTCATTTATATTACTTGCTGGTTTATTCATTTATTATTGTAAGCGCTTAGGGCTTTTTTTGCGCATTCGTGTGTGTGTGTGTGTGTGTGTGTGTGTGTGCGTGTGTGTGTGCGTGTGCGTGTGCGTGCGTGTGCGTGCGTGCGTGTGCGCGTGTGCGTGCGTGTGCGTATGCGTGTGTCAAGTCAAGTCAAGTCAAGTCAAAATGATATTTATTGACGATAAAAGAATAAGCTTGATAAATCTTTTTTACATCCTGTCGTCATAAATGAATAAAAAACACCAATTAAGGTAAATAAATAAAAAACATAAACTGGAGAAAAATCAACCACAATAACAAAAAACAATCATGTGTGTGTGTGTGCGTGCGCCTTAGGCCGTGTACACACATAAGCGGATATTCTATGCGGAAACCCGTGCGCAATCCATAAATAAGTGAAACAAAGAAAGGGAAAAGATATGCGCACGTGTCCGAATTTCCCCTATATATATATATATATATATATGCGTAAACGTTTATCCTTCTTTCTTCCACTTATTTACGGTTTTCCGTACGGAACTTACGCGTCTAATGTCTAATGCCCAATCGTCCCACAAAACAAGGGGTCCCAGGGACTCCTTCACTTCCAGTAAAGAGGGTTCTAGAGGTGGGATAGAGGGTCCCAGTGGCATAGCGAATGCTAAAAAGAATTTTTCTAGTGCATCCCTGGGACCCCTTGCACATTCGTTTAGAGGGTCCTGTAGAATGTTAGTGCTACATAGACCCCCAAATTGGGGTCCCTGGGAGCCCTGCTTTAAGCGAGTGACATTTTCCAGCCCTTCCATCGAACTTTTAAACATTATTTGACGTTGTCTTTTGCCGGGTTTTTCCCACGATCGGTAGATATGATTCGACTGACTCGCGGAAGAGACGGGCGATCTCGCTGATAGACTCGCAAGTTTCGTCTGTCGCCTCCATCTTGAGAGAGTTCGAGGGAGACCGGAAATCACCCACGCAAGGGACATCACTCGTCCGAACCTTCTTACTTGCTTCTGGGATAGTGCTATACGGAACTTTACGCGTCTAATGTGAACCCGGCCTTATTCCAGAAACCTGTTCGTGGCTGAGAACACCCAGCCCCGCATCGCCCCCTCCCAGGTCAAGCACTGCTACAAGCCTGCCGGACATCCCAGGGTGTGCCCCACATACACCAAGCGGGTGTCCTACGCCATCCCCCTTGAGCTCATCTTCCTGACCCCTCTGAACACCTGGAACCCTTACAACATCCAGATGCGAGGCAAAATCGGCTCCGGCGATGCTGAGATCGTCACCCACGGCGGCCGTAACGGAGGTATGTACCAAATACGAATACGAATACGAATACGAATGTGGTGTTTCTTTAGTTTTTTTTAATTTGAGGTTAGGATTTCCACATAATATGCTTTATATTCTGATTAGGATATACAAATGAGAACTATTTGTTCATATTTGTCCGGTTTGTCAACCCCTTGACTGCCAGAGAAAATTAAAGAAAAAATCATTGCGCAAATCATGACATGAAAAAGACAACTGATCTGAGCCAATCTGAGAAAATGGTCTGGGGATATTACTCTCTTGATTATGTTAGAGAAAAAGCCAGCATATCAGGGTTATTCCTCTTCATCTGATGACATCATCCCAGGTCAGTACGTAATTCGTTGGTGACAGTCAAGGGGTTAATTAGAACATTTGCCGTGTTATTAGTTATTAGTTCATATTCTTTGTTGTTGATAAATGTGTTATTTTTTTATTTTCTTATGCGCACCTGGCTGCAATGTCTCTGTTATTACATAAAAAAGATTATTTGGATTTGGGTTTGGATTTGAAATGATCATTTTGCGTCAAATAAGCACGTAGATACAAAGAGTTGACCCAAGAGCGCCATTTTTTGGCGGCCATGTTGGATTTCTCAAAGTGCTCAAGTTTCTGAAGGTGTCATCAGTTGGGTATGTGTTGCATAGGCACTAAAGAGTTCAACACCGCTCAGAACAATAACTATGCAGCCAATAATGTTAGGCTACACCCTAAATCAAGGTTTCGCACCTGGGCTAGATGGATAAGGCTTCAAGGGCAAATACCAAGCAACAATGATACCAAGATAATAAATGGAAAAAGTACAGTCAAAGAACATTTTCTGTGTTTTAATCTATGTATTATATTTTGGTCTTTAATTTAATAAAAGTTGGGCAGAAAAGCAAGCCTATTGAACAGCAACAACAACAGCAAGCACCAAAAAAACCGCATATGCAATTTTGGGCAAAATTGTAAAATGATTTTTAAAAAACACAAGAAAAAGAAGAAAAACAGAAAGAGGCAATACACGAGAAAACGAAAACGAAAACGACATTTTATTTAACCAGGGAACATGAGATCAGCAATGACAGCTTTTGTTTTACCCAGACCGAGAGAGAGAGAGAGAGAGAGAGAGAGAGAGAGAGAGAGAGAGAGAGAGAGAGAGAGAGAGAGAGAGAGAGAGAGAGAGAGAGAGAGAGACAGACAGACAGACAGACAGAGAGAGAGAGAGAGAGAGAGAGAGAGAGAGAGAGAGAGAGAGAGAGAGAGAGAGAGAGAGAGAGAGAGAGAGAGAGAGAGAGAGACAGACAGACAGAGAGAGAGACAGACAGAGAGAGAGAGAGAGAGAGAGGGAGAGAGAGACAGACAGAAGACAGAGAAAGAGAGAGAGAGAGAGAGAGAGAGAGAGAGAGAGAGAGAGAGAGAGAGAGAGAGAGAGAGAGAGAGAGAGAGACAGACAGAGAGAGAGAGAGAGAGAGAGAGAGAGAGAGAGAGAGAGAGAGAGAGAGAGAGAGAGAGAGACAGACAGACAGACAGACAGACACAACAGACAGACACACACACAGAGAGACAGGGAGAGAGACAGACAGACAGAGAGAGAGAGAGAGAGAGAGAGAGAGAGAGAGAGAGAGAGAGAGAGAGAGAGAGAGAGAGAGAGAGAGAGAGAGAGACAGACAGACAGACAGAAAGAAAACACACACACACACACACACACACACACACACACACACACACACACACACACACACACACACACACACACACACACACACACACAGAGAGAAAGAGAGCACGAAATAAAAATGTACCAAACGAAACAATCACGGGCAAGCATGCATTGATCATGATGACGGATGACACGCGACAGGCACCACCAAGGAGAAGGCCTACAACGGCATCCACAGCAAGGCTTACTACCTCACTCCAGTGGAGTTCTTCTCCGGCAAGGAGGCCAACCACGACCCTGCCGACACCACCCGAGCCGCCACAGGTGTGTACCCGGTGTTGCCTAACATATTTTACCCATTAAATACATAGGATAAGACGGGGCAAAAAGCCCATGGGCGGGTAAGAAGCAAATGCCAATTATTTCCCATGAGACGAATTTCAGTCACATTTGCCCATGAAACGAATTTCAGTCACATTTGTCCATGAGACGAATGCTAAACATGGGCAAAATGTGACTGAAATTTGCTTCATTTCATGAGATAATTGGCATGGGCTTCTTACCCGCCCATGGGCTTTTTACCCCGTCTTCCCCATCTCTTTTCCTCATTCAAATTGTTTGCTGTTTGGGGAAAGATTCGCCCCAAAATACATTCAGAGGCGTCTGTCTTGTGGCATGCAGGAAGAACAGAGGATTCATCATTAAATATTGAGAAGTCAGGGATATTTTTCTAATATTTATTATTATTATTTTTTGTTGTTGCGCGGATGGTTGTTTATATCGGCCTAAGAGTCCTAAAAACAAGAGAAGGATATATGTGACCCAGAAAGGGGAATTAAGTCGCTGGGCTAGTTTCTCACAACAGCCTCGGAAAGTCAAAAATCTATTGTTTTTGTCAATTTTGAATTATGGGTATTTTTGTGTGCTCTTTGTCTTTCATATTTTAAAGGGCAATCTTTATTATGGTCTCTAAATGGTCTTTAAAGCGCTTTAAAACGAGTAGGTCAATGCATTTTCTTCAGCTAGGCTAGACTTTAGACTGTTTTCTCAACATGGCCGACCTTCACCCTACTAACTTTAAATGTTCATCACTCTGGAACAGAAACAGATACAAGAATGGTCCTTGTGGCATTAGAAAGAGAATTGTCTGAAGTTTCCCACGGTATACGTTTATCAGAATGGTCAGTTTGACATTTAATGCCCCTTTCGTGGTGCTGGGTCACACTTGATTTGAATCCCACATGGGAATGCCATGTCCCCACGATTGCCAAATCAACAATAGGACACAAGTCCGCTTCAACTGTGATACATGCAATATAGAACAATTGTCCTGACAGAAGCCAAGACAACAAATGTGACAAATGAAAATTCCATACGTCAATGTCAGGAAAATCGTAAAAAATATACAACACTGAAATTCGATGGCTTAGAGTCAAAACGGACTATCTTTAGATAGCCCATTGACATATTATTGATGTTATTGCAAAAACTAAGAACTTGTATTAAAAAAAAGACTGCAAATAATATAAAACGGGGATTACGCTTTTTATATTTCTGCAGTCTTTTTTTTGCCATAAAAGTTATTAGCTATCGCAATAACTTCAATAATAAGTCAATGGGCTATCTAAAGGTTAGTCCGTTTTGACTCCAAGCCATCGATTATTATGGGATGTATAACTGCCAAAACAACAGGACACAACAAGTCCGCTTCAACTGTGATACAATAAAGAACAATCATTGTCCCGGAAGAAGCCAAGACAACAAAAAGGACCCCCCCCCCCAACAAAACCAAAATGCAAATGTTAAGGGTCAATGTCAGGAAAATCGTAAAACATGTACAACACTGAAATTATGGGATGTATGTATGTTGTTGTCACCCAGGCGTTCTGGACCCTCACGGGAACCTCCGTTTGATGAAGTCCTCTGGAATCCGCACCATGCTGCCCAACATGGCTGACGTGGGCATCCTGAGGACACGATACCCCATCGTGCCCCTCACCGTGGAAGGCTCTCCCGTCTGGAAGGTGCGTGCGTGTGTGTGTGTGTGTGTGTGTGTGTGTGTGTGTGTGTGTGTGTGTGTGTGTGTGTGTGTGTGTGTGTGTGTGTGTGTGTGTGTGTGTGTGATGTGTGTGTGTGTGTGTGTGTGTGTGTGTGTGTGTGTGTGTGTGTGTGTGTGTGTGTGTGTGTGTGTGTGTGTGTGTGTGTGTGTGTGTGTGTGTGTGTGTGTGTGTGTGTGTGTGTGTGTGTGTGTGGTGTGTGTGTGTGTGTGTGCGTGTGCGTGTGCGTGTGTGCGTGTGCGTGAGCGTGTGCGTGTGCGCGTGCGTGTGTGCATGTGTGTGTTAGTTATTATTATTATTATTATTATTATTGTTATTATTATTATTATTGTTATTATCATTATTATCATTATCATTATTATTATTATTATTATTATTATTATTATTATTATCATTATTATCATCATCATCATCATCATCATCATCATCATCATCATCATCATCATCATCATCATCACCATCATCACCATCACCATCATCATCATCATCATCATTATCGTTATTGTTATGAAGGAGCTGGAGGCTGTTCGGGACGTCCTCATGGACCTGGACACCAACAAGAAGTTCCTCAAGAAGGCTCCCGAGGGGCTCAAGACCTTCAACGCCATGCCCAGCCACCTCGGGTAAAACAACCAGGCTTTACTGGGACCACTTCCATGAACCGGTTTCGTTATCTGAAAGTGAACAACGTTCGTTATATCCGACAGCTATGTAAATATTCGTTATAGGCGGTTTTATTTTGTTTTGCCGGAT
>CM065689.1:8676738-8684238 GCA_017654935.2 Phymorhynchus buccinoides
CATATATTTAATTGATCAACTCTTGTGCAAGAACAAACTTTAAGATTAGGCTACCAAAGCTTTTATAATAATGAAACGTCGTTATCCTAAATTGATGGATGTGTCAGTACTATTATCAAGTCAGTCCTATAATCAAACGATAACGCCTTGGCTTAAAGCTGTGTCAAACCGATTGACATAGGCCAGAACACCAAGGCTACATCAAAATGTAGCTATCCGGTCCATACGTATGCGGGGATAGTTTTATTTATTTATTTTTAGCCATGACAAGCTCCTAGCATAACATCACAATCCCAAATCCTCCGAAGTCGGAGTGTGGCTGTCCACGTGGCTGGGTAATCAAAAACGGGGTGGAGTTCCGCACCCGACACAACGACTGCAAGGCTAGGTACCTGTGTCTTTTTCTTCGTCTTAAAGGGGCACCCTGACGAATGAGGTTTTGCAAGAAACACGTCGAGATCACCATGAAAAGACCCTTTTCAGAGTTCGCAACACTCACTTGGCTCTGGTTTCCTAGAAATCAAACCGTCAAATCGGCGATTCCTCCTTGGCGGAGGTGCTGGAAGTCAAATTGTTTCACTGAAAGAGAAGGCGTGTGGCGTCTCTTTTTTAATCGCCGCCTGAGCTTAGACCAAATCGCTTGCACGAAGTTTTCGCAATACAAGCCTTTTTATTATTTAAAAAAAAATTGGTACATTTTATCTAAAGGAGTTTCGCTAACAACAAAGGAAATAGCTTAAATTTTGTTTTACTGCACTACAAAGAAGGAAAAAAACTTCAACCACAATGGGATTGGCCTCCACCCACCCAATCCAAAATGGCTTATATCTCCGGCATCTCCGCCAAGGAGGACTCGCCGTTTTGACGGTTTGATTTCTAGGAAACCAGAGCAAAGTGAGTGTTCTGGTCCTTGAAAAGGCTGTCTTTCTGGTGATCTCGACGTGTTTCTTGCAAAAGCTCATCCGTCGGGGTCCACCTTTAAGGGGCTTTTTGCTACACTGCATACGATCTGATCCCAATGCGGTTACGATTGTGACGATGTCTGCGAGGCATAATTTCTCGTGAAATTCTACTGTCTCAATGAATCTGATGAAATACTACTACTACATTTTGTAGTTCCCCGTTTCACGAGTCTGATAAAACATCTGCATTTGTGTATCAGGCATTTCATTTCATTTCATTCCCCTACGAAGTCGGAGTGTGGATGCCCACGTGGCGGGGGTAATTGAAAAACGGTCACGCGCGCAATGTTCTCATCCCTAGCTGGCGCACTTGTACCACAGCGTTCAAGCGCTCTGGTTTTTGGGATGATCCCTGGAGTCTTTTAGCTAGGGTGCGAAAACAAACGAAACAAATTATATGTTACAGTAAATTTACAAAACCAGTAAATTTGCAAAATGGTATGTAGAGAGGAAGGAGAAGGAGATAGGAGGATGAGAACGATGACACATCAATAGGCTCATAGCTAGTTGATCAGCCAAACCCTAAACATGCATTTTAACCCTTTCACCGCCAGCCATTTTTCATCCCCCAAATACCTTTAAGCTTAACTGGGTAGAGGAGAAAAATAACTGCAATACTGCGAATTCATCTGTGACATGTATAACATTAGGCCTATCCTTACCTCCCAAATTCAAGAAAATAGGGTCTTTGGATAACAGGCCCTGATTTGATGCCTTTTAGTGACATGGGTGTTAACCCTTTGTGGTGCATAAATGCGACATTGGCGGTGAAAGGGTTAAAGCATGTGTAGAAAACAACATTCTATTTACTGACAGCCGCAGTAGTGTAAGTAGCCTATTACAAAATTGTTAGGACACACTCACGCGCGCGCGCGCACACAGCCACACACACACGCGCGCGCACACGCGCGCACGCAAACACGCGCGCGCGCGCAAACACACACACATACACGCACACAAACACACACATACACACTCTCTCTGTGTCTCTCTCTCTCCGTGTCTCTCTCTCTATATATATATATCTTTATATCTCACATACACACAGATAGTGGTATACACGCACTGGCGATTCTATTTTACAATGTAATGATAAATGAGGAAATGGAGGGGGTGGAGGTGTTGATCAACATCTTTCCCTAAGATGAACGCGTTCCAAACCTACACATTACATTAACTCAATCAAGTCGTTCCAGCCATATATGCGTGCGGAATTAAATAGACAGCTGTCAATTTGATGCATTTGCTTCAAGGGAAGTAAATCTGTGTGCGCACCATACCTTGGTCAGTTCTAAACTCGCTTCGCTCCCTTAGAACCCCAATTTTGGCCTCTGATTTTGCTTTTGTAGTGGTTTGTTGTGTGCCTGCGTTGCAGAAGGATAGTATCCAGGCTCTCCCTGATCTTGGAATTGATTAATGTGCTACAAACAAGCATTAGCATCACTTCAGTTTTTTTCTAGACACCTTAAAAACAAAATGCAACGTAGTCTATGTTTAAAAACACTGACAGCCTGCCAAGAGTTCAACACAAGCTGACAGTGAAATTGTTTGTTTAACCTCTGCAGTAAACCGTTAATTTCAAGTTCAAGTTCACGTTCGAGTATACTTTAATATCTCCGAAAGAGAAATTCAGGTTAGGTGCAACAACATGACAGAGATACAACATAACTGAAAGAACATTAATCGAACGTGTGAAACGAAATTATACCAACCAAATAATTATTATTAAAATGCATTACATCAACTTAGAGATGTGCACATTTGAAACACACACGCACACAGAAACGCGCGCCCGCACACACACAGAGACAGACAGACAGACAATGAGAGAGAGAGAGAGAGAGAGAGTGAGGGGAGAGAGAGAGAGAGAGAGAGAGAGAGAGAGAGAGAGAGAGAGAGAGAGAGAGAGAGAGAGAGAGAGAGAGAGAGAGAGAGAGAGAGATTTATACTATGACATTGTATTGAATTAGCGAAAATGGCAACAATCGTCATTAACGCTGGAATGTTGTTTTGTTAAAAACACAAACGGAGGTTTGCGCTATTCCAACATTCAAAGTTTGCACGTCGTAACATTTTAATAATATGAGCATCCCACGACTGGAAAAAAGCCAGAATCGATGCACAATGAAATTGCAGATAATTGTCTAGATAACTGATGACGTTTTAATGATACGGATGTTGTCCACTCTGAATACGAGTTCCTGACACAATGCACTACAATGAGCGGCTTAGCTGGCTGTTTTGACCGCCAGGTGGCATAGCGCACGAGTGGGGCTAATCCTCTCTATGTTCTTAGTTGGGGATAAAGAGAGAGAGAGAGAGAGAGAGAGAGAGAGAGAGAGAGAGAGAGAGAGAGAGAGAGAGAGAGAGAGAGAGAGAGAGAGAGAGAGAGAGAGAGAGAGAGAGAGAGAGAGAGAGAGGGGAGATAAGTATCTCTTTCTCTACCCCAAACTCAAGATATCACGAGCTAAGCCCCTATTGAGTTGCATGCCACCTGGCGGTCAAATTGGCCAGCTAGGTTGACCATAATTGTATCCTTCCGCGCACCAGAGAAACTCAAACCTTCACACGTCACAAACGTTCGTCTGATTCTCCCTCCCCCCGCACAGCCAATGCTGGGGCATCATCTTCGCGCGCATCACCTTGACACGGACGCCATTACTGCCGTAGTAGCCGCCGCTCTCACGTGACCCGAACTTCCGCAAAGCCACGTGCTCTCCTCGCGCTGCGCTCCCGTTGGCTGACGCTTTCATGTCGTCAGCGGGAAGCGGAAAATACGGAACGGAGTAATCCGGTTCCTTCTTCCTGAAGCGCGCGTATTTGAGGAAGAGGAGGAGGAAGGTGAGGGCGTAGAAGGTGATGACGGCCACGATGTAGTATAAAGCTTCCGTCTGCTTTCTCTGGGAGTTTTCGTCCAACTCTGCGCTGCCAGCCAGCTCCGTCTTTGACAGAAGTTCTATCCGTTCCGTGTTGTTCAGACTCACTAAATACTGAGCACTCATGGTCGCTCTAGTAACAGATTAGCAGAGAGTAGAGCAATTAATTCTGAGTTGTTGATCGATTTTCCCGTAAAAAAATCAAGATAATACAATCCTTTGGCACTTCTTAATAAGAGAACACGCAGTCAAAATATAAGCACTGAGGCATTATTATCAAATCAATACAAATCATTGCGTTGTTGATGGATTTTCCGTCAAAAATCAAGATAATATAATCCGTTGGCACTTCTTAGGAGAACACGCAGACAAAATATAAGCACTGAGGCATTATCAAATATAAAAAAAATCATTGCTTCTTCTTCCTCGAATTTTCTAGAAACTGTAACCTTTTCGCTTCTGTTGATGTGAAGAGAAAACAACACTGGGTAACTTTTAAAGAAAGAATTAACGTACCAACAAAAACGATTTAAACTTATGTTTCAGTCAGTCTCATAATTGTTTTTTTTTTATAATGGTAATCATAAGCCAAATTGATTGTTGCTCGTTTGTTGAATTTACTCAAAGTTGTTTTACTGGCATGTTTACTCCTAGCACGAAATAGATTTTAAAAAAACACACACCAAAACTTCGATGAATATAATTGATACGTAGTTTTGTTGTTGTCAATTATTATTCCTGAAATAAAGTATACGTAAGCATTGTGCATAAACTAACACATTATCGCGATTGTGGACACCGCATTTTTGGGGACAAATTATCTTTTCGACTCTCTCTCTCTCTCTCTCTCTCTCTCTCTCTCTCTCTCTCTCTCTCTCTCTCTCTCTCTCTCTCTCTCTCTCTCTCTCTCTCTCCTCTCTCTCTCTCTCTCTCTCTCTCTCTCTCTCTCTCTCTATTCCCTATAGATTACAGTATTATAATCTTTATTGAGGTGACGACTATCAGGGAAAAAAGGACGTCGTTTTCAACCTCTAATTTGATATTTCTTGATTACTTAAACAAAGAGAAGAAATTAACTATTTGAGTTTGCTTGTTCTTATATCATACAGTATACGACTCTACGGCTTTAAAGAGTAACCATAATTCTTCTCATTAAAATGTGTAAACGTCTCTCTCTTGATCTCTCTCCCCTCCCCCTCTCTCTCCCTCTCTCTTATGGATGAAGGATTGCTTTGATGCTTATTTTACTTTACAATGTTTTTGCATTACTTATTTGTCGGTCTGTTAGTTTTCTTGTTTGGCCACAGGGCTGAGTGTAAAAAAGCAATGTTTATCTCATTACCCTGTATAAATAAGAATTCGTTTCGTTTCGTTTCGCTTCGTTTCTCTCTCTCTCTCTCTCTCTCTCTCTCTCTCTCTCTCTCTCTCTCTCTTGCAAGTCTCTCTCTCTCTCTCTCTCTCCTCTCTCTCTCTCTCTCCCCTCTCTCCCCTCTCTCCCTCTCTCCTCCCCCCCCCCCCCCCCTCTCTCTCTCTCTCTCTCTCTCTCTCCTCTCTCTCTCTCTCTCTCTCTCTCTCTCCTCTCTCTCTCTCTCTCTCTCTCCTCTTATCTGATCTTATCCTTCTCTTTATTTATACTTCTGTTCTGCTCTCGCGTTTCCCCCCAGATCCCTTGATACGATGACAAACAATACAATCTTGACCCAGTCGTCTGTTCTCAAACGCAGGCGAATGTATTTTTTGACGAATCAAACTGTTCACAATATGCTAACTTTTCAATAGCAACCAGAAACGCTCATTCTGGTACATAGTAATCAGAAGAAGAAAAAAAAGCAAAAAACACACACCACACAACAACTTTAGCCTGTTTTCAAAGAGAGAGTGTTGACGAACAATTTGTTCTCACGGGAACAGAAAAGAATATTTCACGTTTTAAAAGCCCCCCCCCACCCCCCATTCTTTCAATAATAATAATAATATCTGATTATTTGCGATGTAGACAACAAGGCTGACTCTTCTTGCACGTGAACAACGTCGCTGGTCTTAAAGGTAATTTCACAGTTCTCGATCGTGGTTAGATTTTCTACTTAGAGCGCTTGTGAAAGTACTGAGTTTGTAACTATAGCGCATTGGATATCTCTCTCTCTCTCTCTCTCTCTCTCTCTCTCTCTCTCTCTCTCTCTCTCTCTCTCTCTCTCTCTCTCTCTCTCTCACTCCACTCTCTTGTACAGCTCAACTGGACCTGTTGATACGATAACGCTGGATCTGTTTTCCACGATGCTGGATATGTTGCTATGACACGTGTTGCTACGCCACTGGATCTGCAGTTGTAATGGCGATACTGGATCTGGCTGAATCTTGTTATCTATACAGAATCAGAATCTCTACACACTCTTGCACAACTCAACTGGGTATGTGGTAACGTTAGATCTGGGGGTTTTCCGCGATGATGGATCTGGTTGTTATAACATCGGCTCTAGTTATCTCTACATATTCAGAATCTCTACGCACTCTTGCACAACTCAACTGGGTATGCGATGACGTTGGATCTGTTGTTGTTTTCCCCCCCGAGATGCTGGATCTGTTGCTGTGACACTCCTTGTTACGCCACTGGATCTGCAGTTGTAATGTCGACAGTGGATCTGTTGATATAACACTGGATCTTGTTATATAACCTGGACCCGTTTTACTCCGTAACAATCCTGGTGCCAACTACGTATTTGGTTTTCCATTATTGAACCTGCAAGAAGAGAAAACATATTGAGCAACATTCTTACACACATATTACCAACAAACACGTAATGAGCAGCATTCAAAAACACACGCACAATGTGAAAAAAGTTCATTCTTTTTTAGTCTTAGTAGATATTTTCTGTTTTTGCATTATACTATCTGTCTATTTGAAAGTAGGTCTGAGAGAAAGGGGGGGGGGGGTAGACAGAGGAAGAGGAGAGACAGTCAGCAGAGAGAGAGAGAGAGAGAGAGAGAGAGAGAGAGAGAGATAGGGAGGGAGGGAGGGAGAGAGACAGAGACAGAGAGAGACAGACAGAGACAGAGAGAGAGACAGAACATAAATACAGAGAGAGAGAGAGAGAGAGAGAGAGAGAGAGAGAGAGAGAGAGAGAGAGAGAGAGAGAGAGAGAGAGAGAGAGAGAGAAAGAGACAGACAGAGAGAGAGAGACAGGCAGAGAGAGAGACAGAGACACACAGAGAGAGAGAGAGAGAGATAGAGAGACAGAGAGACAGAGAGAGAGAGAGATCGATTTCGGAGCAACCATCATATCAACAACTATAACGAACAATCACAAAAAAAGCCACCATCAGCCCCTCCAAGCACCGTCACTATTCATATGATCAACAACCACCCAAACCACAGCATCAATATGAAGAACACTAAAAAAATATAAACCCCCCCCAAAAAACCCTCTAACATGTCAGCAATGTTCTTGCATGCTGTCCAGACAACAGTAATCGGTTTAAACGTCACGAAGAGAGAGAGAGAGAGAGAGAGAGAGAGAGAGAGAGAGAGAGAGAGAGAGAGAGAGAGAGAGAGAGAGAGAGAGAGAGAGAGAGAGAGAGAGAGAGAGAGAGAGAGAGAGAGAGAGAGAGAGAGAGAGAGAGAGAGAGTACACGAACCCGCATAAATACTAATTAGACAGAAAGCA
>CM065689.1:8691738-8696738 GCA_017654935.2 Phymorhynchus buccinoides
TTTAAAGCGTACAAAATAATAAACATACGTAATACAGACACTGCAACAGACACGACGAGTATGCGGTGCTTCTTTCGATGAGTATAAGTAGGATAAATAGTTTTAAATGTTTTCCAAAAGATATAAAAAGTTACGAAATGGTGCAGAGATAACATTCTGGTTTACATATTAAAATTATTGAAAAGCCAGGGGAGGCGACTCAGTGTATGTAATGATTGGAGTGGTAAAAATAGACCGCTGCCACAAACGATTGCGAATCCGCACTTGTTTTTGTGTGTGTTCCTTTACTGCCTTATATTTTGTCTTCTTTCTTCTTTCGTTTTTGAGGATTTATGGACATTGCAATTTTGTATTTACGTAGGAAAAGTTCATTACCCTTGATAAAAAAAAAAGGGGACAAAAGTTTGTTGCATAGCTTTCTTACACGTGGGTTGTTCATTAAAGTTTGGCAACGGGTCAATAAAACAGAAACAAAGAAGTTCACAGACTTCAAACTTTTTCATTCTTAGGAAGAACACCTTTCCTCTTTGTATGCAAAGATCCAGCTCTCTATGCCAGGTTTCAAGTAGCAGTTTGGTAGCTTTGTCAGGCAAGGGTCGGAGCTGTGATTTTGAGCTTAATGTGAGGGCCTAGGCGCCAGAAAACTTCGTCCAGCCAAACAATCTAAACTGATAAAAAGAAATTGAAGGTCATGTGGAGCTTCTCTCTCTTTCTTTCTTTCTGTCTGTCTGTCTGTCTGTCTGTCTGTCTGTCTGTCTGTCTGTCTGTCTGTCTGTCTCTCTCTCTCTCTCTCTCTCTCTCTCTCTCTCTCTCTCTCTCTCTCTCTCTGTCTCTCTCTCTCTCTCTCTCTCTCTCTCTCTCTCTCTCTCTCTCTCTCTCTCTCTCTCTCTCTCTCTCTCTCTCTCTCTCTCTCTCTCTCTCTCTCTCTCTCTCTGTAAAATAGGTGGTTCAAACGTGGATTACGGCGACCTTGACCTTGTAGGCACTAGCGTTTTCATGCAAATGTAGAGTCACATAGGACATTTTGTTGCGAGCTTTCTCGCTAGAAGATGTTTACGTATTATCTTTTCTGTTGTACTCAAAAATAATTGCAATTCTTCTCACTTCTTTCTATCAGTGTCAAATATGGATCTTTAATAGTCAGTTTCTTGAAAAAACCCTACATGTGTTGCGTGTTCAGGAATGCAAAAAAGTGAACTAGAGGGTGACATTTTTGGAAACTGTGTTTCACCGGATTGAAAACTTCAGCTCATTTGCAAATTGTGCCACAGGAAGTACACAGTCGGCTGTAAATATCTGTCGAATCGGAATTAATTTTCATATAATAGTTCCTAAGTTTTATCACCATGAAGGTACAGCAAAGAGTCAGCTAAAAAAATCCACGCTTTGTTTTTTTACAGGCGCTTACATCATATTTTCAATGACATCATACACTCACGTAGGACATGACATCACAATGACAGTGTGCAAGCAAATGCGTTAATGAATGAAGTTGTCTTTGGTGCAACCATTATACCTGTGTGTTTTATAGATTACAAACGGCAGGACCGTTGCCAGTCTTTACTGAACAACCCACGTAAAACTTATTCTAACATAAAAAAGAAACAAACCTGTTTACAGACTGTACAGAGGCATAACACCCACAAAAAATGCAATAATAAGTGATTCAAACTGCCAACCTTTAGATGATATATAGACACAAGTTTAGCTTTTAAAAAAAGAGATAATTACTGTCGGCATCTTTCCTTGTTTTATATTAATTAACCCGTTCACCGCCAGACATTTTTTTAGCCAATTTGTTTTTTTTAAACTTTGAAAAAAAGAAACGTTGGCATCTGAAATACTGTCAATCCCCTATGCATGACATGTATCAACTAAGGCTTTTTCTTAGCTCCCAAAAATGAACAATATAAGGTCATTAGATAACAGACTTTAATTGTATGTCTTTTAGTGGCATGGGTGTTAAGTCAGTGTGGTGCAGAAATGTAACATTGGCGGCGAAAGGGTTAATCAACCGCGTGGCGGAAGCTGGTTGATGTTTTCAAGGCTTTCCGTTCGTTCCTAGCTGACTATCTGACTATCTATCTATCTATCTGTCTGACTATGTAAACACGATAACTTTCGAACGGAGAGACCTAGGAGACTCCCATTTTGCATGCTGGTAGGTATTTAGGATATCTAGGCCAAGTTCGAACAACAAAGTCATTGGTCAAAGGTCAAGGTCACTGGAGCCGAAAACGCTGCCCGCGCACCAGCTTTCCTCTAGCTGTCAACGGTGAGCGAGCCACAGTTGAGATCCTCGGTGGCGCAAGGGGGTACTGGAAAGCGCAAACGTGTAGACCGTTTGATCGGACTTTAGTTTCAGGGCCAGGGGTGTTTGTCCGTGTGCTCCTTCCTGCAAGGTCACTCGACCCGACAATGCTGCCGCGCAGATGGTTGATATGGCGTTTTCACGCTCTAGCTTTTAGGTACGTTTTCATGCATGTGTTTTTTGTGGGTATGTTTTCCTGTCGCATTTAGGTCAGACAACCATTCATTCTTTTTCTTGTCTTATTATATCCTCATATTTCTCAAACAACTCTATCCTCTATCAGGCCTATTAATATAATATACTGGTCTCCAAAAGTTAAGGGCCGGCTTCTGTTTTCAGTAGCTTGATATCTATTTATTGTACACTAAGACAACAATGAAGAAAATGGCAAAACTTAGGCTACTCAATAACTTTCCTTCCTGTTGCACGTGCCTGAACCAGTTTTGCAGACATTGCAGTACAGCAACAGCGTTTTCAGGTACGCTTAAAATGTGGCAAATTCACGAGAATTTCGCGAAAGTTTGGTCTCTTTTCGCTGAAGAATCAGGGCTGATGCAGGTTTCTTGCCTATTGCACGTGCAAGGCATGACTGTAGTGAATACTGCTGAGCAAAAGTTAGACACGAATGTGTATTTAAGGGCGGCAACCAGAGCTCTCAATAAGCATGCCTCCAAGACAGAAGAGAGAAGATCGTTCTTCCGGCCCTTAAATTTTGGAGACCAGTATATAAAACAGACGAAAAAACGCATACAACTACAAGACTTAGGAGAAAAAAGTTCCGGGAAGAAAATTGGGATGAAAATGAAACGGAGGATCTACACGGTAATAATATATTATCAGACTTTGGACAAGACAAAAACTAAAACAGCATAGCATGCTATGCAAACATAGTCCCAGTGAGTATGAGCATTTTATAAACGACTGAATTTTATTCCTTTTTTTAACTTTTGTTTCAAATCTTTACGTTTTAAATTGTATATTTTTAACTGTGATATCACGTGGTCGGATTTTAAACTGTGATCTTATGTGCTGAAATTTTGACGTGGTGACAGCCCTGAAATGGCCGTAGCAGTCGACGGGGCTATAAATAACATAAAACATCAAACACAATGTCCATTGGTATCCTCTGTTACTGTTTTTGTTTGTGGCTCAAGCCACAAACCTATAACTCACTTTGTCGGTCTGTCGGTCGGTCTGTCGTTCCAAAATTGTCGCACATTTTGACAAAATTGTCGCACTTCAAATCGAGGCTACACTTCTGGCCGCTCTTTAAAATGATGTATTTTAAAAGCGTACAAAATAATAAACATACGTAATACAGACACTACAACAGACACGACGAGTATGCGGTGCTTCTTTCGATGAGCATAAGTAGGATACATAGTTTTAAATGTTTTCCAAAAGATATCAAAAGTTACGAAATGGTGCAGAGATAGCATTCTGGTTTACAGATTAAAATTATTGAAAAGCCAAGGGAGGTAACACATGATTGGAGTGGTAAAAATAGACCGCGTGCCACAAACTATTGCGATTTCGCGCTTGTTAAGAAACAACAACCTGGATCTGATAAGTAGAGTAGAGTGGCTCAACGTTTCCAGCACTGTGTGAAATTATGAGCTATAGGGTACAATGATGAAGACGCCATGTCGTGAATTGCACTGTTGTTGTTTTTGTTGTTTTCAGGTTTTTGGACGTTGCTAAAGACCCCCCACGTCACGTGTCACATCCCCTCTTATGCTAGGAAGATTTCTTAAGATTGCTTACCAGCTATAAGAGGGAAAACAAGGGAAAACCATGATTGTGACACGTGACGTGGTGGGTCTTTAAAGGGGCACCCTGACGGATGAGTTTTTACCAGAAACACGCCGAGATCACCAGAAAGACAGCCTTTTCAAGGATCGGAACACTCACTTTGCTCTGGTTTCCTAGAAGTTAAACCGTCAAAACGGCGATTCCTCCTTGGCGGAGATGCCGGAGCGAGAAGCCATTTTAGATGGGGTGGGTGAAGGTCACTCATTGTGGTTGAAGCGTTTTCTTTTTTTGTAGTGCAGTAAAAAAATAATGGAGCTATTTCCGTTGTTGTGAGCGAAACTCCTTTAAGCTGGAGACAGACTATGCGACTGCCTCATATGACTCGATCAGGTCGTGACGTAGACCAAATTTTGTTTCCCGCACAGAAGAGGTCACAAGCCATCTGACTCGATCAGACTCGATCAGTGAAATTTAGAACCCGTCCTATTCGGCCCTGTCACCTGACTGGGCCCGACTGAGTGAGACTGATCGAGCAGCATGGTATGCAAATGAGGTGAAACGTCACGACCTGATCGAGTCACATGAGGCAGTCACATAGTCTGTCGCCGGTTTTAGATAAACTGTATCAAATTTAAAGAAAAAAAAAAAGAAGGCTTGCATTGCGAAAATTTCGTGCAAACGATTTGGTCTAAACGCAGGCGGCCATTAGAAAAGAGACGACACACGCCGTCTCTTTGGGTGAAATAATTTGACTTCCAGCACCTCCGCCAAGGAGGAATCGCCGATTTGACGGATTGATTTATAGGAAACCAGAGCAAAGTGAGTGTTGCAATCTCTGTAAAGGGTGTTTTCCTGGTGATCTGGACGTGTTTTGTACAAAAACGCGTCCGTCAGGGTGCCCCTTTAAGAATCATTGATGTGTGTATTGTTATACGCG
>CM065689.1:8701738-8706738 GCA_017654935.2 Phymorhynchus buccinoides
GTTGTCTATGTCTGTCTGTTCTGTCTGTCTCTCTGCCTGTCTCTCTCCTCTCATTTTCTCTGTCAAATAAAGTTTTCCAGTGTCCAGTGTCTGTCTCTCTCTCTCTCCTCTCTCTCCTGTCTGTCTCTCTCTCTCTCTCTCTCGAATCGCTCCTCTCTCTCTCTCTCTCTCTCTCATCTCTCTCTCTCTCATCAGAAAAAGGATCTCTCTCTCTCTCTCTCCCTTCTCTCTCTCTCTCTCTCCACTCTCTCTCGTCTCTCTCTCTCTCTCTCTCTCTCTCTCTCTCTCTCCGCACGCGCCGCGCTTGACCAAAGCTTTTCTTGTCCAATGTCCAATGCAAAATGAATAGACGCATAAAAAGTCATTAAAAAATATAAAGAAACAAAGCACATGCACGAAGAGGCAAAAATAAACAGAAAAAAAGATGATGAAGAAGTAGTGTAATAGTAGTAGTAGTAGTAGTAGTAGTGAGGTAGTAGTAGTAGTAGTATAGTAGTTAGTAGTAGTAGTAGTAGTAGTAGTAGCAGCAGCAGCAGCAGCAGCAGCAGCAGCAGAAGCAGTAGGAAAGTTAGTAGTAGTAGTAGTAGTAGTAGTAGTAGTAGTAGTAGTAGTAGTAGTAGTAGTAGTAGTAGTAGTAGTAGTAGTATAGTAAGTAGTAGTAGTAGTAGTAGTAGTAGTAGTAGTAGTAGTAGTAGTAGTAGTAGTAGTAGTAGTAGTAGAGTAAGAAGAAGAATAAGAAGAAGAAGAAGAGAAGAAGAAGAAGAAGAAGGAGAAAAACAAAAAGACACATACGGAACATTTGTTTGTAAGCAAAGGTAACAGCGTTGCAATAATATTACAACAACAAAAACAACAACATCAACACCACCACCACCACCACCCACCACCACAACAACCACAAACGAAAAACAACAATAAACAACAACAACATTTTAAAAAAACCCACAAAAACATACCAATGTATGTATAATAATAATAATTAAAAAATAAATAAAAAAAAAATGACAACTTGTATAGCGCTTATTCTCCTTACGGGGCTCTAAGCGCTTCACAAAAAAGTTACAAATCTGAGCAGAAACAACAACAAAACAACGCAGGTCGCAGTTGTCATAAGGAACAACCCGAAACGAAATAACAATAACTACATTTACGTCAACCCCCCCCCCCCCCCCCCCCCCCCCCCCCCCCCCCCCCCCCCCCCCCCCCTCCCCCCCCCCCCTCCCCCCCCCCCCCCCCCCCCCCCCCCCCCCCCACCCCACCCCCCCCCCGCCCCCCCCCCCCCCCCCCCCCCCCCCCCCCCCCCCCCCCCCTCCCCCACCCCCCCCCCCCACGCCCCCCCCCCCCCCCCCCCCCCAACACGATAACAAATACACACAAACCCTTATTAACAAAACAAAACCCCTTCGCTTTTTGAATCCTAAATGCTTTAAAAGGGGCACCGTGACGGATGAGATTTTGCAAGAAACACGTCGAGATCACCAGGAAAGCAGGCATGTGCCTTCTCTTTTCTAATGGCCGCCTGAGTCGCTTAGACCAAATCACGAAATGTCCACAATACAAGTCTTAAATACAGTTTATCAAAAGGAGTTTCACTCAACACAAAGGAAATCGCTCCAATTTGTTTTTACTGCACTACAAAGAAGAAAAAGCTTCAACCACTCTGGAGTGTCCTCCACCCACCCCGTCCAAAATGGCTTCTCTCTCCCCCAGCAACTCCGCCAAGGAGGAATCGCCGTTTTGACGGTTTGATTTCTAGGAAACCAGAGCAAAAGTGAGTGTTCCAATCCTTGAAAAGGCTGTCTTTCTGGTGATCTCGACGTGTTTCTTGGGGAAAAAACTCATCCGTCAGGGTGTCCCTTTAAAAAACCAAATAAAAACAGCTACCAACCTTTTTACAGCAGTCAGCAACAGAGCAAATAAAAATCCCCATTTCCTTTTAGCACTCATCTGACGATGTCCATTGCTGGGGGACAGGTTTGCAGAATGCTTCGATGGCCTCATCCAGAGTGGCAGCGTAATACTTAGCGGAGTTCATTTGCTGTCACTACTGTCTTGCTTTGCTCTACCGGTGTCGCACGGGGAAAAAAGTACCCTCTTGGAAATAAACAACCCAGGGTTTTTTGTGTTTTTTTCTGAGTGAAAAAACGTTCCCTACAGTATTCCTGGGGTTTTTTTCTAGGAAAAAAAGCATCTTCATGACCCCCCCCCCCCCCCCCCCCCCCCCCCCCCCCCCCCCCCCCCCCCCCCCCCACAATTAAGGAAATAAATTGAGAAAGCAAAACGTTCTCGGATTAACCCTTTCACCGCCAGCCATATTTCAGACAAAAATGTCCATTAAATTTACCTGGGTAGAGAACAAAATCCATCTGCAGTATTGGGGATTCTTCTGTGACATAAGAAGGTCTATCTTTACTTTCCAAAACTATGACAATAGCGTCTTTGGATATTTGACCCTAATTTGATGCCTTTTAGTAACATAGGTGTTAAATCACTGTGGTGCTAAAATGCGACTTTGGCGGTGAAAGGGTTAAAAGGTTATATTGTGTTACATTGTAATGCTTTGTGCTAATAGGCCTTTAGACTTAGGCGAAAAAACCCAAAACTTCCCACAGTGTGGCTAGGCCTTTAGTCTTAGGTAAAAAAAAACACCAGCAAACTTCCCACAGTGTGTCTTGGCCTTTAATCTTAGGTAAAAAAAACCCACCAACAAACTTCCCACACTGTGGGCTAGGCCTTTAGTCTTAAGTAAAAACAACTTCCCACAGTGTGGCTTGGCCTTTAATCTTAGGTAAAAAAACACACAACAAACTTCCTACAGTGTGGCTAGGCCTTTAGTCTTAGTAAAACAAATTCCCACAGTATGGCTAGGCCTTTAGTCTTAGGCAACCCCCCCCCCCCCCAACAAACTTCCCGCAGTGTGGCTAGGCCTTTAATCTTAGGTAAAAAAACAAATTTCCCACAGTGTGGCTAGGCCTTTAGGCTTAGATAAAAACAAAACAACAGAAAAACTTCCCACAGTGTGGCTAGGCCTTTAGTTTTAGATTTAAAAAAACCCAAAGTTCCCATGGTGTGGCTAGGCCTTCAGCCTTAGGCAAAAAAACACAACATCTCACAGTGTGGCTAGGCCTTTAGACTTAGGTACAAACAACAACAAACTTCCCACTGTGTGGCTAGGCCTGTAATCTTAGGTAAAATAAGAAAACTTCCCACAGTGTGGCTAGGGCCTTGAATCTTAGGTAGAAAAAACAACAACACTTCCCACAGTGTGGCTAGGCCTTTAAGTCTTAGGTAAAAAACCCAAACAACTTCCCACAGTGTGGCTAGGCATTTAGTCTTAGGTAAATACAACAGCAAACTTCCCACAGTGTGGCTAGGCCTTTAGTCTTAGGCACAAAATCCCAACAAACTTTCCACAGTGTGGCTAGGCCTTTAGACTTAAGTAAAAACAACAACAAACTTCCCACAGTGTGGCTATGCCTTTAGTCTTAGGTAAAAGCAACAACAAACTTCCCACAGTGTGGCTAGGCCTTTAGACTTAAATTAAAAAAACTAAAAAACTTCTCACAGTGTGGCTAGGCCTTTAGTCTTAGGTAAAAGCAACAACAAAAAACTTCCCACAGTGTGGTTAGGCCTTTAGTTTTAGATTAAAAAACACCAACTTCCCACGGTGTGGCTAGGCCTTTAGCCTTAGGCAAAAAAACACAACTTCTCACAGTGTGGCTAGGCCTTTAGACGTAGGTACAAACAACAACAAACTTCCCACTGTGTGGCTAGGCCTTTAATCTTAGGTAAAAGAAGAAAACTTCCCACAGTGTGGCTAGGCCTTTAGTCTTAGGTTAAAGAACACCTTCCCACAGTGTGTCTAGGCCTTTAATCTTAGGTAGAAAAAACAACAACAAAACTTCCCACAGTGTGTCTAGGCCTTTAGTCTTAGGTAAAAACAACAACAAAACTTCCCACAGTGTGGCTAGGCCTTTAAGTCTTAAGAACAAAAAAAAGACAAACTTCCCACAGTGTGGCTAGGCCTTTAGTCTTAGGTAAATACAACAGCAAACTTCCCACAGTGTGGCTAGACCTTTAATCTTAGGCTAAGCCCCCCCCCAAAAAAAACTTTCCACAGTATGGCTAGACCTTTAGTCTTATGTAAAAACAATTCTTCCCAGGGTCTTTTTTCCCCTGGGGTCATATTGTCCCCGTGGCACCGGTTACTCAGCATCACTTGTTTCTCTACAGCACACAGTGTCATCCGCCATCGATCTTAATCTTCTCCCCATCCCCTCTAACCCTCCCCATGTCTCTCTCTCTGTTTCTCAACTTCTCCACAGTGTGTCGCTAGTCCTGTCTTAATCTTGAGGGTAATACAAAACATTTTTTCATGTGGGGCTCCCCCTCTCCAGGGCTTCTCTTATTAATCCCATTCCCCTCCGCTAGTGTCCATCCTCCTTCCCTATCTCTCTTTTCTATCTCCTTTAGTCTCTCTCTATGATTTAAAAAAACAACCCAACGTCTCCCCTCTCCCTGTCTTCTGTGGCTCTTGTGAGGCTTAGCCTCTAGGCAAAAAAAAAAACACAACATCTCACAGTGTGGCTAAGGCTCTCTAGACTCTAGGTACAAACAACAACATTCTGTTCCCACTGTCTGTGGCTAAGGCCTGTCTCTCTTCGAGGTAAAATAATAAAAATCTCTCTCTCTCTCTCTCACAGTGTGTCTAGGCCTTTCTTCTTAGGTAAAAGCAACAACAAAACTTCCCACTCTCTCTCAGTGTGTCTATGCCTCTTCTACTCTCTAGGTAGCCTCTCGTCTCTCTCTCTCTCTCTCTTCCCACAGTCCTCTATCTCTCTCCTTCTAGTCCTCTAAAAACTCTCTCTCTCTTCCCACAGTGTGGCTATGCCTTTCTCTCTTCTGTGTCTCCCCCTGCCAAAAACACTATCAAACTTCCCACAGTGTGGTCTAGGCCTTTAGTCTTAGCTGTCTCTAAATGTCTAGCTGTAACATCAGTA
>CM065689.1:8716738-8719238 GCA_017654935.2 Phymorhynchus buccinoides
ATGAATATTTCTCCCACATCCCGTGATCTTCTTCAGCATTCTGAGGCTTGTAAGTATATGTTGTCGGCAGAGAGATTTGTCTGTGGTGAGTAGATTTCACTTGAATGTGTTTGGTCATAGGTGAGGGTGAATTGACAGTCTGTGTAGGCTACCAATAACAGAATTGTAGACTGGTGGCAAGTCAATATCAAGATCTCTATTGAGACTTAAAGGCACGGCCGGACTATAAAAGAGGGGGGGGGGGAGGGGCACTGAGCGCGCGCCGCATCTGAATCACGGCTGGCGAGAGAGTCGAACCTGCCCTTCTTTGTTCCCTGTTGCGCGAGCCACCGCGAGGCAGAGCTTTTCTGGCGAAAAAGACCCGATCCCTGGGATCGGTTGTTTTCCCTTTAAGGGCCTGCCACACGTCCACTAAAATCGCACGACGGTTCGATGCGATTCGATCACGTGGTCTCGGGGCGCGAATTACATTTTTTCTTCGAGACCACGTGATCGAATCGTATCGTACAGTCGTGCGAAGTTAGTGGACGTGTGGCTGACCCTTTAGTCTTCTCAGTCTAAATAAAAATAAACGATGGCTTGGAGTCAAAACGGACTATCTTTAGATAGTCCATTGACGTATTATTGGACTTATTACAAAAACTAATAACTTGTATTAAACAATGACTGCAGAAATATAAAAAGGGGGCTATGCT
Source organism: Phymorhynchus buccinoides (assembly GCA_017654935.2). Classification (NCBI taxonomy): domain Eukaryota; kingdom Metazoa; phylum Mollusca; class Gastropoda; order Neogastropoda; family Raphitomidae; genus Phymorhynchus; species Phymorhynchus buccinoides. The sequence continues at coordinate 8,717,434 of CM065689.1, forward strand.
TTTTATATTTATGCAGTCTTTTTTTATACAAATTATTAGTTTTCGTAATATGTTCAATAATATGTCAATGGACTATCTAAAGATAGTCCGTTTTGACTCCAAGCCATCGTAATGTTGATGGCTTCTTTTATTTTTTCCTTTTGACAGGATGCAGTTCTGTTTCAATGATGCTGGAGTTGGTCAGATCAAGAGAATGGCCACGTTCAGTGAGGTGAGGGTAGAAGGCAGAGTTCTTTCTGGTTTGGTGTTCTATGAACCTTTTTATGAAGGGTCTTTCTGCTTCACCAATGTAGTCCTCACTGCAGTCGGAACACTGAATGTGGTAGACTGCTCCACACACTCTGCTTAAATGTCCGTTTTGTCTTTGACACAGACAAGTTGGCTTCTCGAGGAATTGACAGGTTTGTGGGAAAACCCTTACACCATGTCGCTTGAAGGACCGAGCAAGTCTCTCAGAAACACCTTGTGCGTTCTCTTGACCTGGGCCTGTATTCACGTTGAGATAGCATGAGTCTTAGCATCATGCTAACTTAGAAGCTCTTCCAAAAGTCCTATTAAATCCTATAGGACACTGGAAGAGCTTCTAAGTTAGCATCATGCTAAGTCTCATGCTATCTCAACGTGAATACAGGCCCAGATTAACTCCGGCATCATTGACACATAACTGTATCCTGTCAAATGAAAGATAAAAAGAGGCCATCAACAGTAGACTGACAAAACCAAGTCTCAATAGAGATCTTGGCATTGACTTTGCCACCAAGTCTACAATTCTGTTATTGGTAGCCTACGCAGACTGTCATTTCACCCTTACCTGTGACCAAACAAATGCAAGTGAAATCTACTCACCACAGCCACATCTTTCTGCCAACAACATACAACAAGCCTCAGAAAAGCATTGCAAATAACATTCGGACACACACACACGCGCGCACACACGCACACGCACACGCACACACATCTCATCGTGGTGCCGTCGCCAATGATTGGCACTGCTTTGGGCTTTTTATCCTATTGTGATCAGAGCAAAGAAGGCAATTAACAGAGCTGTATAGAAAACCCTGATGATGACTTGATGGCCTCTGGGTGTATGTAAAAGCAGGGGAAGACGGGGTATATCACCCCCATCCTGGGTAAAAGGCCCTTTCTTGAGAAAATTTCAGAGAATAATAACTTTTTAATCATAAAATAGAAAATATGCCGGTTAGAGTCACTCTGGCAGCATAAGCTTTAAAAATATCCGTCTTGATGTTCTAATGCAAACAAAACAACAACTGCAATCTGTGATTTACATAGAAGTTTTGACATCATCAGTGACGTCATTTTGCCTACATGCAGTGTCTGGCAAAAACAACAACAAACAACCAACAAACAAACAAAACAAAACAATACAAAAAATAAATTCTTCTAACACAACATGAAACTTTATTTTTTTGATGCCATTTTCTCGTGATTTCTTCGAGGAAAGCTGCAATATAAAAGGATTTTGAAACAAAAAACAAAACAGGCATGTATTTACTGCAGATTATCTACTTTTGATGAAAGTTTACTTTCACCCTCCCCCCAAAAAAAATAAAAAAAAGTTTGTTTTTGCCTCAGACGCAGGAGGGTGTGTGGGGCCTTTTACCCCGTCCTCCCCTATAGCATAGCTCTCCCGAAGGGTTCCAGTAATCGACTGTCCTTCCTTTTACGTCTCTTCTCTATGCCATTAGACCACCGCCACTAGTATCATCAATATCATGTCATATCCATCGCTACTACTACTGCTGCTGCTACTGCTTCTAGTGCTGCCTCTTTTCCTTGTTCTA
>CM065689.1:8731738-8766738 GCA_017654935.2 Phymorhynchus buccinoides
CTTTGACGAGAGGCAAGAAGCCGCTGAACGCCTCCACTAGCTACAGTCTCCACGACCACATCCTCGAAAGAGTGCCCTCAACAAAGTACCTCGGGGTCACACTGCAATCCGATCTTTCATGGGGAGCCCACATCACAGCCACTTGCGCCAAAGCCAACAGAGCTCTAGGCTTCTTAAGGAAGAAACCTGATGGTGTGTTCCACACCTACAAATGAGTTAGCCTACAAACCCATGGACACGCCCATTCTTGAATATGCAAGCGCAGTATGGGACCCACACACCGACAGGCAGATCTCTGACCTAGAGAAGGTCCAACGCAGGGCGGCAAGATACGTGCTAAACAGACACAGAAATACATCCAGTGTCAGCATCATGCTCCACCAGCTACAATGGCCATCTCTGGCTGAGCGCCGCCACGCTTCCAGGCTATCCATGATCTACAAGATCACAAATGGACTGGCCTGTGTGAAATGCAGCGCCCTCAAGCCCATGCCCCCCAGCAGCAGAAGACAAAGCCACAACAAGCAGTTCCAAAGAATACCCGCCAGAACCGACTACCGCAATAACTCTTTCTTCCCCCGAACCGTCCGCGACTGGAACTCCCTGCCATAAGAAGCAGTCTAGTTCCCCACGCTCAGCTGCTTCAACTCGAAGGTGCTGAAGCTCCCTGACTAAAAACACTCGTGTGCGGCTGGGTGTTCTCGGACTAGCCAGGGGTGCTCGGTCGTGCACGCCCTCTTGTCTGTCTAGGTTTATTTTCGCTTTTGTTTTTCCCGCACTGCATAATTCTTTGAACCCCAGTACATGCCAGTAATTGCCGGTTAAGGCAGTGGACATTATTGGCCGAAGAAGAAGAAACACGCTCTGAAAAACACCACAGCATGGTTTTAGAATATCGATAAACACAGACAGCAAACTCTATGCCAATTACCTACCTTTTGTGTCACATTCTTCAAAATAAATTGAGCACTCACACATGTATTTTTAAAAAAGCAGATCAGATCTGAAATCTACCAACCAGAACCACCCAGCCATTCTGTTACGCCCCTTCGAGATCATAGTTACATCAGTTCTAGGTATGACGTGAAGTAAAGTGATCTTGAGGAATTATATGAATGACGTCATTGCTTTATAGTTCTGGGGAACGTGATTTCACCTAGAGGACATTCTAGTAACTCCACAGTGCAGTTTTGCAAATTATGATTTATAGGCTTAATTAATTTTGAACAATGTGACATAAAAGGTAGGCAACAGCGATAGAGGTTGAAGTTTGAGCCTATCCATGTTGTAAAACAATGCTGAGACATTCCTCAAAGCGCTTCGGCATCTGCATGGGGTGTGTGAACCACTTTAAAGCCGCAATCTGCATATAGATCTGTGCGAAGGATAGGTAGAGAGGAACAAAATGATGCAGAATCTTCCAGGAAACAGCCCAGAAAGATATAAAGTACTCTCTCTCTCTCTCTCTCTCTCTCTCTCTCTCTCTCTCTCTCTCTCTCTTTCTCTCTCTCAGCCCCTGCAGCTGAAAGTATTTTTTTGTACATTTTTACTAATATAATCACAGCATTTAGAGCTAGCTTTCATTTTAAAAACAATAAAACAACTTATTTTTTCCTCATTCCATTGTTCTTATAATTCTTCAATAAAGTGTTGCAAACTCCTGATTTCCTGAAAAACAACAAAGCCCAAATCAGGATTACTGCTTTTCCTGCCACGTGATGTGGTTTCATCCTATGTGAATAGCAATGAAAGTGGATTAAAACCGCGTGCTCCAGAGCATTTACATCACTGAACCGATCATACCGAAACTAAGAAGAACGGGTCCCCTACTCGCTTGTTCATGTTTTGTTCTTTGTCGTTGAACTGGGAATACGTTTATATGCCTTTGCCATCGTGTTGTCCCTTACTCTGCACGGTCTGTCTGGCGGGCACTCTATTTCGCAGCCGCTGCAGAGTGCGCTGTATCTTGGAGCGTCGCCGCCTTTCCAGGACCACGCTCATCACGTGCAGCATTGGGTGGACGGCTGTGGTGGAGGGCAGGAGGTAAGCTGTCATGGCAGAGCGGGTCTGCTCAGGGATGAAGTTGAGCGAAGGCATCACCAGCACCAGAACATCCACCAGGAACCAGCCGCAGGAGCTGGTCACTGAGACGGGGATGGTGCGGCGAGCAGACTCCAGCTGCTGGGATCGTTGAGAGTCGACCAGAAACACGATGGGGTTGAGATGGACGAGAACGGAGATGTACAGCTGACCTGACGTGACCAGCACCATCAGCAGCGTGTTCACTGTGATCACAGTGTGTAGCGCGTGGTCATCTTCACCCAGAGGGCCTGTCATGGGCAGAGGGACGCACAGCCCAGTTTGACGATGGAGAGTCCAGGGGAAAACGTGGAGCAGGGTGGACTGAAGGAGACCCATCCCCCAACACAGGAGGCTAGAGGCGAGCACCTGTCTCCTGGCCCACACCTGTACGTGTGGCCTGGCCAGGTGAACGCAGTGACTCACAGTCAGACACAGCAGGATCAAGGCAGACACCTGCACAGAGAACAGGTAGAGAAAGCTGCACAGGGAACACCAGACACTGTACCTCCACCACCTGTCTTCCCACAGATACTGTCCCCGGTACACCTGGTCAGCCACACACACTGCCAGCAGATACACCCCCATCACCAGGCTAGACACGGACAGCTGACACACAAAGACACTGCCTGTGTTCTTTCTCCGCAAATCTTGCCGCAGGACGAAGAGGCTGAGCCCATTCCCCAGTAAGGCCACTACCGCCAGGACAGCAGTCATAACTTGTAAAACGGCTGATCCCAGGAGAAGGCGACAGGAGGAGAGCAGAGAGGGAGGGGAGTGGCAGTGCTCAAGGTTGAAGCCTGCAGGCAAGTTCTGAGCACAGCACAGCATGGGGTCGTCTGTACGAACAGAGCGTAGCAGGGAGAGGGGGGTGAGCCAGTGACGGGGGAGGTGGTGCAGGTCACAGCCTGTCACGTCCAGTGTCTGTAGCTGTGGTGTGGGCAAACTGCCAGTCACCTGCTGCAGGCCACTCTGTGACAGGTTGAGCAGGGTCAGTGAGGAGAGCAAGTGCAGCACAGGAAGAGTGTGTAGAGTTTGTGAACTCCTACTGCTTTCAAACAGTTCGGTCAGCGGATTACTGGTCAGCAGTATCTCCTTTAAATTGTTACACTTTTTAAACATGCCTGTGGTCAGCGCAGATATATTGTTGTGACTAACGTCCAAAGCGATCAAATTCGGTAACAAAGGAAGAGAGAAGGTGGTGAAATGGCAGTGTTGAAGTGCCAGGAAAATCAGGAGCGGTCTCATTTTCAGCCTCAGTGGGTTTAGTCCACTGTAGCTGGCATCCAAATAACGCAGCTGGATGTTTGTGTGCTGCACGCGGAATCTTTTGTTGCAGCGCAAAGCTGTGCTCTGACATACGCAGTTTGTGGGACACTTTGAAGGTGCAACACAGAACTGTTCGTCATCCATCTGCTTATGACAGTGATAAATGAGGTCACACACGTGGTCAGGATGCAGACAGACACGAGAACCCCGACACCGGTAAAACCCTGGACAGGTGAACTTCTCACAGTGGGCCTCGTCCTCATGACCCGGACAGTCGTACACGTCATTACAGAGGAAAAAGACCGGTAGACAGTAACCGTCACCAGGGCACCGGAAATGGGTCTGTGGACACACTGTGACGTAACTTCCGGTACCATCGTTGGATGGAAGCAGAGGTGAGAACAAAGTCTTTGGGTATGTCTGGAAATGAACATTTACTACAGCAGGAGGTTGTAAATGATGATCAAGCATGCGACTCTCTTTCTCTGTGTCATACCTAAAGCTTACTCTTGACGCAAGATTGGCTACGTTTCCGCTACAATCGTTTTCATCTTCCAAATTCACGCACTCTTGTACATAGTCACACCAGGAAGGCAAAGGAACATACTGCATGGAAGGAAGCACGAATTCACCAAGTCAAACTTCAATACACATGATCTATGCTATATATGTTACGCGTAATATGCGTTCCTGCGCAGTTCACGAAATACACAGAGGCTTTGCGTATTACATGAACTGGGCAACGATGTTGCCAAGTTCGTGATTACGCACGATTGTTGCGCAGTACGCGAACTGTGCATAATATTTTTGCGTAGTACACGAACTGGGCAACGGGCGAAATGACAGTTAAACTGTCATTTTCAAATTCACAGTACATGAAATACGCAAAATTGTATCTTTGTGTAAAGAAGATTATTACATGGTAAGAAATCAAATGTTTATGAATCACTGTAGCTTCATGTATTATATAGCAATGGAGAAATACGAAAGAGGGACAGATAAACTGAACAAATAGCGCATCAACAAATACAAATCTTCGGTACCTGAAACCCGAGAACACATCAAACAAATTGTTGTTGCTCTGTGAATAATTAGTTTATTTCAGTTATTAAAAGCATGATACGTACAAAAATATTCAAATTCATAAATGCAATCATACATAAAGGAGTACACGCACGTCTTGTGCAAATAAAACGAACATGATGACGCTCAAAAATGGAATTTAAAGGACTAAAAGACGCGGCCAGCGAGGGCCAACAACTGAGATGACACCCCGAGGATGACAAATGGTGATGAAAAAACCATCCCAGTTTAATTGTGAGCGCTGTTCCACTGGACTACAAGTTAATGTTAAAGACCCCGTGACGCGCCACGGTTATGTCCCTTGTTTTTTTCTGGGTCGCTGTAACCCGCATTCGAATTTCCCCATATTCAAATTGAGGCTGCTCTTTAAACTGACTTGTGGCTTTCAATTTGGGGTACTTTATATGGGAGTTTGACTTGGTCAAAACAAGATTTCTTTCCAGTTATAAGAGGGAAAACACGTGAATCCCGTGATTTTGACACGTGATCGGGTGGCTCTTTAAAGACTACAAGTTAGTGCATACGAATTGCAGTACTTTCCTCCAATAACAGTTCTTGTGTCCAAAGTGTGTGTGTGTGAATGTGTGTGCGTGCATATGTGTGCGTGTGTGTGTGTGTGTGTGTGTGTGTGTGTGTGTGTGTGTGTGTGTGTGTGTGTGTGTGTGTGTGTGTGTGTGTGTGTGTGTGTGTTTGTGTGTGTGTGTGTGTAAACAAAATATATATTCCACTTCACATTACCTAATCTTATGGCTCCCACTAAAATACACTTGTGCATTTATGAAGCCCTATGAGCAGAAGGAACCCCAGGGTTGCAATAGGATGATGGTAAACATGGGCAGAATAACAGACTGCGACTTTAGCACTGAACCCGCTAACCTTCAGTCATGAATCTTTCACCCTCCATTGCTTTCAATACTAAGATAGCTTGCTGCTATAGACTAGCCTAATCTAATGAACTGATTCCTCCATGCCTTTCATTGTCTATTCACTCTCCAAGGCTTATTCTTTCACAGCCTCCACTGCTGAACCAGCATACGAGCACTGCAAAAGGACAATCTTTAATACTTTACATTGATAGCTAACCTTAGACAATAAATCACTGGGTTATCGTTGACCTAACCTGTGGTGTGTTGCCGCACTTTAGGGGATGTGAAGGTACGCAATAGGACGGGTCTTTTGAGTCATGGAAAAAACAAAAGTCTTCATCACTTCCGTCGTAACAGTCATGTTGCATGTTGCAGACTAGCGGGTAAGGTACGCGCTGGTCCACAGTTTGACAGGAAAATTCTAGCAGCACCAACGGGTTGTCCTTGTTGCACAAGGAGGAATTGCCATGGCCACCCCAACAATGGCTGTGGACGTCACAGGCTGCAAACTCCCAGGTCCAGTGAAGGTCTGGGCACTGGATGAAAGACCCCCACTTGTTTTGTTTGGAAACTGTGGGGACAAACTTGGAAACGTCTCTCAACTGTGGGAGCAGAAGGTTTGAGGAAACAGCGGTCTGGGTCTGTTTGGTTGTGTTCTGGGATGGAGAGGAGAACTCACATACGTAATGTACATACTGTCTCTTTTCGCATTCTCTGAGGACAACGTAACTATTATGGACCGCTGAAAACTTTGCACATCTCATCAGCGAGGAATCTGTATGATATTCAAGCAACAACATTTTCATCTGAGGTTTTAAAGAAAATTACTACTTGCATCACCAACAAAAATATGTGTAAGAATGTGAATAATATTTTAAAAGGTAAAAATGGATAAGCTTCAAAATTCTGTAATATGCGCATGCACGCAAAAGGAATATTAAAAGTTAAGAACAGAGGGAAAATCAAGCGAGTAGACATATAATAACGAATCAAAGAGAAATAAGATGGCAAAGCGTAAACGTAATCCCGTTCTGGCCTTGTTTGCCAATCATACTATCAAGGTAGACGGAGTCCACTTCTTCCAGTGCATTTTCTCTGAATGTAACTGGTTCAGCACTGCTTGCATCGATTCGCATGAGCTTCGTCTTTGCTTTGTGATAAGGTCTACCTGTGATGGGATTTCTACCAGCACTGCAGTCTTTTCCTGCATTTGTTGGTGATCGTGAGATAGCAGGGCAAGGCCATCAGCACAGACCAGATTTTCTAAGTGTCCACAGTGTCTCCTGAACGCTGTTGTTTCTTTGTTCTGTGGATGTTGTTGTATTATTCAGTGGATGGCAGAAGGAAGAGAAACGGAGACAAAAGTCATCCCTGTCTGATACCAGCCTTGACCTAAAGCTGTCGTTGAACTGTCCCTCATGAGAGCTCATTATATCACAGCTGTTCTGTATAATGTACTCCACCTTAGTAGATACACCATTGAGTCGGAGCAATGTCCATAAGATATCACTATCCAAACTGTCATGTGCATTCTTGTTGTCAACAAAGTTGATATACAGAAAGACATTCCAATTAATCAAAGACTCTAAAAGGGTAAGATGGACTACTTAGTTACAGCGAGCCGGGCTGATAGAGTTATCGTTAGTGGGGTAGTTATCCAAAGTATAACTGACTCATGAAAAGATAACTCTCTCAGGTTTGAAAAAAAGAGTTAATGTAACCTAAATGTGTCACGTTTAAAAGGGACATAACCAGTGTTTCTGTCCTCACTACTCATATAGGGAAAAGGGACCGGATGTCAGTCGTTCTTTTCAGTGTCTTTGAATTCATGGACTGCTGTGTAGTTTTATGAACGAAGGAAACTGGTTTATCTGTGATTGGGTCTTTCTAAACCCTGCTTGTTCATCTGTTAATCGTCTGTTTTGACGATGTTTTATTATGTTACTGACAGCAAGTGGAGTAGTCTATAGTTGGAAAAATTCACCGAGGTCACGGTTTTGGAAAGTTTGATGACTTAACCTTTTTTTCCAAACCAACTGTTCTTCTTCCAACAGCTTTCCAAACAGTGGTGACTATTATTTACTTTAGTGATTTTCAGGGATGCCTGGGCCTGCCACTTTGCCATTCGAACTTTTAAAACTGCAGTGGCAGTGGGTGGATGCCTCGTACCTCCATACGGGGAGCTGGACGACCCCGCCCCCTCCACGAGTCTCTCCCCGTGGGGATACCGGGGGGTCTTTTGTAAAAAAATAGTTCCCCCACCTTCTGAATGTTCTGTGCTTGTAACTTCCTAATCTGCCACTCTCTTTGACTCTGCCTTTTCCCTTTGCTTTCTATCATCTACTATTTTTCACATTCACCTGCCTTTTTTCAAAAAGCAATCTTCCAAATAATGTTTCTCCTTTGAGCTCCTCCGAAATCGGAATGGGTCGGCTGTATGCAGCGGGGAGACCAGGGGAAAACTGAAAACCGGACACATACGTATCTTACCCATTATGGCCATATGGCCCGGGAACGCAGAAGAAGAAGAAGAAGAAGAAGAAGACGAAGAAGAAGAAGAAGAAGAAGAAGAAGAACTGCCCTTCTGATCTCCTCTCGGCCACACAATTTATAAGAAAGTGGACGTCAGCTGAATGGATGTCTGGAGGGTTTGGTGGGCTTGGTCTGTTCAGCAGTTCATCAAAATGTTCGACTCATCTTTTAAGGTATTCCTCTTTTGCCATGACTGTTTCTCCTTCCTTTCCCCTGGCACACCTTTCTCGTTTGCTAACTTGGCAGCTTTTTTTGTGTGGTGTCGTAGAGCTCTTTTATATTACCATCTGTGCTAAACTGCTAACAAAATGCCGTTTGAATGATTTCATTTGAGGCCTCTTTTCACTTTACTGTTGGTATTGGCATATTCTTCTTGAGCTTTTGCTTTTGCCATTCTCATGTGGCCGTTGTTCAGTGGTTGTTCCTATGCTGACTCTGAAATATCTGCCCTAGGAATTGGAATGACCTCACGTGCTGATTACTTTGAACATGTTTGCATTAAGAGGGATGATTGGCATCAATAAATGAACATTTTAGGACAATACCTCCAAGAATAAATATGACATGGAGCTGACCTTGACAAAATTGTGACTGAGTATGCTTTGATCATGTAAGGTCTGGATATCTCTAAAGAATAGCAGCTCAGCAAGGGTATTAACATCTTCACAGCTCACATGCCTCAGCCACCCAGAGCAGCCAACATGCTTTTGGACTTTCTTTGCAAACAAATATCCTTCCTTGCACTTCACGGTCACGTGATATCCGTTTGTATCAACCACATAAGTTCAACTTCATTGAAAGAAAACGGAAGTCAACAAAGTAACCCTCTACACATTCAGGAATGGTTAAGTTGCTTACATGCTACTGTGACGCAAGAGGATGGTGCTATGTTCCTTAACCAAGTACAAAACCACGAACCTATCTACTCATGTCCCAACGTAGCATAAGCTTACACGTTCACAAACCTACGTGATGTTTCCAGCAAAGCAGGAATGGCGTACACAGCAGTGTAGTCATCCAGTGTTTGAAGAGTGACACTGTGTCTGCAACACAGAAAACATTATGCCGCCTTAGCACCTGTGCCCAAGCAATGAAATCTAGTCCTAAGCCTACTGTCCATAACAGATAGATTTTTAAAATTCTATCTTAAAGATATTGACCCCCCCTATCCACTTTCAAGCATTACCAGATTGCATCAACACTTTAATCGGTTTCTCATACGGTGGTACCCTGACGCGCAACATAATGGTATTAAAATCTTTTCCGAAATGACTGCAGAGTTGCTAAGAATAACGTGAACAAACTTTGGAAAAACTGTATCCTTCTGTATTTAATTTAAATTGAAAACCAGTTAAGTGATCACAACAAGCATTCAAACAAGAAAGACACGACCACCCGCCCACCACACACACATACGTGAGTACATACAGCACTACATCAATGGACAATACTAAATAAACACTTTCGCGTTTAAAAAATAAAATCCTTACAGAGGTTTTGCCAGATCAGGCCGAAATGCAAGACCTATGTAGAAATCGAACATTCGGTTTCGTGCCCACAACACTCTTTGCAGTGCTTTGACCTCTTCCATCGAGGTCAATGTAACCAGGTGACCTCCGAGGCGCCTACACCCCCATCTGGCCTGGAAGTGAGTGATGTTTCCTGTCGGTCTGACCAGCCTGAAGCAGCCTACATGGTTTATGGTGAAGCCTTCATGTCCACAGGTGGGGTGCCTGCAGCCGTCCTCGTCCTCTCCCCCAGAGCACTGCACTCTCAGGTTGCAGGCCAGGTGGGGACTGAACTGGGGCAAGTGGGGAACTGAGCAGTTCCACTGACCACTGGCCAGTTTATCCGGGCTAGATTGGGGCTGTAACAGTGTCACAATCCAAAAGACAGACAAGGACAGTGAGGAGCGTGGTCGATGCAATTACCCAAAGAATCAGTCTTCCAAATAAACACAGAGGCATGAAATACGAACTGGACAATATCATCTTTGAATAAAGAAATCATATATATAGAAATAAACATGATTATGGAAACAAAATGAAATACAAGATTAGTCTAACTAAAAGAATAGTGAAACTAAAAGAATAATTACCCTACCAGAAAGGAAATCACATTTACTAACACACCCAGCCTGACTGCCGGTCCCTCACACACTAACTATAGTCTCAACCAACGTTCTAGCCATTTCCCCACCAAAATCGGCCATCCAATCAAACGACACGAGGTTATTGCCACCACACTACAAGCACACACACACATACTCGCTCAAATTATGGCTACATCTATACTGAGCAACAAGTTTTAAAAAAGTCACTTTTGTGACAGACACAAACATATCTAGAATGCGTATACACGCAAATCTGAACAACCACCTCTGCCAGTGTTTATTTCTGTGCTAGATTGGGGCTGTAACAGACAGAAACATATACCGAATGCATGCATACACATATGTACATTCAAACAAGCATAAGAAAGAAATGTTCAGTTTTGTGAGTCTTACTTGGCGAAGATGTGCACTGGAGGTTCACAATTCAGGATATGAATTGTTTGGGTGATGCTGATTACAAATATATATGGTTATAAGGGTCTAATGCCAACGGTCCTCGCACAATCGCGTGAACACACACACACACACACACACACACACACACACACACACACACACACACACACACACACGCGCGCGCGCGCACGCACACGCACACACACACACACACACACACACACACACACACACACACACACACACACACACACACACACACACACACACACAGACAGAGATAGATAGATAGATAGATAGAGAGAGAGAGAGAGAGAGAGAGAGAGAGAGAGAGAGAGAGAGAGAGAGAGAGAGAGAGAGAGAGAGAGAGAGAGAGAGAGAGAGAGAGAGAGAGAGAGAGAGAGAGAGAGAGAGAGCACTTGAAAACTTGAATTTTTCCAAGGATAAAGATTTTAGGCAAAGCCTAGTTTTTGAATCTGTCCTTGATACATATACGAACATAGAATACAAATGTGGCAGGGAATACTATTAGACATACAGATTTGAACATAAAGGTAGCAAAGCAGGTGATAATATGATATTATAGGTTGAAATATGGATTGATAAAACTGCATACGCACATGTATAATTGTTAATACTCGTGCGTGCATATATGCGTGTAACCATACACGCACACCCCCGCATGTGCGCGCGCACGCAAGCATAAATGCACATACGCACAGAGATATGTTGAAGCACATGTAAAAGAACTATACATTATAGAACAGGGCAAACAAATGCAGTCTAGGGTAAGAAACCGGTAACAATTTGCAATAAAATGCGGACAAATTTAAACATTGATTTTAGCATATATCAGGCACATTGTTGGAGAATAGTAAGCAAATAAAATGATCTGAATACATACTGACATCGTCATTAGCAACATAGCGTATCAGGAGATATGACCAAGCAAAACAACAACACAAATTATGGAGGGTAGAATGTTAGTGTCTCTCGGAGACTCGTTTTGAAGGTTGAGATAGAGGAGCATAACTGAATGTCGGACTGAAGGGAATTCCATATGGAGGAACCCGAGAAAGTAAACCTTGACTTGAATTGATCTATTCTTGTATGCGGTAGAATATAGTTACTTGAACAATAGTGATATGAGGCTTGTGTAACTAGATTTTTCAGGTATTGTGGAGCTAAGTCATAGTGTATTTTGTACATGAGAATGGCTGTATTATAGCTAAGCTGTGATTACAGTGGAAGTATGCTTAACTGGGCTTGTTTTTCTGATGTACTGAGTTCAGGACCAGGAAGAATTACTTTAGCTTCCCTTTTGTACATGTAATTGAGTTTTAATAGGTGACAATTAGCAGCAGAGTCCCAGACTAGAGAGACAGTGGGCATGAAAACAACATTGTGCGTGCGTCTATATCTATGAAGGTTGTAAGTTTGCTTTAGTAGGAATAGGGTGCGTGCAAATATATGTCATCTTTTCAATATGGAGTTGCCATTTTAGTTCGTTGTCTATTATCACTCCTAGGACTCGTTGCGAGAGAGAGAGATAGAAAGAGAGAGAGAGAGAGAGAGAGAGAGAGAGAGAGAGAGAGAGAGAGAGAGAGAGAGAGAGAGAGAGTCTCCTTTATAATATTATATAAGATATTGCACATCTCAGCAGGGTTGCATGATTCTTTGTGTCATTTATATCAGTTTGTTTTGCAGACAGGAACGTATATCCTCTAGTTAAAGAGTTCTCTACGCCTCTGATCTAATCTGGGCTTCAATGATTCAGCTGACTCACCTGATGAAACGTGAAGAGAATTCTGAAGTCAGAGGACTTCCCCACATCTCTGTAAGTCACAAAGTGATCTGTCGTTACTTTAGAATCTCGTACTTTTTTCTGGCGGTCTCTGAACTTAAAGAGGAAACATGGCGCATGGGCGTAGACTTCCGGCAAGGGAAGGAACTGGGGACCTGTCACTGTCCAGATCAGGCGTTCGGTTTTGTTCTGTTGGACGTAAAGACTGAGCGTCACTTGGCTGTCCATTTGAGTGTGGACATCGCTGAGCATAACGGCGTGAGAGGTTGGAATAGACAGCATTGCACTCAGGACTTGGATGCCCATTTGCTTGTAAACCAAGGATTCTGGCCTGAATCCTGCAGTCTGGATGAATCCTGCAAATAAGAAACAACGATTGGACAGCTGCCAGCAAGTAGAGCAAAAGAACTAGAGAATAAAGAAAGAAATGTGTTTCTACATTGAAGGCAGCAATAAAGGCTGTATTCTTACTGGTTGCTGGCAATATAATAATAATAATTATGCCGCTTTGAATCACGAACAGAAGCTAGTTCTACTGATTGCTAATAGCATTGATAATGAGGGGAAATTGATCTGTATTGACGAAAGTATTGCTGATAAAAAAATTAAAGCCTATCGTAACATTTTGTTTCATATATCAAAATTGTTATAGCTATGCATCATGAGATCATGTGAAAAACACTGTCAATTTAAAGCACCAAAATACAGATAAAACCTATAACGTTACAGTAGAGAAAAGCCCAAGTCATTTGGCTGTCGATTTTGTTTCAGGGACTGTCTATAACTAACTACCAAATGTTGTCACGTTAAGTCTATATTACTGTGTGGAAGACTTGATAGAAATCAGTCGATTATTAGTGCCTAAAAATCCTCCGAAGTCGGAGTGTGGCTGCCCACGTGGCGGAGTAATCAAAAACGGTCACACACGTAATGTTCTCATCCCTAACTGGTACATTTGTACCATAGTGTTCAAGTGCTTTGGCTGTTGGGATGATCCCTGGGGTCTTTAAGCCAGGGTAAAACAAACAAAAACAAAACAAACAAGTGCCTAAAAGCTAAGTCGACATCCCAGTATGCCCCCCAAAGGAGTTTATAATTATTTGGGGAGGGATTTCTAATGCTTACAATCTTATTTCTGTTACTTTAATTCTAAATGCATTGTTCGTTTCAACGTGTAGATTGTTGTCACGAGTTGGAACTAAACTTACCCCGTAAACTAATTCCCAGGGCGAGGTATGGATGGATATGAGCGTTTAATAATTGTTTTAATTTTTGTTTTACAGTTGTTGATTTTTCTCACATACACTTGTTGAACCAGTTTTACTGCGTGGGCCCCTATCCTTGACATACAGTGGAACCTCCCTTATAAGACCTTCAAAAATCGTCCCAAATGAGGTCTTATATGTAAGGGGTCGTATAAGAGAGGTACTTTTAATACTTACAAAGGGGGGCAATGTCTCAGATAAGTAGGTCGTATGTAGGAGGAGTCATATAATGGGAGGTCTTATAAGGGAGGTTCCACTGTATCCACATTAAAATACGGCACTCAAACATACCTCTGGTCTGTGAAATACGTATTACTTCCAAGACGCGTTTAGGAGGGTCGTACTCTTGAACAGTGACGGACAGAACCATGTTGTAATCTTCCCTGAAGTCATTCACCTGCAACTGGATGGAGATCTCTTTCTCCCGAGCAATGTAATCATACAAAGGGTCATAATACGGCTCACATCCCGTCCATACGAACTCGTTGGTTTTAATCATCTTCCAAGTATGACCACCCTTAAGTTTATATTTCTCGTGGATTTGAATAAAGTTTGTAGGTGTACAATTCTGAGTATGAAAGCGAACGTGCAAGCTTTTCTGGTTACGCCCTTCATAGTTGAGTGTTGGACTAGTTGGTTCTGATCTTTCAATTTGAAACAAAATAAAACAGTGTGTTGGGGCTTTCAGTCTATGGGCAGAATCTATTTCAGTCGTGTGGAAAGCAATCATGATGTTGCTAAGCACATTTACTTCAAGAGTTTTACTGGCAGACACCATGCAAGCAAGGATGTCGTGTGTCTGCAAACTGATAATTTTAGTATGAAGACTTTTTGTGGACTGCCAAGAGGAAAAGGGGTCTGTTGTTTGGAGCAATTGATCAGACTGCTGGGAACTGCTGAATTGTGTTGTTCTGTTTTCATCTAATAGTAGTAGGCCTGTTGTGGTACTCTGTGTCAGTTTCTGTTCATCCTCGGATGGACTCAATGGGGTTGTTTCGTTGTCTACACTTGAGTGCTGTTTTGAAAGCATGTTCAGGGAAGTTGTATTCTTCGTTGAAAGCTGAGGAAGAGCACCTGGCAAAACAGGTCGTCTATTTCTTTGATATTGTTCAGTGGTGCGCTTTTGTTTCTCCACTGAAATGATTACTTCTTCTTGTTCTTCGTTCGCTCAGACAGTTTCCTGGCGTATTAGCGTAGATGCGTCATGCTGCCGTTATGCGCCTAACTAAGAAATAGTTAGGCCCAGCATGTCCGACTTCGGCTGAAGAAATCTTTGTAAGAATTTATAGAAAAGAAGGCTGGAGAATGGACCAGTGAGATAGAAAGATAGCAGATGACAGTAAGCAAAGGGAGAAGGCAGAGTCAAAGAGAATGACAGAATTAGAGGAAGTTACAAGCACAGAACTTCCAGAAGGTGGGAGAACTATTTGTACAAAAGACCCCCTGGTATCCCGACGGGGGGGGGGGGGGGGGGGGGGGATGATTACAAAAGGGCATTATAGATAAGAGAAAACAAAAAAGCATACATGTTGTAACCATTGTCAACAAAAGCAGAACAATACTGTCACACTTCCTTTGTGTGCATACAAAAATCAAAGACGATAATTCCATGTTTCACAATGGTAATTATGTAATGAAAGAAGTTTAAACGTCCAGTGTAGGAACTATTCGAAACAGATATTTACAAAAAGTGGATTGGTCTCTTATTAAGAACCTTTCTTCATCTTACTGAAGCCAGGTTACCTTGATTCGACAAGCACTACCAGCTTTCACCACGTTTTATGCTACAAAACCACCTACGTGCAGTTTCTTATGTGCTTAAAACCCCTCTGAAACGAATATGAAAACTAACAATATTACTGGCGTCGACATGTGGCGGTGAACAGAAGGTTAACAAAGGTTGTAGGATGGGGGATGGAGAAACATGGGTCCATGTGCGTAGCAACCTATCACTGGGTTACTAGGAATTGCTCGGTCACTCCACAGTTGAGACTGCTTCTGTTAGAAGCTTGCATCAATCTAAAGAAATTCGCCCCTCTCCCACCGTCACCCCTGCCACCCCCCTCCACCACCCCCCACACACAACCAGTATCCACCCCTTAAAATCACAATTGAAAGCAGAACGTGTTAATTGATGCTAATTCACAAAGTCTTCTGTGCCAAAGAAATGGACACATTCAAAGTCAAAGGCCAAGGTCAGTGAGACGCGGGATTTCCTTATTCGCCCTCGTTAAGCCACAGCTTCAACTCTGTGCTTCAATCCATTTAATCAGTTTATCCTCTCTGGCTTGGCGTCGGTTCGCCATCAACACATTCAGGGTGTACAGGAAAGGGTTGATGGCGGAGTTCAGGGGTAGCACGAAGATTGCCATGGCCACGTTGACCTCGCCAGACACAGGCACACCCTGAGAGGCCAGGACACCCAGCAGACCGATGGGGAACCAGCACAAGAAGTCTGACACGGCGATGGTGAACAGCCGCCGGGCAATGCTGGTGTCATGGGACTTCTTTCCTGTTTCGTTGGCCGACATTCGATTCATGTGCACCAAGAAAAATATGCTGGTTTGGCCAACAGCAACTACAAGGAATAACACGAAGTTGAGGACAATCATGATAGCAAAGGCGTACATATTGCCCGAGAACTCTTTTCTGGTTATTGGCAGGGGAATGCAGATGCCTGTCTGGCTGTAGAACTCCCAGTGAACGTGACCCGGGAAGAAAGGAACAGCTGCTAGCGAGATGCCCATCACCCAACAAAGACCACTGACCAGCTGTGCTTGAAGGCTGGTGAAGTTCAGGAACTTAAGAGGGAAACCCACAGCCAGGAAACGATCCAATGTGATCAGACAGACGACAGAGGCAGACACTTCGGAGGAAACCAGGGCCAGAAATCCTGCCAGCTGACACATCACGCTGTGTCTCCATGACACGTCCTGCCAGACATAGATGTCCTGATACATCCTGTCAGCCACTCCTATCACTGCCAGGTAGAGCCCCATGAGAAGGTCTGACACACACAGATGAAACACAAACACACTGAAGCCTGCAGATCGTCTTTGTTTAAGTGTCAGTAACCGGAATGTCCCACTGACAAGGTTGCCCAGTGTAGCTAGCACTGAAAACGTAATCAGTGCTCCTCTGTACACATTTAACCTCAGAAGGTCAGTGCATGATGACAGTTCATTCTTTGGGGCGTGACAGTGGTTGATATCAAAATGTTCCAGTTGACTTGCACTGCAGCAGAGTTTGTAATTATCAGCATACACCTCTCTCAGTTGTGTAGCACCTTTGAATATGTCCTTCTCAAGGGCATCAAGCACGCTGCCTTTCATGTCCAATGTATGGAGATGCTTCATCAATCCCATGCTAAATTCCACAATGTGACTAGTATCACATCGGGAAGCATTGAGCATCTGGACTGCAGGGAATATGCTCCCTATCCTAAATCCTATAGTGGGAAGGCTGATCCCTGACAAGTATAACACATTGACCGTTTCTAGAACTATATCTGATTGAACAGACGTGTGTGGAACATCTCTTTGGAAGAAATCAGAAAGATGGTTGTCGGAAAGAAACAAGGTCCTTAGATTAACCATTCCCTGAATGACGTCAGGGAGGGAGGCGATGTGGTTGTCACTGAGGTCCAGGGTGACCAGGTTCGGGAAGGAGAAGTTTCCCAGGACAGACAGCCGGCAGCTGGCCAGGCTGAGGTAGACCAGCATCACGTTGGACGTCAACTGCTCAATCGTCATCCCACTGCCACGAGCTTTGAGGTATCTCAGATCTGGGTACTGGTCCGCAGGGAACCAGCGAGGGCACGTGAAAGCCAGACCGTGGCATGTGCACACAGTGTCGCAGTGCAGGTCACAGAACAGTTCGTCATCATGCTGAGGACAGTGGTACATGCCGTCGCACAGGTGGGAGGGGTGGAGGCAGGTGTAGGAGCCCCGACAGCGGTAGTAGCCTGGACAGTGGTAGTGGTCACATCCTTCTTCGTCCTGTTTGTCTGGACAGTCATAAGCCCCATTACACCTGGTGAACACCGGAACACAGTGACCCTCTGGGCAAATGTAGTGTGTCTCTGGACACAAGGGGTCCCTGTGTATACCAAGGGTCGAGTTTAGTGGAGTGATTGTTAGCAAATATTTATGGAATGTTACTATTGCTGGGGGCAAAGGCGGTCTCCTTTTGTTCTCAAACGAACCAGCAGTAAGCAAACTGCAAGCATCTTCGTCTCCTCCATTCCAACAGTCTGTCTGTCCGTCACATCGCTTGGCAAGGCTGAAACACTTTTACACAAACCCACCAACAGAATTCTGAATGTTAATGTCAAAATTTCATTCTAGGCCTACATTTTCCAAAGAAGATTAACAAATGTCCCAAGCATGCACGAATCCACGCCACACAGCGCACACAGACTATTGAAAAGAAAAGAAAAAATACCTGTAGATATACAATGAGTCACACAGAGAGATAGATAGATAGATAGAGAGAGAGAGAGAGAGAGAGAGAGAGAGAGAGAGAGAGAAAGAGAGAGGGAGAGAGAGAGAAGGGGGACAGACAGACACCCAGAGACAGAGACATATTCAGAGATATAGAGACAGTGAGAGAGACACAGACAGGCAGACAAGAGAGGCAGGCAGGCAAACAAACAGGCAAAATAAACTTTTTTTTTAATATCTCATGCATACACTTTCGGAGTGAATCCACATCATAAAGGCACTTCTTTCCTCTTCTTCTTCTGTGTTCCCAGGCCATAAAGCCACAATGGGTATGTATGTGTCAATTTTCCAGTTTTCACTGGTCTCCTCGCTGCATTCAGCCGACACATTCTGATTTTGGAGGAGCTCAAAGGAGAAAAATATATTATGTGGAAGAATGTTTTGGAAAAAAGGTAGGAGAGTGGGCCAAAAAGTCAGAAAGATAGTAGATGACACACAGCAAGGGAAAAGGCAGAGTCCAAGAAAAAGACAGATTAGTGGACGTTAAAAGCACAGAACGTCCAGAAGGTGGGTGACGTATGTGTACGGAAGACCCCCCGGTATCCTCACGGGGGACAAGGCACTATCCTTGCACAACACGGGGACATTATTTGACACCAACCTGGTCACTCCTGTAGCAAGTCATTTCGTCCTGAGGACAGGGCCGGTGAACACAGAAGTCTTCATCACTGTTGTCCACACAGTCCTGGCGATAGTCACACACCAGGCTGTAAGGAACTCTCTCCCTTCCTTTACGACAACCGAAAGAGGGGGGAAGTGATATCATGTTCAACGGACACGTAAGGAATGATGGGATATCCCATGACTCTGGACTGTCACCGAAGGACAGGGAGTCTTGACTCCAGCACTTGCTAGTTACGTCACAAGCTAAAAACTGGTGAACAGTGTGGTTGGAAGGACAGAAAGACAGATCACCTCGGGTTTTCTCCATCTTTAGACTGGCCAAACTGACCGAGGCTATAGCGGAATCAGGCAATGAGAGGGAGGAGGTGTGCTGCTCACACAAGAACACTGTGTTCGATAGCTCTATCTTTAAAGTACATGCATTTATGGACATGAAATTTGATTTCAAATGTCCGCAAATGTTCTTGAAATCAGCAGCACTTTTTATATGCTCTGTGTTTATTTCGTAATTCAACGTATACGCCACAGTCCTGTCAGCCCATATTGGTGTTAGTCTATAGCTGCAACACATCCGTGACAAAATCCCTCATGGATGTTGAGTGATGTTTAGTGTTTAGCGTTGTAATGTTGAGTGATGCTTAGTGTTTAGTGATGTAATGTTTAGTGATGTTTAGTGTTGTAATGTTGAGTGATGTTTAGTGTCTAGTGTTGTAATGCTTAGTGATGTTTAGTGTTGTAATGTTGAGTGATGTTTAGTGCTTAGTGTTAGGCGTTGTAATGTTGAGTGATGTTTAGTGCAATGTGTTAGTGTTTAGTGTTAGGCTTAGTGTTTAGTGTTGTAATGTTGAGTGATGTTTAGTGGTTATTTGTTGTAATGTTGAGTGATGTTTAGTGTTTATTGTCGTAATGTTGAGTGATGTTTAGTGTCTAGCGTTGTAATGTTTAGTGTTGCAATGTGTAGTGATGTTTAGTGTTTAGCACTGTACTGTTGAGTTATGCTTAGTGTTTAGTGTTGTAATGTTTAGTGATGTTTAGTGTCTAGTGTTGTAATGTTTAGTGATGTTCTGGGAAAAAACCGTGAGAGCCTTGCATGCATACGAATGTCACACTTGTGATATGTTTGGTGCAATGTCTTAGTACTTGTGATATGTTTGTGTGTGTGTGTGTGTGTGTGTGTGTGTGTGTGTGTGTGTGTGTGTGTGTGTGTGTGTGTGTGTGTGTGTTTGTGTGTGTGTGTGTTTGGTGTGTCTTGTGTGATATGTTTGGTGCGTGCGTGCAATGTGCGTGTGCGTGCGTGCGTCTTAGTACGTGGTGCGTGTACGTGTCGTACGTGATATGTTTGGTGTGTGTACTTGTGTGTTTGGTGTGTCTTGTACTTGTGTGTTTGGTGTGTGTGTGTGTTTGTGTGTGCTATAGTACATAGATAACTCTTATTTGTGATCATGCCTAATTATGCTGTCTTAATATGTCTTTCCATGCTTTTGTGATATGTTTGGTGCAATGTCTTAGTACTTGTGATATGTTTGGTGCAATGTCTTAGCACTTGTGCTTTTTATTGCTCTTGTTTATGCTTTTGTGATCATGTTTGTGCAATATTTTAAATAATGTCCTAACATTAAAACCTATGTCACTAAAACCTATGGTCAACGCTCTTTCTCCTATCAAGCTCCTGTTACTTGGAATCAGTTGCCTCGCTCTCTCAGATACTCATCCTCTCTGCCCACATTCAAACGCCATCTCAAAACTCATCTGTTTCCTAAATAACTACTAATCCCTTCCTTCATGACTTGGTGTGTGAATGTCTGAGAGTGAACGTCTGTGCTTGGTGAGCGCATATAATTATTTGTGGGTGTGTGTGCGTGTGTGGGTGTGTGGTGTGCGTGCGCTTGCGCGCACGCGTGTGTAATTCTATGTCTGTTTGTTTGTCTGACCGTCTATATGTTAAATATTATTTTGGGTGTTTGTGTAATTTTGTAAACGCCTAGGGCATTAAATTTCCCATTCTTTATGCTATATGTTAAATATTATTATATGTGGTGTTATATGTGTATATTATATTTTTATATTGTAAACGCCTAGGGCATTAAATTGATTAGGCGTGCTAAATGTTCTAATGCCTCCACGACGAAAATTGAGCGAGTTGGATAGGGGACGAGCTGTTGCAAGGTTCCAAGATGGTGTTCCCAAGCGAGAAGTGGCCAGGCGACTTCAATAATAATACTAATAACATGTCTTATTATGTGCTTTTTGTAAATTGCTTATCTTGTTTGTGCAGTCTATGCGAGTGTGTATGCACGCGAGCTAGTGTGTTTCAGTTCATGTGTGCTTAACTCCAGCCCATAGGGCAGCACGCCGCGCCTTCTGCAGACGTGTGAGGTGGACACGTGTGTGTGTGTGTGTGTGTGTGTGTGTGTGTGTGTGTGTGTGTGTGACTGTGATACCGGGTGCTGTGTGCAGTGTGCGTGACAACGCTCGCCCCCACAGGGCGTGGTGCTGCAGCAGTGCGTGGCCAGCATGCAGTCCCGACCTCAACCCGATTGAGTGTGAGGAGCAACCACCCCCCTCCCAGGGTGCGTGCGTGTCAACTCCATGAGGACTCGCTGCGTGCGTGCAGTGCGTGCTGAACTTTTGGGAGCATGAATGTGTCGTGCAATGACTTTGGGAAATCAAATTTCGTGTACCCACTTTGTTAACGATTGCTCGTGCGCACAGCAACAACTGACTGCATTTGTTATGAATTGTGTGTGTGTGGTGTGTGTGTGTGTGTGTGTGTGTGTGTGTGTGTGTGTGTGTGTGTGTGTGTGTGTGTGTGTGTGTGTGTGTGTGTGTTTCTGCAACAACTGACTGCAAATCGCCGTGTGTGTGTGTGTGTGTGTGTGTATGTGTGTGTGTGTATATATATATGTGCGTGCGTGTGTGTGTGTGTGTGTGTGTGTGTGTGTGTGTGTGTGTGTGTGTGTGTTTCTCCTAAATCGCCAGGCCTCGGGACATCACTTACGCGTAAGAGTTTGTTTTCTTTACGAGTGTGCGTATGTTGGACAAAAAAGAGGAGGACAAAAAAACACCCATACTAGCCAGGAAGATCCAACGGAACTGAGAAATGACCCAGGAGAATGTTGTACTTCCGGTGTCTCCACAATACGCTGAGAACACTGTCGTATTCACGAGCAGATCCCAAACTAGCTGTCTCCATGCTCTTGACTCCACAATGTGCTATGGCAATCGGCGACGTGCGAAAGTTATGCTTATATTTAAAATACTGATGGAGGTAGCATCGGCCATTGACCTCAAAGCCTCCCTTGGAACAGCTAGGGTAGTCACAGTCCTGCTCGTCTCTATCGTCCACACACTCTGGCATCATGTTGCAAGTGAGGTGAAACTTGAAAGAGGGCCAGTTGCCCACAGAACAATTGTACTTGTACTCGTACCAAACGGAGTAAGACGTTTTCAGTTTGGGTTTGGTTGATTTCTGGGTGGAGTAGAGTAAGTTACGGGATAAACACTGGTAACCAAAATAACAACAACAAAAAAACAACGGTTTGCATGGCAACACACTACAACAAACTAAACAGACTGAAAACTAACACATACGCTAACACTCTAAACACAACGCGGAACATGACATCCACAAACACACGAACAAACGCACACTCTCTCTTTCTCAACAGACGATTTTTAGAAACTAGGGGAGAGCACTTCGTGAAAATTAGAGTTGCTTACCTCCATTGCTTGGTCAAATACCATAGCGACAATGCAACAATGGCGTCGAATCTTGAAACCGCAGGATGCGAGTCAGCGACTTGCAAACATTTTTGTAGAAAAATAAGGGATGACCAGTTGCTACAAAGTGATAGAACTTGCAAACTGTGAGGTGAAAATATAAACTGCATCAATTTCAGAATGATGCACGGTGTTCTAAGTGCTGTATGTTCTACATGCTCTGTGTCTCCTCAAACACAAGAAGCGAGGGCTGGGGATTTACCTGATGGCAGAGTAACGTCCCCTGTTTGACAGATTGAAGTAGGCAAGATAACTCCTACACACCATGAAATTACTCCCCTTAATTATTTCCGAACAATTCCTATTAATCTCGTTTAAATAATACTTATGTTGTGTTCTAAACTAGACGTTATGCGCGGTTTTTCTTTATTTCTGTATAAAGGTTTTGGATATAGAGAAATCTTTCAGATCGTCATTTTTGCTTTGTATGATTATGTTGCTTAGTGAAATATGGTTTAGTTGTTTTTTTAGTTATCGGGTGGGAACTATTGTGATCGGGTCTCTCTCTCTCTCTCTCTCTCTCTCTCTCTCTCTCTCTCTCTCTCTCTCTCTCTCTCTCTCTCTCTCTCTCTCTCTCTCTCTCTCTCTCTCTCTCTCTCTCTCTCTCTCTCTCTCTCTCTCTCTCTCTCTTGTTAGAGGGGTAGGCATCTTGGAAAGGAAGGTTCCTTTCGATATTCATGACTGTGCTGAACTTGACCTTGAAGTTTGATCTTGAAAAAGCTGTATCTCATGAACCAGTGAACAGAATCGCTTAAAATGTTGTGTGGTGGTGTATCACAACGCAGGGATGGTTCTGTAAAGAACATATAACCATGCTGACCTTGACCTTGACCCTTGAAATGTGTGCTTCTTCTTTTTTAAAATAGAATAACCATATCTTTCACATCATTGAATGCATACACAGTTTTTATCTTCAGAACTTCATAATTATGCAGGTGTTTATAGAGTTAGTGTATGGCTAGTTTGATTTGTTTTAGTACTATCTAAGTCAAGGTCAATGTCAAGGTCATAGGCTTGGAGGTGTTTAAAGTTAGTTTTATTGTACAGCTGAACGGACTGTGCACCCCATTTTTTTTAAATAATAGAGTTACGTGTTTTTGAGTACACCCTAGCAACGTTACGTGTATCTGACACGCACACTCGTTTTAGCATTTGTTACTTTTTTTTGAGTTGGGCCTAGCATAGAGTTACGTGTTTTTGAGTTGGGCCTAGCATAGAGTTACGTGTTGCAGTTGGGCCTAGCATAGAGTTACGTGTTTTTGATCTACGCCCAGTTACGTGTTTTTGAGTTGGGCCTAGCATAGAGTTACGTGTTTTTGAGTTGGGCCTAGCATAGAGTTACGTGTTTTTGAGTTGGGCCTAGCATAGAGTTACGTGTTTTTGAGTTGGGCCTAGCATAGAGTTACGTGTTTTTGAGTTGAGCCTAGCATAGAGTTACGTGTTTTTGAGTTGGGCCTAGCATAGAGTTACGTGTTTTTGAGTTGGGCCTAGTATAGGGTGCCGTTCGCGGTGCTCATTGGGCACACTACCCTACTCCAGCTCCGTCCCAATCCCCCCTCGTTTTTAGCTCTTCATCTACGCTATGCACGCGCCAGACAGCGCAGACACGTGCACTCTTAGTCCCCTCCCCACAGGCTCTTGGGTCCGGTGGGAATCACCGTGGTCGCTCCACCGTCCTTTGATGGTGAGGGGTTGATCCTCTTGGGGGACTTCTCTCCAGGGGAGAATCACTCGCGGGTCCCCCTGAGGCAACTCTTCACACGGTTCATACTCGGGGTCAGGGAGAGTGGGGGGGTGTGGGGTGGGGTCGTGTGCTTTGGCTTAATGTAATGTCTGTTCACAACAATGATGGTATTAGACTTAACCCTTTCATCGCCAAAGTCGCATTTTAGCACCATAGTGATTTAAGACCTATGTCATTAAAAGGCATCAAATTGGGGTCTATTATCCCAAAAACCCCATTGTCTTAGTTTTAGAAAATAAGCATAGACCTTATTTTATATATGTCACTGAACAATCCCCAGTACGGCAGTTGGGTTTTGCTCTCTACCCAGGTAAATTTAATGGAAATTTTGGGCTGAAATATGGCTGGCGGTGAAAGAGTTAAATAAATAAATAAATAAATAAATAAATTAATTAGTTAAACAAACAAACAAACAAACAAACAAACAATAATGAATTAAAATGAGTGGAAAAGTGTGTGTGTGTGTGTGTGTGTGTGTGTGTGTGTGTGTGCGTGCGTGCGTGCGTGCGTGTGTGTCTCTGTGTGTGTGGGCACACGCGCATATGTATGTGAGTGTGCTTATCAACAATACAATAATAAACCGTCAACTATTGAATGAATTGTACAAAGGAAAAATCTCAGAGCTGGATATGACCTTTGCAATGTCAATCGTTTCAAGGCTGTAAATGATTTCTTTTAAAGGCCCTACGTTTGCTATGTTTATTTTAAAGCTTTTGTAATGGGGAGTTAAAACTGGACATTCAAAAAGAATATGATGAATGGACAGTGGGTGACCACAGTGGTCATTAAACTAAACAGTTGGTGACCACAAGTACATTCTGCATCTTTTGAAAATTTGGTCTTCCATGAATTTAGGCGCATTTTGTAGATTAAACTAAACAAACATCTTTGACATAATAACACTTTTGTTTTCGTAGGAAGTTTGTCCTTATTCAAACAGTTTTCTAACATTGAATTTATTTCAATGTTGTTGTTTTAGATTCAAAGTACTACCTGGATGACTTTTAAGGGCACCTGCCCATTCCATTCATTCGTAACGCTTTTGTGTTTGTTATTCAATGCACACATGTAAAGATTAAAACTGGAAATGCCACTTTACAATCTTTAAGGTCTTAGGGTCAATGTTGTCCACTTTGAAAATTAAAATATTCCAAGGAAAAATAATTGGGCCATATTCGTACCACTATCACGTAGGCTTAATTCGTACCTCCTACGTCTTTTCAATGGCGTAGCGTCACAAATGCATACAGGAGCCGGTTTTACGTGACATCAAACTTTTGATGAGAAAATGTCATAATAATTAATTTGATATCAAAGAGATTAACTGGAACATTTAGAAGCGATAATTACCTTCAGTTAAAACCAAGCCACGTGCACCGTACAGTTGAATTAGTGCTCTGGTACAATATCAGTAACTAGGTGGTACGAATTCCGTAACAGCTCTTGTATTTCTCCTACCTTTCGATGAAAAAAAAAGGTATGTTTACTATTAAGCCAAAAGTACAAATATTATCTCTATTATTATAGTATATAGTTACAGCCCTCTAACGGCAGTATCCATGTTGAAAGTTTCATAGTTTTGGGATGATCTGCCCTTGAGATAGAGATCTCTATCCTTAAGAGGTACTATATCAACAAGTGTCCCATAATCCCATTTCGTTCAGCTTGGCTTCAGAGACGCTTCAGAAGCAAACACATTGAAAAAGAAAGAAAAGGAAACCACCTTTTATACACGCAGTTTTGCGCCTTGTTCAATTTTTGAAGCCAACACAAAATTGTGGACGCTTTGTCGTTTATTTTGCGCACACGCACGCACGCACGCACGCACGCACGCACGCACGCACACATACACACACATACACTCACACACACAGACAAACACACACACAAACAGACAGACAGACAGACAGACAGACAGACAGACAGACAGACAGACAGACAGACAGACAGACAGACAGACAGACAGACAGACAGACAGACAGACAGACAGACAGACAGACAGACAGACAGACACACACACACACACACACACACACACACACACACACACACACACACACACACACACACACACACACACACACACACACGGACAGTTGGCTTTTTACTATATGATTACTTATGCCATTTGCTTTGATTAAAAAAATTGATGCAGGATTTGACACACACACACACACACACACACACACACACACACACACACACACACACACACACACACACACACACACACAGCAAGCAAAGCAAAGTTCTGGGTCCTGCATGGGGCACATTTATGTGGTCAGCGGGGTTAAATCAGCCTCGGTGTTGAGACTTGAGTTGGCCACCAGGGTGGCTCTTTGGAGAACGTATTACCGAACGTGTTATGTGTCCCACTGCATGGGGAAGGGGGAAGTTAGGATTGTTTTTTGCTTCTTTACTTCCACCACCTCCCAACACAGTGCACTTGTACTGCTGATTCTTTCCCAACACAGTGCACTTGCACTGCTGATTCTTTCCCAACACAGTGCACTTGTACTGCTGATTCTTCCCAACAGAGTGCATTTGCACTGCTGATCCCTCCCAATACAGTGCACTTGTACTGCTAATCCTTCCCAACACAGTGCACTTGTACTGCTGATTCTTCCCAACAGAGTGCATTTGCACTGCTGATCCCTCCCAATACAGTGCACTTGTACTGCTAATCCTTCCCAACACAGTGCACTTGTACTGCTGATTCTTTCCCAACACAGTGCACTTGTACTGCTGATTCTTCCCAACAGAGTGCATTTATACTGCTGATCCCTCCAAACACAGTGCATTTGCACTGCTGATCCCTCCCAATACTGTGCACTTATACTGCTAATCCTTCCCAACAGAGTGCACTTGCACTGCTGATCCTTCCCAACAGAGTGCACTTGCACTGTTGATTCTTCCCAACGCAGTGAAGTTGCACTGCTTATCCCTCCCAAAACAGTGCACTTGTACTGCTGATCATTCCCACAGAGTGCACTTGCACTGTTGATTCTTCCCAACAGAGTGCATTTGTACTGCTGATTCTTCCCAACATAGTGCACTTGTACTGCTGATCATTCCCAACAGAGTGCACTTGCACTGTTGATTATTCCCAACACAGTGCACTTGTACTGCTGATCATTCCCAACAGAGTGCACTTGCACTGTTGATTATTCCCAACACAGTGCACTTGTACTGCTGATTCTCCCCAACACAGTGCATTTATACTACTGATCCTTTCCAACACAGTAAACTTGCACGCTCACGCTCTCTCTCTCTCTCTCTCTCTCTCTCTCTCTCTCTCTCTCTCTCTCTCTCTCTCTCTCTCTCTCTCTCTCTCTCTCTCTCTCTCTCTCTCTCTCTCCAAATTGTCATTTGGCTCAGAATTGTAATTTTTTTAATCAATTAAAACCACCAATTCATGTTCACCATTGCTCATTATTATCCATGTTTGCTTTTAATTCCCATTTTGATTCTCTGTCAATTACTTCATGTGCCAATGTTTGTTTCATTTTCTTGACTTGATTGTGTTTATGTCCATTTTTTATTTGCCTGATGCATGGTGTGAGTGTGTGAGTGAGAGGGCCAGGTGCAAAGAAGCTATTGTAGCTGATCCTTTTTACCTTCAATAAAACATTCGTATTCGTATTCGTACTCTCTCTCTCTCTCTCTCTCTCTCTCTCTCTCTCTCTCTCTCTCTCTCTCTCTCTCTCTCTCTCTCTCTCTTCCTCTATCTCTCTCTCCCTCTCCACCATCACTACTGACAGAACTCCACAGAGACATAAACTGCACTTTCTTGTCAACAGCTAATTTCTCTGGGTCCACCATTAGTGAAGACTCATCCGAGTCGACCGAGGATGTGCAGGGCTATGCTGCTATTCAGTATGTGACATTTGTTAGTCATAAAGACTCGTTATCACCTGGAGAGTACGTCACTTCTAATGCAGTACCAACCATTTGTTTTGGCAAACTATAATAATCTTAAATTAAAACAATCTACTCTACTTTTTTTGTTAAGTAAAAAAAAAAAAGAAAATATTGATTTATCACTATCAAATCAAATCAAATCATCTTTATTATCTCATAACAGAGACATTGCAGCCAGGTACACACAAGAAAAACACCAATAAACACATTTATCAACAACAATTAAAGAATATAAACTAATAACTAATAACACTGCAATATTGTAATTAACAAACTGGACGAATACGAACAAATACTCCAGTAAAAGCAGAACGCATTTTAAAAATACATTTAAAATACATTTTAAATCAAGACATAATAAGTTGAAAAAACGAGGCAAGAATAACGCTTAAAAATGCAGCAATAATAGTACGTACACCATCTCTACATAGACAATTTAGTCAAGGACATACACAGCAGTAATCTACTGTAGAACTATTTCGTGAAGCCGTGAAGCAAGAGAGCTGCTTACTGTTTCCTTGGCTGTCTGTGTCTGCCTGTTTGTTCCTGGCTGGCTGTCTCTGTATCTATCAATGTTAACACGATAGCGTTTGCATGGAGGAACATAGGACCTTCAAAATGTGTATGCGGAAAGTTACTTAGGATATCTAGGCCAAGTTCGAAGATGAACATCACCGGTCAAAAGTCAAGGTCACTGGAGTCGGAAATGCTGCTGAATCCAGCATCTCACGCTCAAGTCAATGTTTCAAATTGAATATCCACAGTTACTTTCACAAATAAAGCTGTCAAATGCAATCCTTACCTTATCTATGCTGGAGAGGAGTTGGAATCCCACATCAGCACTGCTGTAATATTGTTTTTTCATCAAATGCAATCCTTACCTTATGTATGCTGTACAGGAGTCGGAATCCCCCATCAGAGCTGTTATCATGTTTTGTCTTATAACAAAACCTCACTTCTCCCGGCTTTGATAAAACGCGAGGCCTCGTAAATTGATATTTGAACGCTTTCTTCCGAAGATAGATGAGCATTCGTCCGTGGGTTGTTTTGTGAATGATGAAGCTGATCATCATCCTGTGGTTGTTGGGGATTCCCACAGTGACGGAGGACTCGATACTTCCAGCATAGTGCGGGTGCCTCACACCTGCTGCAGGGTTCAGTGCTGGCGACTGGAGTATTACTGAAAACGACACACGGAGAGGAGGTTGACACTGTTCTATAACAACGCACCTGACACTGGTATTTGTTTTGGTAAAAGGATAGTGTAGGCCTTACGTCTACACGTTTAATTCCCTTTCAGCTTTATCCTGAAGCGGTGTTCATGTCAAAGATGCTAACTTAGCGTCCCAGCTTAGCGTGGCGAGATATCATTGCACTTAGCATCTCCGCGGCACTGCTTCTAAATCGGTATTGACGTTCCTCATTACAACGAGATGCTAATTAAAATTGTCATATAATCTATTTTATGTTAGTACTATGACCTAGTTAGTTTTGCGCATGCCTGAGTATATATTTGTAAACATCCGGCTATGATATCTCCGCATGTGTCTTATCGCTTCAAATCTCCAACAAGAAGGAAAAGAAAGCCTATTCTTGTGATATGGTTATTTCTTTTGCTGAACTGTATCAGTGGCAAACTTATGAACATAAGATTGTCAATGCTATTTTGGACGAGGGCTAGTAGATAATGACTCAAAGACTGTTCCTTTTATTTTCTGGGAATATTCCGTGCTGTAATTGGGATTCTTGCCTAGTTAGATTTGTAGTAGGCCAATACAAAGAATATTTGGAAACGTAATTTGATGTGTTATTATTCATCATGAATATAGATGCATTTGTGTCTGAATGTTTATTATAATGTTCGTTGGGAACTTTATTCGAAGTGGCATGCTGTGTTCGCTTGGAATGCAAAAAGGGCTTGGTCCAGTCTGCTTGTCAACAAAAGCTTTGCTTTTTTCTCTACAAATAAACTAGCTGCTTATACTGCCTGGAAGCATTTTTCATTTCGTTTCTGTTTCTCTATCTAACATCACGGTTTGCAATGAATCATGGTTTTCATGGGGCACAATATTGTTCATTGAGTTTTCCTTTTTACAAAATAAAACTTGCCTTTAGATTTGTAGTAGGCTAATACAAAGACATCTGTGTATGGGGCCTAAGACTATCTGATGGCTTTTAATGTCCATTTGCTTTCTGCTTTCTGCTGCAGTTCTACGCTTTAAGCCATGCTCCCACACGTGGATACACATAAGTCTGCTAATAAGTAAATGCGCATTTTTGTGACTGACTTAGCTCATTCTAAACAATATTTACCTACATCTGGCATCAATGCGTGACACTGTATTCTCCTTTTCTCATCAGAGTGCACAGCGGCAACTGTGACCTTGACGGTATATGGCCGATGAAAACGACGCACCACGATAGCAAAGAGGACGAATGGTCTTCTGCTGATCCACTGCCAAAAGTATGGGGACCGAATGTCATCACAGCCAGTCCTCCTGTCATGGAACTCCCGTGAGTCGGTGACCTGAACGACCAGGGAGAGAAAGTTGTCCTGGGAACACGTCTGCTGAATGAACTCCACCTTCATGACCCTGTCTTTCTCAGAGACAGAGACGTTGAACCAGCACGTGAAGGGTGACCCTTGACCTCTCAGCTCAGTGCGAGTCAGGGAGTATGCAATAGTCACATTGTGGGTTGTCAGCCTCAGGGTTCGGTTCTCCCTCGAGCACTGAGCTAAATGGTCAGTCGTCAGGCTCAGGCTCCCATTGTGTTTCAGCATAGATTGCACCAGCTGAGCGAATGGTGAGTTCTGGTTTGGAGAGTTCATAACGTGTGAATGTGTAGTTGTCGGACTGTCTTTCTGCTTAAGTGTAGCTTGCAGAGTAAACGATGAATTGCGATCTGTAAAATGGGCATACTTAGTCGTCGGGCTCAAGCTGTCGTTCTGTTGAAGTGTAGATTGTACATGAGAATCAAAAGATAAATTCCGGTCGGAAGATTTCGTAACATATGTTCTGTTTGCACCTAAAATCACGTATTTCGCCCACAAAAGCAGGTGAAGTATTAACATACAACCACGGGAATACATTATGATAGCCTATGGGATTTCGTCACTTATCCGACACGAACACAACTCACCATTCTAGATTATTTAGACTAGTAGAGGTTTATTAGGAGGCTTTCAAAACACACAATAAGGAGTGTTCTTCAGGAGTTGGTTTAAGGCTCATCTTCTGTTTCTGAAAACACAAGGAGGCTAAAAAGATATGATACTTTTTAAGAACCATCAGTTCACCCAAATATTTAATAAGCTATGTTTGAAATAAATCATCAACCATAACAACAATGCCTTGAGTGATTTGTGGGTAAAGGTCAAGATGTGCCACCCCCCCTACCTATCTCGGTTAATTGTACATCTTTACCTTTACCGATTTGTGACAAGGTGGGGTATTTATAACACAGCATTTCAAATTATGTATGAATAACATCCCAGATCAGTCCCAAAGTCTTACGTAGGTCTAACCGTTTCTTGGGGAAGTCTTGAACCCCCCCCCCCCCCCCCCCCCCCCATAATGTCACCATGGCTTGGTTCATAACCTTTTAGTAAAACATTGTTCACAAACATACAGGCAGACAGATGGACAGCAACATTGCCCCTTCGACAGAGCGTCGACAACACCTATACCCTGCAGTTAAAGGTGGACCCTGGCGGATGAGCTTTTGCGAGAAACACGTCGAGATCACCAAAAAGACAGTCTTTTCAAGGATCGGAACACTCACTTTGCTCTGGTTTACTAGAAATCAAACCGTCAAAACGGCGATTCCTCCTTGGCGGAGATGCCGGAGAGATAAGCCATTTTGGATGGGGTGGGTGGAGGCCACTCATTGTGGTTGGATTTTGTTCTTCTTTGTAGTGCAGTAAAAAAAAAAAGGAGCTATGTCCTTTGTTGTGAGCAAAACTCCTGTAGGTAAACTGCATAAAATTAAAACTAACTAAATAAAAAGGCTTGTATTGTGAAAATGTCGTGCAAACGATTTGGTCTAAACTCAGGCGGCCATTAGAAAAGAGAAGACCACTGACATAATTTGACTTCCAGCACCTCCGCCAAGGAGAAATCGGATTTGCCAGCCGAGAAAAAAAAACAACATTTGTGCCACAATTGTTCACAACCATCAGAAGTTTTGTTGAGCGTGGGTGGGGAAGGAGGGGGGGTGGGGGGTGGGGGGCGTCTCTTCACCACCGCATTGAGAGCATTTCAGCATTTCGTGGCCTACCTTGCACTGAAAGAAGGATGTCGCCAACCGCCGTACCTTCTTTAAGGTACATCATAAGGTACAGAGGAGGTGTGGTGTGTGTGTGGGGGGGGGGGGGGGGGGGGGGGGGGGGGGAAACTCCTTCCACGGCCTACCTTGCATTCTAACACTCAATCACACTGTTTGCGATGGCGCTACTACATTATTGCTTAAGCCAAACATAGAGTCACTTTCACCCTTCTATAACGGATATTTTGGGCGACAGGGGGGTTCCTCCTCTTTATTTGTTTTGGCCGGGGAAGGGGGGGTGGGGGTCCGGAAACCCTGTAACCTCCCTCCCTGATCCGCCCCCGTGCCTTGTAGAGCTACACTGGTGTGCTGCTGGAACGCCAGCGACTTCAAGGGGCACCCTGACGGATGAACGTTTGCAAGAAACACGTCCAGATCATCAGGAAAACACCCTTTACAGAGATCGCAGCACTCACTTTGCTCTGGTATCCCAGAAATCAAGCCGTCAAAAAGTCGATTCCTCCTTGGCGGAGGTGCTGGAAGTCAAATTCTTTCACACAAAGAGAAAGCGTTTGCCGTCTCTGTTTGAATGGCCGCCTGCGTTTAGACCAAATCGTTTGCACGAACTTTTCGCAATACAAGCCCTTTTTTTTCTTTGTTTAAATTGTATACAGTTTATCTAAATGAGTTTCGCTCACAACAAAGGAAATAGCTCCCCCCTTTTTTTTTTACTGCACTGCAAAAAAAGAAAACGTTTCAACCACAATGAGTGGCCTCCACCCACCCCATCCAAAATGGCTACTCTCTCCGGCATCTCCGCCAAGGAAAAATCGCCGTTTTGACTGTTTACTTTCTAGGAAACCAGAGGAAAGTGAGTGTTCCTTGAAAAGGCTGTCTTTCTGGTGATCTCGAACGTGTTTCTTGCAACAACTCATCCGTCCGAGTCCACCTTTCAGGTGTCCACCCTGTCACGCCAGTGAAGGGGTTGACACACGATCCGCAGACATTCCAACGCTTGTTTGGCTCACTCGTGTTAACGAAGTGAGTCTATCGATGGCTTGGAGTCAAAACGGACTATCTTTAGATAGTCGGTTGCCGTATATGTTGAACATAATTATATTGAAAACTAATAGCTTGGTTTAAAAACAAGCGCGAAATCGCAATAGTTTGTGGCACGCGGTCTATTTTTACCACTCCAATCATGAATTACCTCCCCTGGATTTTCAATAATTTTAATCTGTAAACCAGAATGTTATCTCTGCACCATTTCGTAACTTTTTATATCTTTTGGAAAACATTTAAAACTATGTATCCTACTTATACTCATCGAAAGAAGCACCGCATACTCGTCGTGTCTGTTGTAGTGTCTGTATTACGTATGTTTATTATTTTGTACGCTTTTAAAATACATCATTTTAAAGTGCGGCCTCAATTAATTTTGAAGTGTAGCCTCGATTGTCCCATATGTGCCTTCCCAGGTCGAGAGGACGTAAAATCCAGATTTCAGTCAGTGTAGCCTCGATTTGAAGTGCGACAATTTTGTCAAAATGTGCGACAATTTTGGAACGACAGACAGACCGACCGACCGACAAAGTGAGTTATAGGTTTGTGGTTTGAGCCACAAACAAAAAGAGTGCAAAAATATAAAAAAGCCTAATCCCCATTGTATATTATTTGCAGTCTTTTTTTAATTCAAGTTCTTAGTTTTTGCAATAACATCAATAATTAGTCAATGGACTATCTAAAGATAGTCCGTTTTGACTCTAAGCCATCGCTATGATCTCATAATTGTTCAATTGTGTGTGTGTGTTTGTGTGTGTGTGTGTGTGTGTGTGTGTGTGTGTGTGTGTGTGTGTGTGTTGCGTCCGTGGTCCAAAGTATTTAACGGTGGCTTTTACTCGGGAACTAGAAGGCGTACATTGTTCACCATTTGCATACGCATAGGTATTTATGCAAGCTTTCGAGAAAGATGATTTGCATAATCAAATGAACCAATGACCTTGACCTTTGATCTTTCACATGCAATTTTTGTCTGGCACTTTTTCACATTTTTACAGTTACGGTCCCCAAATGTGGCATGGTGATAAGGTATGTAGGGTGACTTTTAACTTATTGATATTAACCTTGACCTTTGACCTTGAGCATCGTCGATACATTTTTTTAAATCGTTAATGATTTGGGTTGTCCATATCTTTTACATTATGGCAGATACAGTTTCCAAATTTGGCAATTCGGTAGACTAGCTTAAGATCATATGGAATGTTGACCTCAGTGACCTTGATGACCTTGACTTTTGACCCTGGATTGTTGTCTGTAGCAATATCACATGAACTGCTGCGCAGAATCGCTTAAAAAATTTGAACGGTGGTATACCGGAAGGATTTAAACCAAAGTGGGCATTATGAAAACGTGCCACTAAAGACTTTTCTCTTTCAGATCTTAAAGATAACCGACGCACTGTTAGTCATTCTAACACAGGACATTGTCACCCAAAACTTTCATGACATATCCAATTATAGCAACAGCTTCCAAGCAACACTATAACTGAAAATGTTTATGCCTAAACATAGATAGTAACTTGCTTCCTTTTTAATATATTATGCTTAAGTGCCAGATCCAATGAGGAGAAGCGAGAGGGGAAAAGTGGCTGAGGAAATGTCTGCCATTCGGCGACACATAATAGCAGTTTAAAAAAAAAAAAAAAGTTCTGGCAGTATTTCACATGGAACTTTGCAAATTAACCCTTTCACCGCCAG
>CM065689.1:8771738-8776738 GCA_017654935.2 Phymorhynchus buccinoides
AGATCTGCTAAAACACACTCGGGACGAATGAGCCGCAACCGTTTAGGACGAATGACCCGGATCCGGCTCATACGAGTTTTCAAGAGGTTTTGATTTCTGGCGTGTAACCAGCTTTCCGATGCGACGTCATAACCTATTTTCAGTTTGCCTCTCTTGAAATCAACCAATCATTGCAGACTTTACATTCAGGTTTGGTTGTAGAGGGGGGTCAAAGATCGGAATGTGAAATTTTCCTTCTTTCTATGTGTTAGCTGTTTTCGTCAATAGGAGACAAACCACGAAGGTATGGAATCTGATATTTTACGATCGTTTAGTGCATGGTATTAGTAATCTTATCTGAAAATATCAGTCCATAACTTTTCCTAACTTTGTTTGTGGTGATGGGTTTTCGAACCTAAAGTCGCATTTTAACACCACAGTGATTTAACACCCATGTCACTAAAAGGCATCAAATTGGGGTCTATTATTCAAACACCCTATTGTCTTAGTTTTGGGAAGTAAGGGTAGACCTTATTGTATATATGTCACTGAAGAATCCCCAATATTGCAGATGGATTTTGTTCTCTACCCAGGTAAATGTAATGGAATATTTTGGCCTGAAATATGGCTGGCGGTGAAAGGGTTAAGCATTACCTGATTTGTGCAGTTCTTTATATCGGGCGCATCTTTTCATTTTTATATTTTGCGAATGTGATACCAACAATTCGGTTTTGCCCTTTTAATTAAAACATGAGCAAAAGGTTAACAATGCCCATCGAATCCCCATTCGAAACAATTTAGGAACTGTGTCTGTAGAAGTCTAAGCTATTAGGAACAGAGCCATTCAAATGACAACGCGAATGCTTTGGTGTCCAGTCAAACTCTGATTTTATTCACTTCACATTTTGCATACAAAACGTCTCCCAAACTTGGGTGAACATACTTCAGCCAGCTACACGAAAACCATGAATCTTTAGTGACAAACACAACTCACATAATTACACATTCAGACAATAGAAAACGATCACGTTACGAGATTAAACCACTTAGAGTGAGAACACTATTCACAAACACACACACACACACACGCACTTCTTCTACAGTGTCCTCACCGATTTATTTAGCATGACACCCTCACAGGCCACAACGTTTCACCAAATTCTACTCATAGCTAAATTCCTGTATCTGATCACTGACAGTGACACTGCAACGTACCTTCCGTCCCCCGAAGTCGGGGTGTGGCTGCCCATGTGGCGGGGTAGTCAAAAACGGTCACGTCCTGATCCGAAACTGATGCATTTGTACCATAGTGTTCAAGTGCTTCGGCTGTTGGGATGATCCCTGGAGTCTGTTAGCCAGGGTACGACAACAACAACAACAACAACAACAACAACAACAACAACAACAACAACAACAACAACAACGCACCTTCCGAATTCAGTGAAACATTTTTGGGATTCAAAGAATGAAATAGTGAGGCCTAGAGAGGAGATAACCAAATCGAACAAAGGGTGAATACTCTCTTTCTAATTGGGGATTCATCAAACATTAGTATTATTTATTATGCTTTTTTATGAACGATACTTCGCCTTTGGTGTGATATTGTTATTAATGTTGCTGTTATGTAATTATTATTTACTGTTATATTATGAAAAAAAAAATTCTCATTATTCTTTTTTTTTAAATGTACACGTCCTTTGCATGTTAGATTTAGATGTGCATGTGTGGGTGGGTGGTGTGAGGGGTTATGGGGGTTTGTTCGATGTAGAGGTGTGTGGATCTGGAGATTTTGTTTTAAAGTAATGCCATATTGTCATATTCTATAGCGTTTGATGCATAATTGATTTGTCTGTTATCTGCTCTAGAAGTATTGTCATAATCTAGTAATCTTATCATAACTTATTTCAATGATACATGTTTGTAAAAACAACAACAACCTCTCAGCAAAACGTGGTGTGTGTGTGTGTGTGTGTGTGTGTGTGTGTGTGTGTGTGTGTGCGTGTGCGTGTGCGCGTGCGTGTGTGTGCGTGTGTGTGTGTGTGTGTGTATGTGTGTGTGTGTGTGTGTGTGTGTGTGTGTTGCAGCTGTTGTTGTTAATCTTGATGTTGTTGTTCTTTTGTTAACATCTTTTCACTAAAAGTGTGTGTGTGCATGCGTGCGTGCGTGCGTGCGTGCATGCATGTGTGTGTGTGTGTGTGTGTGTGTGTGTGTGTGTGTGTGTGTGTGTGTGTGTGTCTCTAGCTGTGTGTGTGTGTGTGTGTGTGTGTGTGTGTGTGTGTGTGTGTGTGTGTGTGTGTGTGTGTGTGTGTGTGTGTGTGTGTGTGTGTGTGTGTGCTGCTTTCGTGTGTCTTATTTGTGTGACTTGTATAATAATTATTGTTTTAATTGTTTTATGTTTCATGTGCATCCCAAGCAATGATGTTCTTGTAATTCTAAAAGACACATTAATAAACTAGTTGTGAAATTCCATCACACGTAAACCCGCCCATGCCATTGGGGGGTTATATGCTGCATTGTAACAACAAACAAACTGATCGGAGATCAGCAGCAAAGCGCACAGAGCTTTCCAGGTTGTCAGGTGTTTCCGTTCTTATAGAGCTCTTATGGAATTCTGGGGGGATTCTTGTGGAGTTCTCGTAGAACCAGGAGACAACCAAAGCATCATGACCATTGATCCACGTCGACACAGTGACTGGGGGCACACAAGACGGCTTTTTCCTTCATCTTCTGTTGCCGTTAGACACATTGACTTGACGCACATAAGACAACTTGTTCTTATGTTGCCTTCAGACACATTTTCTAGGGGCACATAAGCCAAGGTTTTCCTTCACCTTCTGTTGCCGTCAGACACATTGAACTAGAGGCACATAAGACAACGTTTTTGTTCATCTTCTGTTGCCTTCAGACACATTGACTAGAGGCACATAAGACAACGTTTTTGTTCATCTTCTGTTGCCTCCAGACACATTGACTAGAGGCACATAAGACAACTTTTTTGTGCATCTTCTGTTGCCTCCAGACACATTGACTAGAGGCACATAAGACAACTTTTTTGTGCATCTTCTGTTGCCTCCAGACACATTGACTTGAGGCACATAAGACAACTTTTTCGTTCATGTTCTGTTGCCTTCAGACACATTGACTAGCCCATTTAACTACAAAATCCTGATACATAATTTGTTTGCGTGCAATAATTATATTCTTCAACAGAATATCTGTATTTTAGCTTGTTAATAAAGTCTTGCAGCACCGGTGAATTACTATTTAATTTACAATGGTATAAATACTCCTTTGCCAGAAGCATAATGAAATACAGAATACTATCAATGCAAATGTTTTGATCAATTCCTAAGAGGTCCTGTAATACGAAAATTAACTGCATTATCACATTTTCATTAATTACATATTATGTTAATTGGTTCAAAAAACGTTGGATAACACTGCACTGCCAAAACATGTGGATGATACTGTCTTTTT
Organism: Phymorhynchus buccinoides; assembly: GCA_017654935.2. Classification (NCBI taxonomy): domain Eukaryota; kingdom Metazoa; phylum Mollusca; class Gastropoda; order Neogastropoda; family Raphitomidae; genus Phymorhynchus; species Phymorhynchus buccinoides. Next base: position 8,775,195 of record CM065689.1, read on the forward strand.
CTGTGTTACAAAAGCTACAAAGATCATTGTTTGTTATACCCAGTTGTTTAAGAATCACATTTGTGCCCAGACATCTGTGCATAACCCAACTTTCTCGTTCATCTTCTGTTGCCTTCAGACACATTTTCTAGGGGCAATTAAGCCAACTTTTTTGTTTATCTTCTGTTGCCTTCAGACACATTTTCTAGGGGCAATTAAGCCAACTTTTTTGTTTATCTTCTGTTGCCTTCAGACACATTTTCTAGGGGCAATTAAGCCAACTTTTTTGTTTATCTTCTGTTGCCTTCAGACACATTTTCTAGGGGCAATTAAGCCAACTTTTTTGTTTATCTTCTGTTGCCTTCAGACACATTTTCTAGGGGCAATTAAGCCAACTTTTTTGTTCATGTTCTGTTGCCTTCAGACACATTTTCTAGGGGCAATTAAGCCAACGTTTTTGTTCATCTTCTGTTGCCTTCAGACACATTGACTTGAGGCACATAAGCCAACCTTTTCCTTCCTCTCCTGCATGTTGCCTTCAGATAGTTCCGACAATGACAGACTTTCATTACTTAATTAGATGCTGCCAGAAGGGCACTTACTGTACCTGTCCGTCTGCCTGTCTGTCTCTTTGTCCCCCCCCCCCCTGTTCTCTCTGTATGCCCGGGCCTATGTCTTTCAGTTGTGATTGTTCCAGAGCACATTTATGCAACAATGCTCGGAATTGTTTTTTGGCGGTCCCATCTTCTGGGCCGTACATTGGCGTCGCTCCCACGCCGCTCATTCCAAATCCCAACACGCAGCCACATCCAGTCTTCTTCAGTTCGCAGAATCCGAAAATAGCAGTCCAAGGGGGGGCGGGCGAATCTATGTTAGGCCGTCAGGAGGCAACCAGTCGAGGAGACACTGCACTGCTGTTGAGGCACTTCGGTGTTCAGTGGAGCCTGCACGCAGGACACCACCTACCACCTACTAAGCCCCCTACTGAGGACAATGATGTTTTAGCAAGCCAGCGTGAGTGAGGTCCTCCTCCGAGGGCGCCACCACGTCCGTCCATCGACAGCTCCCCAGAACATACTGATCCCCAGGACTTTGACACGAACGCACCAAGAGCATACACTGGATTGGTAATCGAAACTGAGGTCACCCTGAGAGCAGGGCATGCAAAACCACAGATTGTGATACTTTTTTTCTTTCTTTTTTGATGATTGATGGGAATGAGGCGGATGACAATGATGATGATGATGATGCTATGGAGTTCCGTATCGGTCTGAGACTACATGACAGGGCTGTACTATACGCTTCCTTTCATAATAATATCCCGGAGTATGTAGGCCTTTAAGGCAATGTGAGGCATTAAATTTTAAGTTTTAGAATACATGAACTAATGATGTTTAGTTGACAGTTACTGATAGTACTATGAACACGATTTTGCAGATATGTAGGGAAAGGGAAAACAAGAAATGCAAGAAGCCAGACACAAAGAAAGAAAGAAAGAAAGAAAAAGAAGAAGAAAAGAAGAAGAAGAAGAAGAAGAAGAAGAAGAAGAAAAAGAAAAAGAAACA
>CM065689.1:8789238-8804238 GCA_017654935.2 Phymorhynchus buccinoides
GATTAAGTCTTGCTGCCGCTGCCATGGCAAAACTGAACAAGATCTGGAAGGGCACCACCATCAGCTTCCCAACAAAGACTGTACAAATCCCTTGTGGTATCCATCCTCCTGTACGGTTGCGAGAGCTGGACTCTTGACGGCAGATGGCGAACGCAGACTAGAAGCGTTTGAGCTTAAGTGCTTCTGGAGACTTCTTCGCATCTCGTACACAGAGCACAAGACAAATGAGTATGTCAGGCAAAAAGTGAACACCCTTGGAGGCAGACAAGAGCCACTCATAGCCGTTGCTAAGCGCCGCAAACTTGCCTGGTTCGGTCATGTGACACGTCACAACACTCTGGCCAAAGCAAGATTCTCCAGGGCACCATCCAAGGAAAACGCCGGCAAGGCAGACAAAGAAAGTCCTGGCTGGACAACATCAAAAGCTGGACCAACCGCAACACCAACACCCTCATACGCCTGGCAGAGGATGGTGACCAGTGGCGGAGGCTGACCACCCAATCCAGCATGGTACCCCGACAACCAAGCCGGTCAAGGGTGGAGTGAGTGAGTGTGTGATACTTATGTCATACATTTCACAGACTCTTTATCTCCTACTTGAGAATGTGTCTTAAGTTATTTGAACACGCCACACAACCAGTACAAGCATAAACAAACAAAACAACAACAACCACAAAACAATAACATAAGCATTGTCCAACAAAACAACGACAACAATACCAATATTGAGGCATTTTAATGGTCACGGGTTAAGTATTACTTTTAAGGTAGGCTTGCATAGACACCAGTTTAAGAACATAGGACTGATTATCGGAGGGCTGGGTCATAATTATGCTGACCTCGGTTTTATGCTATTGTCTGTGAAAGGCCTCACAACACAAATTGAAACTTTGCAGCAAATTCCAAAGTTCAGTGCTCCCAATCGTCCCGCAAAACAAGGGGTACCGGGCACTCCTTCACTTACAGTATAGAGGGTCCAAGAGGCGGGATACAGGGTCCCAGTGGCATAGCGAATGCTAAAAAAGTTTTTTGCTAGTGCATCCCTGGGACCCCCTGTACATTCTTTTAGAGGGTCTTTTAGAATGTAAGTATTTCATAGACACCCAAATGGGGATCCAGCATAGGCACCACCAGAGGCGGCCAACTGCCCAATGATTTTTTTCCAGACTCCCCCCACATTCCCGCCAAGCCATCTCCAGAAACTCAGCGCGGTGCTTGGGGAAGATTCGGTGCTGGGAGCTCTGATGTTGGTAATTCTCTTTGGATCAACGCCGTCAATGGAGGGTCGTTGATGTTTTAATCAAGCGATACCGATGATGGATTCCACGGAAAATTTGAGCTTCTTGGACACAGAGGCGCTATGAACTTGTTGAAGAGTTTTTCCACCAGCTTCATCAGAATTGAATCGGACTGTTTGCACGCCGTCCAACAGATGACTGCCGGCCGGAGCACCCTGGCTCACTCGGCCACTGTCCGAAATGACAAGGTCACGGTCAAGGGACATGTTGGGGAGTCCGACAGCGGGAGACTTGGTGGGAGGGGAATGGGTGTGAGGATCGGGGGTGGGGGTGGTGGAGTGGACAGAAGGGGGAGCGGTGTGGCGGTGGTGATGGTGGGAGGAAGAGGAGGGGGAGGAGGGGGTGGACAAAGGGGACATCAGCCTGCTTTGGTCAGATGTGTTGGTGGAGTCAGGTTGTCCGTTCCCCGGGGAAAGGTTCAGAACTTTCTCTACACCAGCGTGACACGGCATCAACGCTGACGGACTTGTTGCTTTACGAGGATCGACGATGGAAGACTTCCACGATTCCTTGTCAGGAACAGCGGAAGGACCGCACATCTTATTTGGATTGTTGAGGCTTCCTCGTAAGGACATCAGGTGGGTGGTAGAAGCGTCAGTCGAGAATCGACCTCCTTCCGCGTTAGCAACAGTAGGGGCGAGCACGGGTGAGAACACGGCCGGCCAGAGAGAGAAGGGCCAGGCGCAGACAGCGGGATACTGAGGGAGCGGGGTCCTGGCCATCATCTCCATCTGTGGACCTAGTAGGGGGTGTTCAGAAGGCTGCAGCGCAGCAGCTGCTGCTCTCTGTGAAGAACTCACCCCCAGCATAGCAGTTCCTGCCGCTGCAGCTTGAAGATAATGCAGATGCTGCTGCTGCTGCTGCCAGTGTTGATAGAAACGGAGCTGCTTCTGCGAAGAAGGAGCAACAAACGCCGAGAAAGCCTGCTGTTGCTTGCAGAGATCGGGTTTAGCTGGGGAACAGGGAGACGATCCAGAAACTCCGGAACCGTTGGGTCCAGGGGTTGGTGGTACCGGAGACCCAGCATAGGCACCACCAGAGGCGGCCAACCGCTCAATGGTTTTCTCCAGAATCCCCCCACATTCCCGCCAAGCCATCTCCAGAAACTCAGCGCGGTGCCTGGGGAAGATGCGGTGCAGGAACTCGCGAGGATTCGTGCTGGCTGGCAAGGGCGATTGCTGCTTGCTCGTCAAGGCACTGTGTTGCGGAACTCTGTGATGGTACGCTGGTGGCCAAGGATAAGCTATGGGGGCTTGCGACTTGGCCAGCTCCAGCATCGTCTCCCGTTCCAGCATCACTCTCTCTAGATCCTTATCTGCGAAACAGCGTCGTTTGCGCATGCGCTCGTTCAGGTAAGGGTTGGCACAGCGCATGCGTTGGAGCGCATCTGGCGGCGGGATGGCGTGCATCCGGGTTCTGTACGCTGAAACAGAGAATGCGTGTTTGATTGGTAGGCCTAATCATTCTTCATCTGGAAGCACAAACCAATAACTAACATCTGTCCAAAGTCTGCCTTTCAGTGACTACATTGATAGTAACATCATGTTTGAATGTTCGATATTTGTGATAAAATACATAGGTCTATGAATATAAAACTGAAAATGATTGTCTGTCGATCAGTTGGCCTGCATCTGTTGTGTTTGTTGTTGTTGTTTTTTTGGTGGGAGAGAGGGGGGCATTTTTGTGTTGGTATTTTCTAGTCTCAGAGACTGTGAAATTCAGGCTGCTTCAATCTTTTACTCCCACACCCCCACATCCAAACCTCGACACCCCCCACCCCAATCCCACCCCCTTCCCAAGTTTCCTTCCCTCTTTTCTAAGGGTGTGTAAGTGTATCCTTATATATATTTTCGAAATCTGTCTGTCTGTCTGTCTGTCTGTCTGTGTGTCCCTTATGCACGGCCACAGTTCTCAACCGATCGACACCAAATTTGGTATCAAGCATCCTTGGCAACCTCCGCCAAGGGGTCGTGGGGAGGGGGGGGACCACACGCAGCTCGGATTTACTAACGGCAAGTGCGTGTGAGCTGTGAGCGTGTGTGTGTGTGTGGGGGGGGGGGGTTGAGGGGATGAGGGAGGGGGATGAGGGGGTCTGGGGGAAGGGGGATCTGGAGGGATGAGGGGTCGGGTGTGTGTGTGTGTGTGGGGTGTTCAAGGGGGTGGGCTGGAGCGGGCCACAGTTCTCAACCGATCGACACCAAATTTGGTAATCTGTCTGTGTGTCTGTCTCTGTGTCCCTTATGCACGGCCACAGTTCTCAACAGATCGACACCAAATTTGGTATCAAGCATCCTTGGCAACCTCAGCCAAGGGGTCATGGGGAGGGGGGGGGACCACACGCAGCTCAGATTTACTAACGGCAAGTGCGTGTGAGCTGTGAGCGTGGGGGGGGGGGGGGGTAGGAAGGGGAGGGGGGAGGGGGTTGAGGGGAGTAGGGAGGGGATGAGGGGGGCTGGGGGGAGGGGGGGCTGGAGGGGGGAGGGGTGGGATGGTCGGGTGTGTGTGTGGGGGGGTGTTCAGGGGGGTGGGCTGGAGGGGGCCACAGTTCTCAACCGATCGACACCAAATTTGGTATCAAGCATCCTTGGCACCCTGGAAGGTCATGCCGTCCTTACTGTTCGGAAACCTCCGCCAAGGGGTCGTGGGGAGGGGGGGGGGACCACACGCAGCTCCACACGCACTTGAGGTTAGTAAATCCGAGCTGTTCGGGTTTGTTTCCTTTTTTTGTTTGTTTGTTTGTTCTTTTCTGTCTGTCCCAAGGATCTCCCGAACCGCTTGACCGAATCGCTTCAAATTTTGTGTGGTGGTGTGTCCCCATGAGAGGAAGGCATCTGTGCAAAACGTTTTGCCGTCCTGACCTTGACGTTGGTGTATGACCTTGAAAACCGAAAATCGTTAAGGGGCCATAACTTCCACACCGCAGGTCCTAGAGTCTTGAAACTTGGCATGTAGGTACTTTGGCTTATGGTTGTTCTGATGATTGCATACCGATCAAGGTCAAGGTCAAGGAGATCGGTAGGCCTTGAAAGTGGTAGGGGTCAAAAAATGGTATTTTCAGCCACAAAAGTAAAAATATAATATTTTGCGGACCAGGCGTTACCTGTACAAGGCGTTACCGGTACTAGGCGTTACCGGTACGGGGCGTTGCGCTAGTATATATATATATATATATATATATATATATAGGCACACACTATAATCTTTCTGTTTGTTTGCCAGGCTGATTACAGGCCCGTGGAGTAAAGGAGCCAGGAATTGAAGGGGAACAGAAAACAACCCAACCCACAACGATGTCAGATAAATAAACCCGTGTTGGGTGGAAGATCAAAAATCAAAGCAACACACCGTGCTAGAGACGTATACTAGCAAACCCGCTCGCTATACTCTGCGCACATGCGCGTGCACACACACACACACGCACGTACGCACGCACGTATGCACGTACACATACATACACGCGTACTCTCTCTCTCTCTCTCTCTCTCTCTCTCTCTCTCTCTCTCTCTCTCTCTGCTCTCTCTCTCTCTCTCTCTCTCTCTCTGAATGAGATTTGGATCTTTCGATTAGCTTTTGTTTGATAGTTGGATAGCTCTTATGCTTGATAGCATTGATTTCCCCCTTCCTTGAGTGATGTATTGTGGCTCATGGCCAATGTACATTAAAACATTTCAGTGTTCATTGTTCAGTGTTCTCTCTCTCTCTCTCTCTCTCTCTCTCTCTCTCTCTCTCTCTCTCTCTCTCTCTCTCTCTCTCTCTCTCTCTCTCTCTCTCTCTCTCTCCCTGATGATGAATTCTGCTTAACGTCCTCCGGTCTGGAACAGACCCATATGGGACATTAGTTGATATAAAGATGGTGAGAACGATCCTGTAGGCAATGCCCGGTGGCAGTGCAACACCAGGAATGTCCCGATCTTTTAACAATACAGATGTGTATACCGAGTATTGTTTGACATCTATCTCTCTCCCTCTCTCATTCAGTCAGGTTTATCGTCCAAGGGAAGTAAGCCAATCCAGCCCGCCATTCCCTAGTTACTACCCTTTACTACTACAGCATATTATAGTACAATATTACAGGAAACAAATGAGTCTCCCTTGGTGGAGATTTGCACTGGAGGTTCAAACTTTCTCCGGGACCAGCTGTGCGCCATGACACATCGCCACACAACATGTGAAGCGATTCTGTGCACCGGTTCGTGAGATACAGGGTGAACAAACAAACAAACACACACACACACACATACACACACACACAAACACACACACACACACACACACATATATATATATATATATATATATACACACACACACACACACACATAAAACACACACACACACACACACACACACACACACACACACACACACACACACACACACACACACACACACACACCTCAAATTATTATTTATTATATAGGTACAGACAGAGGAGCGCCAGAAAACGGACTCCCCAGGGGACTACCTAAACACTCCATAAAGACTCCCCGTAGCTAGAAAAACACTCCATACGGTATATGCAAGGGTCTCCGAGAACAAAGTGTCAGATAGTTGTGACAAGATGCGAATCTAAGCTGGAAGCAGAAGCAACAACGTATACAACTATAAGATAGAGAAGTAAACTATGTCGGTTTCGGCTTTCCGTCTTGATTTCGTCTTGAGTGGGTGTGACAAGGGAACAAATGTTATCACCTTAAAGGACCACCCTGACGGATTAGGTTTTTGTAAGAAACACGTCCATATCAACAGGAAAACACCCTTTACAGAGAGTGCAACACTCACTTTGCTCTGTGTTTCCTAGAAATCAAACCGTCAAATCGTCGATTCCTCCTTGGCGGAGGTGCTGGAAGTCAAATTCGTTCTCTCAAAGAGAAGGCGTGTGCCGTCTCTTTTCTAATGGCCGCCTGCGTTTAGACCAAATCGTTTGCACGGAAATTTCGCAATACAAGCCTTTTTTTTCTTTTCTTTTTTAAATTTGATAGAGATTATCTAAAGGAGTTTTGCTCACAACAAAGGAAACAGCTCCATTTTTTTCTTTGTTGGCTGCACTACAAAAAAAAAAGAAAACGCTTCAACCACAATGAGTGACCTCCACCCACCCCATCCAAAATGGCTACTCTCTCCGGCATCTCCGCCAAGGAGGAATCGCCGTTTTGACGGTTTGATTTCTAGGAAACCAGAGCGAAGTGAGTGTTCGGATCCTTAAAAAGGCTGTCTTTCTGGTGATCTCGACGTGTTTCTTGCACAAACTCATCCGTCAGGGTCCACCTTTAACATCTTCACTACTTGCCCCGTGTCTACTTCGGGGTGTGTGATGTCATTGATGATGTCATAACTTTTGATGTCGCAGCCCTGGAATGTTGGTTTTTGGTTTGGACAAGTCAAGAAAGATATATCACAAGACCATGTTTCTCAGATTGCGGCTAACTGGTCTCTTTTAAATGTTATAGTAAACAATTTGATAATTTGTCAGTTTTCCTCTAGCAGTGAAGGGGTTAATATTAAAGCTCACTTTCTATGTTCTCTTGTGTGATTGTACATGGAAGCATTTAAACATAATTATAGGGTAGATAACTTAGTTTTTTCCCCACATCAAACACATTCCTTGTGAGGTTCTGTCTGTGGCATATTAATCTGTTGTACAACATCTTTGTTTTGTAAATCATCTACACAAATGTCAAATGTGTAAGGATAGGCCTGATAACTATCAGCCGAAAACTTCATGACTCATATACAAAACATTCTTTTGAGCATCACCCAAGAAGGGCAGTGAAGCATATTTTTGAAAACCTCCAGTACAAACCTCCGCCAAGGAGCAACACATACTGTTTTATCCCTTCCCGTAGCCCGTGGGTGCAATTGCACCCATACGTTTTACTTTTCGCCTTATGGGTCGCAAACCGTTCATACGATCTTGCTGAAAATGAATGACGTTGTCAGGGAAAGATGCGAGCACGCGCAGCCAAAACCTCGCGCAATTGCGTTGACAAACAAGCGAGTAAATAAGCAACAAAGTCGTCGTTTAATAGCTCAATTCCAATCTGTTGGCTGTATTTCCCGAGATTCACGTGTCTCTTACGACAAACAAGCGAGTAAATAAGCAACAAAGTCGTCGTTTAATAGCTCAATTCCAATCTGTTGGCTGTATTTCCCGAGATTCACGTGTCTCTTACGACAAACAAGCGAGTAAATAAGCAACAAAGTCGTCGTTTAATAGCTCAATTCCAATCTGTTGGCTGTATTTCCCGAGATTCACGTGTTTCTTGATGAACCTCTCTCTAAAACCATGTAATTCCAGCGAAAGGTATTGTGAATTCTTGGGAAAAGAAAACGCGAATGGTGCGTCCGCTGGACGACTTTTGGACAAGCTTAACTTCAGTATAACATATTCGTTAGCGGAAAGGTGTGTAGCATGGACCTGTTTGTCTTTAAAGACCCACCAGGTCACGTGTTAAAGTCACGGGTTCCACGTGTTTTTCCTCTTATAGCTAGTAAGAAATCTTGTTTTGACCAGGTTTGACTCCCATACAAATATCCCCAAATTGAAAACGAAACATTTTAAAGAGCAGCCGCAATTTGAAGTTGGGGACATTTGTATGTGGGTCACAGCTACATAGAAGAAAACAAGGGACTTAATCATGGTGCGTCAGTATGTCTTTAAAGAGTCCCAGATTCTGGTGTAAACATTTTATTGTCCAACAAAACAAAAATGAAAATACATTAAGATGTCTGAAGCAACCCCAGATTCTCACCCCACTTGATAGATGTTGTTGGTATGTCAGTAGTTGTGGCCATTACGAATTATTCCCCTAAATTATAAAATACAAACAAACACAAGAAAAATCAACTTCTTAAGCCCACTTCGAAGAAAAAATAGTTAAAAAAGAAAAAGTAATAACCGACCCACAACCATCGCCCGTCTATGAGGAGGTTAAGGTCTCTGTACACGTGAATATTTTTCACTTTCACCCCATGGCAACACAGTGATAGGCCACTCATAAGATCACTTGCATATCACTGTGTTGCCATGGGGGGAAGTAAAAATGTTCACGTGTACAGAGACCTTAACCTACACTTTTTAGTTCTTGCAATAACATTCATATCATTACAAACTATCAATGGAATCAACAACTCCACCAGACAGTGTGCATTCCATGTAGATCGTATCATATATGTTATGCTAGGCATTTGGTATTTTTGGTATGTGGTACTTCATAGAGGCGTCTCTGTGAAATTCGGGTTGCTCCCACCTGGAGAGCGTGTTGTAGCCAGAGGCGCGCCACCCATTTGTATTTATCTGCATGCGATTTGGGTAACGGAGAACGCTTTGTGTATGTTCTATCTTTGAAGAGAAACACGCACACACAAAAACAGACAGTTTCTCGCATTGCTGTTGATCCGAAAAGGAACAAAAATAACACGTTTTTTCTTTGGATAACTTTGCGTTATGGTCTTTAATACACGTAAATATTCGTTGCCTCTTTCCCATGGCAACACAGTGATATGCAAGTCATATTAGAAATATCTTGTGAATAATGTTAACGAGTACATAGACCTTAAGATTACTTGCACTGTCACTGCGTTGCCATGGGAAAAAAAGAGTGAAACAAATGTGAACGCGTAAACTATTGAGTACCAACAGCGCACGTACCATCCAGGATGTCTCTGGAGACGGTTGATCGTTGCTGCAGAGTTCGCAGGTTCCGTGTCAGCAGTTTGCGCTGCTGCAAGAGGCTGGCTGCGTTCTTCACTTTCTGCTTCAGCGAGCTGGACATTTCGCTGGCCTGGTGTCTGCGACACAAAATCCGGGTCATCATGCATCATCATTCTCGTCGTCGTCGTCGGTATCGTCATCATCATCGTCGTCGTCATCATCATCATCATCGTCGTCGTCGTCGTCGTCGTCATCATCGTCGTCATGATCATCATCATCGTCGTCGTCGTCATCATTGTCGTCGTCGTCGTCGTCTTCTTCGTCGTCGTTATCATTACTGTTGTTGTCGTCGTCGTCATGATCATCATGATCATCTCATCACCATCACCCTCCTCCTCATGATCATCATCGTGGTTGTCATCGTCATCATCATTATCGTCATCCTCTCTCTCTCTCTCTCTCTCTCTCTCTCTCTCTCTCTCTCTCTCTCTCTCTCTCTCTCTCTCTCTGTGTCTGTGCCTGTCTCTCTTTTTATTACTCTTTAAAATATGTCTCTTCGGTGACTGTCTTTCTTTGTGTGTATGCCTCTGTCTGTCTCTCTTTCCCTGCCTGGCTGTTTGTCTCTGTCTGTCTCTGTCTGTCTGTCTATATCTAAGTCTATTTATTTATTTATTTATTAAGACAACTTTTATAGCGCCTAATCTTTAAGCTCTAAGCGCTTTACAGAAATCACTAAAAATGAATAGTAAACACAATGAACAAAAAATATATATCAAACATTGACCAACACCCCCCTTCCCTGATCCCTCAGTCAATTTCTCAATCACGCCCAAATAATGAATGACATAATCTACAGTACACTTTCGCAACCAACTTGAAACACTCACACTGATGGACACTTAAAGACGCCCAGGCCACACTATTAACAAATCACACTCACACTTATAACGATAGAGAGAGAAAGAGAACGAGAGAGAGAAAGAGAAAGAGACAGACACACAGACAGACAGACAGAGAAAGACAGAGACGGAGACACAGAGAGTCAGACAGAGGGACAGACAGAGAAAGAGAGAAGAGAGAGACACACAAACAGAGACAGAGATATATTATAGGACTGAAATACAGTTGCATGCATCATAAAATAACAACTTACTATAATTTGTACATACAATAGTCACAAAAAAGGCACATTATATTCAATATTAATAAACATTCACACACACACACACACACACACACACACACACCTACACACACACACACACACACACACACACACACACACACACACACACACACACACACACACCGACACGCACACACGCACACACACACGCACACACACACAAACACACACAGACACACACGATTAGTGGGAAAAACATTAAATGAATGACACTCACACACATACTAATAAAATAGCATTTTAAAACACTTATAACGTAAAATCATTTTAAAACAGTGAGACAAAATGGATAAATAAATAAAAATACACAAGTACATAAAATGTTCACAACATTAAAATACACCCATCCAGCCCATCCTTACACACACACACACACACACACACACACACACCACACACACACACACACGCACGCACGCACACACACACGCACGCACGCACGCAACACACACACACACACACACACACACACACACGCACGCACACACGCACACATGCGCGCATGTACACACACGCACGCGCTCACATGCACTCATCCATTGTGCATCACTGACCGTAGCGGCAGAGAGCAGAAGCAGAAAGAAGAAAATGGACAAAATGGAAGGTAATGCAGAAAAGCAGAAGAGGGAGCGTAAAAGAAGGAAGGAGTTGGGGATAGAGACGGGGATAGAGAGGAGCAGAGAGTAAGACAGATAGAAAACGGAGAGACAAAGAGTGAGAGACGAGTAGACAAAGTGGGGAGGGGGGGGGGAGAAGTTAAGAAAAAGAGCAAGGGGGTGGAGAGGGGGGACAGATGGACAGGCATACAGAGTGACAGACACTCTCGTTCTTTCTTTATTTGTCTCTGTGTCTATCAGTCTATCTGCCCCGTTCTCTCTGTCTGTCAGTCTGTCAGTCAGTCTGTCTGTCCATCTATGTCCCTATCTATCTCTGTCTGTCTGTCAGTCAGTCAGTCAGTCTGTCTGTCTGTCTAATTGTCTGTATGTCTGTCTCTCCGTCTGTCTGTCTGTCTGTCTGTCTCTTTCTTTCTTTCTTTCTCTCTCTATGTCCCTATGTATCTCTCTGTCTCTGTCTGTCTGTCAGTCAGTCTGTCTGTCTGATTCTCTCTCTCTCTCTCTCTCTCTCTCGCCTCTCTCTCTCTCTCTCTCTCTCTCTCTCCCCGTCTCTCTCTCTCTCTCTCTCTCTCTCTCTCTCTCTCTCTCTCTCTCTCTCTCTCTCTCTCTCTCTCTCTCTCTCTCTCTCTCTCTCTCTCTCTCTTTCTTGTTATCTCTCTATCTCTAGCTAACTTTCTTGCAGCTTCATTTTTGTCCTGGCATTATTACGCAAGTTCACAGATGCAATCACTTCAGACAAAAAACCCAATCGCCTTCCAGAATGATGTCTTCCCCCGCCCCTCTGTCTGTCTGTCTCCCTGTCTGTCTGTCTGTCTGTCTGCCTGTTTGTCTCTGTCTCTCTCTCTATCTCTATCTTATTGTCCATATGTCTGTCTCCCTGTCTCTCTCTCACTGTCAGTGTGTCTGTCTCTATGTAATTGTCCCTCTCTCCGTCTCTCTGTATCTGTTTGTCTCTCTGTCTGTTTGTCCGATTGAATTAGGCAAGGTCACTCCCGCACACCGTGAAATTACTCCCCTTCATTATTTCCGAACGATTCCTATGAAGACGACATTTCTCTACGGTCTCAGTACACGTTAACATTTAGTAAACAAAATATCACTATTTCCCCATGGCAACACAAGTGAGCTGTAAATCATATCAAGAGTGGCCTAATAATGATAATAATAATATTAATAATAATGAATATTTATATAGCGCGATACTCCATAGTGGGCTCATCGCGCTTTACAAAAGGCATCACAAAAATATTGGGGAAAAATAAAGCACTTATCTGTATTGTTAAACAATCGGGATTTACTGGTGTTGCACTGCCTCCGGGCATTGCCTCCAGTATCGTTCCCACCATCTTTGTATCTACAAATGTCCCATATGTGTCTGTTCTAGACCGAGAGGACGTAAAACACCATTTTTCATTCCGTCATGGGGAAAAATAAATAGACAAATTATTCAGGTACATACTAATTATACTTAGCAGTAAAATCATTACAACGACAACAAAATCCACACAGAATAGAAACATCAAACAAGACTTAAACCTGTCTAACAATGTGTTGCCATGGGGAAATAGAGATATTTTGTGAATGTTGTTAACGTGTACAGAGACCTTCAGGAGACGAGCTGATTTTAATCACAAATTGCAAAGTGTACGTCAGTCAGTCGTTTCCGACTATAACGTCCATATAGCAGAGGAGGCAGCTGCTGTTCTGGAGAACTGGGCCATAATGTGTCTTTATAATGGAGATCCTTGGCCAGGGCACATCCCCACTCTCTCTGTGTCTCTAATTGCTTTGTCATAAATTAAATCTATTTGCGAACAATTGTGCATGAAATGACACAATGTTTCTATTAATGATGTTGTACCCACCCACCCCTTACAAAGGGTGCTTTGGCCTTATGGAATAAATATTTTCGTTTCATTTTCATTTCATTTCACTTCATCTCTCTCTCTCTCTCTCTCTCTCTCTCTCTCTCTCTCTCTCTCTCTCTCTCTCTCTCTGTCTCTCTCTCTCTCTCTCTGTCTCTCTCTCTCTCTTGTAGCTTATCCTTTTTACCCTCAATAAAACATTCGTATTTTGTCTTTCGTCTCTCTCTCTCTCTCTCTCTCTCTCTCTCTCTCTCTCTCTCTCTCTCTCTCTCTCTCTCTCTCTCTCTCTCTCTCTCTCTTGTAGCTTATCCGTTTTACCCTCAATAAAACATTCGTATTTTGTCTTTCGTCTCTCTCTCTCTCTCTCTCTCTCTCTCTCTCTCTCTCTCTCTCTCTCTCTCTCTCTCTCTCTCTCTTTCTCATGTCTAAATCGTCAACTGTGGCTGGTTAGGTTGATCCATGTATTTATTTTTTAAGAGAGATTATTCCTCAGATTATAGTTTGATTCGTTTATGTTGATATTGTTGTTGAGTATTATTTTCTATTATTATTTCACAAATAATGGTTGATTGTTTGTTTAACTGTTGCATAAGATGGTGGGTATTCTATTTATTTATTTGTTTAACTAATTATTTACTTATTTCTGTGTTTAGTCATCCATGTATTTGGTGTGTTGGGGTGTTTGTCTATTCATTATTTCCTTGGTTGTTTGTGTTTGCATTTCCAATTATGGAATGTGTTGATAATAATGTTATTATGCCTTATGTAATCCCCCTCCCCACCCTCCCACATGATACGGGCAGTGAGGCCTATTCATTAAAATGTTCGAGTTCGAGTTCGACATGTTCGAGTTCTCTCTCTCTCTCTCTCTCTCTCTCTCTCTCTCTCTCTCTCTCTCTCTCTCTCTCTCTCTCTCTCTCTCTCTCTCTCTCTCTCTCTCTCTCTCTCTCTCTCTCTCTCCTGTTTACTGGTTATTTCCGCTCAACCAGTCTATAATATATGCAAACAGTATTCTTGTCCCCAAACCCAGAACTGATCTTTTTAAAACCAGATTAACTTACTCGGGTGGAACTCTATGGAACTCTTTGCCATCTAATTTAAAACAAATAGCTGGCATGAATTCTATCAAAATGGCATATCAACATATTCTATTTCAAGATCTTAAAGATCAAATGTAATTTTTTGTTTTCTGTTTCTTCTTCCTCTTCTATGTTTTCCTATTATTACTCATGTGTGATGTGTGTTGTGACATGCTTCAGTATACCCTCCCCTCCCCCTTATTCCCCCTCCTTATCCCCCCCCCCCCTCACCTGTCATTACCCCAAGCGTTTCTTTCTTTTGTGTGTGTAACCCATTTGCCTTTTCACTTTTGTGCACGCGTTAGCTAACTTTGTTATTGAATGTTCTATTTACCCCAGGGCTGGGTGGAAAAAAAAGCACTGTATTGCAACTCCCCCGTGGGGATACCGAGGGTGGGGTGGTCTTTCGTACAAATAGTTCCCCCACCTTCTGGAAGTTATGTGCTGGTAACTTCCTCTTATCTGTCACTCTCTTTGACTCTGCCTTTCGCCTTTGCTTACTGTCATCTACTATCTTTCGGACTTATTGGCCCATTCTTCTGCCTTTCCCCCAAAAAAAACCCAAATCTTCCAAATAATTATTGTTCTCCGTTGAGCTCCTCCGAAATCGGAATGTGTCGGATGTACGGCGCAGCATCAGCCAATATTGGAGTAGATCATTTCAATTATACCTTTCACAAGAGAGAAGGGTTTTAATGTTGTTTTACAAACAAAACAACAGCAACAAAACTTCAGAATACATGTAGACAATCACGCATCAGTCACAAATGCCAACAATCGCATCGATGCCCTACAGACCAACACGGACCATCTCCAGACAGCCCCCCCCCCCCCCCCCCCCCCCCCCCCCCCCCAACCCACCCTCGAACTCTCTGCCAAGAAAACCAACGATCTGTCCCCACAAAAGACTGATGAAACATAATATAGCACAATCCTTAGTACCAGTCGCGAAGCGAGACTGGTATTGTTTTCAGTTTGTCCGTCCGTCCGTCCGTGTTCAAATTTGCTCAAAATGCATATTTCGGTGTAAAATGGCCTCACGTACAGTTAGCAGTGTGTTTCAACGAAAAAACCCAAAGGTTTGTATGTCTGTTTGTTTGTTTGTCTGTCTATCTGTCTGTTTGTCTGTGACAGCGATAACTCGAGAACGCTTGGAGATATCACCATGAAAATGTACAGGTGGATACTAGGGGTCAAAAGCTTGGACAAGTTCGAAATGGAGCAAAATCGGGTTAACGGTTAAGGGTTTAGGTTAAGATTAGGGTTAGGGGTTAGGGGTGCAAGCGTGTGTCGCGACTGGGTCA
>CM065689.1:8809238-8829238 GCA_017654935.2 Phymorhynchus buccinoides
GGAGGGGTAGGTGACGGCTGTACGTGCGGCGGCCTGTCCCGATAGTACCTTCGGTGGGTGTTTGCGGGTACAGTGCTGCCTTTCACCTGAGGTACCTGTGGCGAGTGGTCTTGGGTCGTTAGGCGGACATTCCTTGGGAAGGATTTTCCAAGTTGTGGCGGACTTGGGGACTTGGGACAATCTGGATTGGCTCGCGCGGCAATTTGGTTTGCCGCGTTGAGAGGTTTCTTCCCTGCTGAGGGAGATTTGCTCTTTGGGAAGGAGGGAGGGAGTTGGTTTGTGGATTGGGGAGAAGGGAATGCTGCTGAAACTAGGGCAGGTTGAGAGGGGTGCCCTAAAAACACATACTGTGATCCCAGTATGAGGTCATAGACAGGACTGTCCATGAGCACTGCCTTGATGGGTCCCTTAACATATCTGGTGTCGACATTGATTATGGCGACTGGCAAAGTGGAAGGGGGGATTGCAGCATCAGGGCCTTGCAGAGAGATGAAGTCTCCCGTGTATGCTGACGCGGGGACTAAGGATCCACAGACAATGGCGTCGCATGACAGTCCAGTGTCATAGAGACACTGAACAGGGATGTTGTTGACAGTCGCCTGTCCAACGACTGACGGTGTGCCTGGACACTGTACTGGGGAGGGGTTTGTGCAATTCTGCGAAGTCGAGACGACTTGCATAGTTGCAACATTTTGCCGCTTGTAAGCAAGTTTCCTGCAGTCATCCCGATTGTGGGTGTTCGACTTGCAGTATGAGCAGAATAAGGGTTGCCCCAGTGGTTGTCGTTCATGGGTAGAACCGTTTGACCCACTTTTGGAGTTGGGGTTAAACCTGCTCTGCTGTGAAGCAGTGGACCCAACTACTTGCTGTAGTTTTGGCCTTTTAGGGGCGCTAGGTTCATCATGGGCTAGTGTGTACCTATCACTTAGCTGGATGAGGTCAGCCAGAGTTGTGGCACCTTGTTCGGCAGTAAAGGTGCGTAACTCTGGGGACATGGTTTCGCGCAGTTGCTCGCCAACCATCAGTTCCCGGAGATCCTCATAGGACTCTGATTTGGCAGAAAGGGACACCCATTTAGTCAGATAGTTCCCCAGTCTATCTGAAAATTGGGCATAGGACTCTCCCCTACCTTTTCTGGTTGACCGGAACTTTTTCCGGTAGGCGTCAGCTGTCAACTCGTATCTGTTGAGCAGGGCTTCTTTCAAAGCTGGGTAGTCGGTAATTTGGCTTGACGGAAGTTTACTGTATACCTCATAAGCCACACCCCTGAGACTTTGGGCAAGCTTGAGGTTGAACTTTTCCGGAGCAAGCTCAAATTCCTGGGCCAGTCTTTCAAATCTATCGAGGAATGCATCGATAGACTCGGTTGCCTCATTGAATGCCTCCAATGTGAAGGTCATGGCTGAGGTATGAATGGGAGGGGGAAAATTTTGAGGGGCAGCAGTCTCAGAGTCTGCTGAGTTTTCTAGCTGCTTCATAGCTAGTTCATGATCTCGCGCCTTTTCTCGCTCAGTGGCCTCAAGTTCGAGTTCTTTATTTTTGGCATCCTGCACTAGTTGTCTCTGCCTTAACTCATGAGTACGGATTTGCTCTTGCTCGGCAGCATCATGAGCTCTCTGCTTATCTTTCTCAGCGTCTTCGCGAGCTTTATCCGCCTCTTGAGCCTCATGGGCTCTCTGTTTGTCTTTCTGAGCCTCCTCGCGGACTTTATCAGCCTCTTGAGTCTCGCGAGTTTTATCCTTGTCATATTCAGATATGACAAAATTGGCTAACTCTTGGCCTGACAATCCTAGAGATTCTCCCCATTCTTTAAGTTCCCTCCTAAGTTTAACAATCTCAGCCATGGTTGTAAATACAACTATTCAAAATAAAAACAAAGCTGCTGAGTTGAATGTATCAAACAACACTTAACTATTTCAGCATAAACAGAAATAGCATGCACATCAAAATAAAGTCATAAATAGCATTCAAACAAATCAAATCAAAACACAGTGAACCAAATCACAATAACTTTCCCAGTGGACACAAGATAAGTTTTTGAAAAGGAACTACAGTTTGAATTGAAATTTGTTAGACTTTATAAAAAAAAATATCCCGGACGCGAGCCCCCAATTAGATGTGACGAGGTAATGGGTTAAAAGGCTAAGTCCCTAGGGAAGACTTTAGATAATTTGCCTTTAGCCCACTTCTCTAGGGTATGGGAGATGAGCAACTTTCCCGGCCCCTTTTCATCTAATAAATTTATATTTGTGCCCGGGTTCTGGCTCGTCAGATGGTTGTAAGAAATACAAGTGGTTGAATTGCTCTAAATGGCAGACAGAGAGAAGTAGGGTTTTACATGAAATTACAAGACTCCCACTCTCATCAGTCTGACCAAAGGGTTCAGGATTATTTGACACTTGTATTTTATTTACTCCCAAAATCTGCATAAGATTATGCAACAATAATAATAAAGCAGCTCAATGGCGCCAAAACAAAATATGGATAAAAACACAATGAAATCCGAAAGGATTCACAAGACTTTTGTCTTTCTATAAGGTTCGCCCCATGCCGGAAGGGTTACTAATTATCTTCGGTGTCCGTAGGAAAGTTCAAATGATTGGCGCAGTCAGGTAGACTTAGCTGTTTGAAGTTCTGGGCTTGCTCGTCAGGTGAGAGTAGCTCCCAGTCGTTCCTATTACGGCTTCGCGGGATGGCACGGTTCAGGCGTGGTCTCCTCGCGGATTCTGGGTGCGGGTTGTCTTGGCGACGGACCCGTCTTGGTGCTTGGTGGAGTCCGGGATAAGCATCCGGCCCACGATGCCCTGTAGTGGGCTTATGATGACTGGTTGTGAGTGTTGCTCTAGCTACGTTTCAGCATCTTGTGTGACAACTTTTTCTCACCACTCCAATTATAGCCTTCACTTTCAAACAATGAAAGCCTGCTATTGGTGGATTACAGTCCATACGTCACAAGATTGCTGTTCTAAATGTACCGAGCAATCACGCGCCTATTACATCCTTATCACGTGCCGACATTCAAATCTTTCTCGTGCTCAGAAAGGAAGGGGTTGAAAGGGGCCGACTGTGGTGGTCACTTTCTTGTGATGTGACGGTAGAAAGGGGGGGGGGGGGGGGATGAAGGGAGATAACCTCGGTAGATGGTACGTGCTGACCAGGGAGAAAGAGATAACGCCCTTCCGCGGCGTTCGTTTGAAGCAGCGGGGCAATTAACGTGGCGGCTGGACAGAGAAATGTAAAGGCGAGGGGGGGGAGGGGAGAAGGGGGGGGGGGGGTGTAGATAAGAAATAAAGAAAGTGGGTCGCGCGGGACACTTACGTCACAATCAGTTTTTGTTGTTTATGACAATTATTGTGTTCAATTTTCAAAATCAAAAATCAAATCAAAATCAAAATCAAATTCACTTTATTATCTCCCAAGGAGAAATTTTGTTCAGGTGCCAGAATAACAAAGACATCGACATTCAGCATGCATGAATAGGAGCAAAAGTTACACATAATACACGCTTAAAGATACACATTATATGTGGATACATACACGTCTAAGGATAAGCATGCATAGTTTCTTTTAACACGATGAACACACATTTAAACCTAAAAGGATCATGAGTTTAGGAGGTGGATGGATCTGGGGATGAAGGATTTCTGTGCCCTGGAGTTGACTTTAAAAGCTTTGTAGCGACGTCCAGTGGTATCGCGTTCGCTTCGTGTCAAGTAAACCCGAGTTCGAACCTGGGTACAGGGGATTTTTTTCCTCTCATTCTGCACTAGGCCTTAATGGTTTGAACGTGGAGTCTTTCGGATGAGACGATAAACCGAGGTCCCGTGTGCCCATGCACTTAGCATACGTTAAACCCAGTGGCAACGAAAAAGTTGTCATTTGGTCAAAATTTACCCCCCCCCCCCCCCCCCCTCATCAGTGACAAAAATCGCATAAATACAAAAAAAAAAAAAAAAAAAATGGGTGGCGCGCCTCTGGCTGCGACGCGCTCTCCAGGTGGGAGCAAACCGAAATTCACAGAGACGCCTCTGTGACTATAAAGTACCTAAAACCTAATACTAATACAGAAGGTAATAGTTCGTAATGTTTGTTCAAAACATGGGAGGTGTCATTTACAATCTTCCTGGCTTTATGCTTGGTTCGTCTTTCGTACATCTCATTCAAACCCATCTCTCTCTTTCCAACAACTTTACTACACACATTCACCACATCATCCAACACACGCTTGTTCTTCAAACACAGACTTCCAAACCAACACATAAAGGAAACAGTAAGCACAGACTCAGTGCAGCCTGTGCTTCCTGTTTCCTTTACGTGTTGGTTTGGAATGCAATGTAAGGACGCAAGGACGTTTGTCTGTGCAATTCAAATATTCGAGTTCGATTTATCTCTCTGTCTCTCTGTCTGTCTGTCTGTCTGTCTGTCTGTCTGTCTGTCTCTCTCTCTCTCTCTCTCTCTCTCTCTCTCTCTCTCTCTCTCTCTCTCTCTCTCTCTCTCTCTGTCTCTCTCTCTCTCTCTCTCTCTCTCTCTCTCTCTCTCTCTCTCTCTCTCTCTCTCTCTCTCTCTCTGTCTGTCTCTCTCTCTCTCTCTCTCTCTCTCTCTCTCTCTCTCTCTCTCTCTCTCTCTCTCTCTCTCTCTCTCTCTCTCTCTCTCTCTCTCTCTCTCCAAAGCATATGCATTGACTTTTATCAAAAGATAATCTTGCACTTTGAGAGCTTCAATACTCGAACCAGCAGGTCTTTTTCAATTTGTTCCCCTGTTCCATCTCTCTCTCTCTCTCTCTCTCTCTCTCTCTCTCTCTCTCTCTCTCTCTCTCTCTCTCTCTCTCTCTCTCTCCCTCTCTCTCACTCTTTCGCCTTCTCTCCATCTCTCCCCCCACCCATCTTCATTCTTCAGTCCACATCTCCTCCTCACCATTAACACCCCCCCCCCCCCATTTCTGTTTACCCTCTACCCTCCCTCTACCATCCCAAGGTACTCTCTCTCTCTCTCTCTCTCTCTCTCTCTCTCTCTCTCTCTCTCTCTCTCTCTCTCTCTCTCTCTCTCTCTCTCTTCGTTTTTCTTGTGGCGGGTCTGCAAAACGCATCAGCCATATGTTTTCTCTTGTGATCCCTAATTTATTGGGTGCAGTATGGCCCTCCAGCGGCGACCACCTAGCTAGACGGCAAAGGAGCGGGGAAGGGGATCCGAGAGGTTTGTCCCCAGATTGCAAGCCGAAGTTCCTGCTAACGGTATAATATAATATATTGATGCCGCGTAGAAAATAGTGTCGCCTGCGACATTTTGTCCGCGGCATATTCTGTCGCAGATCGGATCATATTGTTACCTGGTGATATAGTATTATTGTCACGTATCGGGTTTTCTGATTTGTTTCGTGTGCT
Source organism: Phymorhynchus buccinoides (assembly GCA_017654935.2). Taxonomy (NCBI): domain Eukaryota; kingdom Metazoa; phylum Mollusca; class Gastropoda; order Neogastropoda; family Raphitomidae; genus Phymorhynchus; species Phymorhynchus buccinoides. The sequence continues at coordinate 8,814,620 of CM065689.1, forward strand.
TCTTTTAAAGGGTACGCTCACCCCCTGTTTACAGTTTGAAGGGGTAGTTTTCACAAACTCTAAGTCATACAGAAACCCAGACACTTGTGTATCAGACTAAAACACTAAATTATACTGAAGAAAAATGTCCATCTTAGCTCATCACACTGACAAATGTATGAGAGAAGTGAAGGGGGGAAAAGGGAAAGAAAAAGAAGAGAAAAAAAAAAAAAAAAAAAGAAAAAAAAAGATGTGCCGCCTCCCAAAAAAAAGTTTAAAAAAAAGAGAAAAAAAGACAGGCGGGGACAGTGGAGGGTCAAAAAAAAAGAAAAAAGAAAAAAAAGGGGTAGTTTTCACCCCCAGTTTCAAATGTTAAAGGGTCAAGACAAACATATGATAGAAATTCTACCCCAATCCCCATGTGCTAGCGAACGGACGACAAAATGTGCCAAAACAACAGCCTTCTTCAAGGAAACTTGATCGCTCTTTAACTCCAACCCTCAAAGATAGCATCATGCACTGAAATAGGCGACAATATTTGGCAGCATATAATTGTGAGAGGGCGTTTAGCTTTGTTGCACCAAGCGTTTGGAATTCTCTTCCAGACCATACCTGTAACCAGTCCGCTCTTCCTTCCTTCAAGTCCCAACTAAAAACCCACTCCTTCAGGAAAGCTTTCTCTCTGTTTATATGATCCTTTCCCCACTCTTGTCTTCCAGCTCATTGACGTTGAGTATGAGGTTAACGCGTGCGCGCGTGTGTATGGGGTGGGGGTGGGGAGTAGGGGTGGGGGCTGGGGATGGGTGGGGTGGGGTGGGGGATTAGTTGGGGTGATGTGGGGGGGGGGGGTGTTGAAGGGAGGTGGGTGTTAGTGTGTTGTGTTATGATTACATGCAATGCATTCTCTAATGTATTCATTTTCATAGAGATGTATGGTGAGGATGCGTGGGCCAGTTTGTTAGAAATGTTTGTACGAATGGCGAGTGAAAAGCGCATTGAGTTGCTTTGCAAGATTATGCGCTATATATAAGCATTATTAATTATTATTATTATTATTATTATTATTATTATTATTATTATTATTATTATTATTATTTGGGCGACACTTTTTGGCAGCATATAATTGTACGCTAGCGACATTTATGCAAGGGGGGGGACAAAAATGTGCCAATGCAACAGCTTTCTTCAAGGAAACTCGAGCGCTCTTTTAGCGCCAACCCTCAAAGGGGGCGTCGTGTGTGTACTGCTTATGTTTACTGCACGCTTGGTTAAACTCGAGCATCCATCGCGGGCAAGAAGGATGAATAAAAAAAAGGTGATGGGATAACCAGAAGTTTAGGTGGTGTAGTAGAAAAAAGGAAAAAAAAAGAAGGATAGAGAGAGTTGATCGTGGACTGATGTAGGCATACTAGATGATTGGGGGAGGGGTGGTACAGAAGGGTTTGGTATGAAATGAAATGGGGGATATGAAAACTGAGAGAGAGACTTCAGACTTCAGACATTTTATTGTACAAGGATAAGAATTTTAGGCTGGGCCTAGACACACACAGAGAGAGAGAGAGAGAGAGAGAGAGAGAGAGAGAGAGAGAGAGAGAGAGAGAGAGAGAGAGAGAGAGAGAGAGAGAGAGAGAGAGAGAGAGAGAGAGAGAGAGAGAGAGAGAGAGAGAGAGAGAGAGAGAGAGAGAGAGAGAGAGAGAGAGAGAGAGAGAGAGAGAGAGAGAGTGGAAGAGATAATTAAATCTGAAATTTATTTATTCAGAAAGGTCATTGGCTCATTTCAACAGGAATTAACAAGTGAGAGAGATTCACAATTCACAATTCACAAAGATTACTGATCCAGGCCTTCTGTCCATGTCAGAGGGGAAGGGGTTACAAAAGGAAAAAAACAACAATGACAACAAATCATCATCATCAGAGAGAGAGAGAGAGAGAGAGAGAGAGAGAGAGAGAGAGAGAGAGAGAGAGAGAGAGAGAGAGAGAGAGAGAGAGAGAGAGAGAGAGAGAGAGAGAGAGAGAGAGAGAGAGGAGAGAGAGAGAGAGAGAGAGAGAGAGAGAGAGAGAGAGAGAGAGAGAGAGAGAGAGAGAGAGAGAGAGAGAGAGAGAGAGAGAGAGAGAGAGAGAGAGAGAGAGAGAGAGAGAGAGAGAGAGAGAGAGAGAGAGAGAGAGAGAGAGAGAGAGAGAGAGAGAGAGAGAGAGAGAGGGAGAGAGGGAGAGAGAGAGAGAGAGAGAGAGAGAGAGAGAGAGAGAGAGAGAGAGAGAGAGAGAGAGAGAGAGAGAGAGAGAGAGAAAACGGAACAAAGGTAACCCCTCCCTGGATCCGACCCTGAACGTGTACAGAGACCACCATAATGGAGCTGAAACCAAATGATTTCCTGAAGACGGGATAACTATTTTGTTCTTAACCCTTTTATCGCCAATGTCGCATGTATGCACCACAATGGTTTAACACCATTGTTAAAATGTGATTAAAAGGCATCAAATCAGCGCTTGTTATCTATCCATAGAAATTTTTTTTTCTGGATTTGGGGAAGGATGGGCCTAATGTTATGCAAGTCACAGAGGGATTCCCAATATTGCATCTTTTTCTCTACCCAGTTAGGCTTAATGGTATTTTATGGCTGAAAAAAGGCTGGCGGCGAAAGGGTTAAACCTTTTGCCGCCAGCCATTTTTCAGCAAAAAAGAACAACAATTAACTGGGTAGAGAAAAAACCCATCTGCAATATTGGGAATTCCTCTGTGACATGTATAACATTAGGCCTATCCTTACCTCCCAAAAATTAAGAAAATAGGGTCTTCAGATAACAGGTCCCGATTTGATGCTTTTTCTTGACATGGGTGTTAACCCTTTCACCGCCAAAGTCGCATTTTAGCACCACAGTGATTTAACACCAATGCCACTAAAAGGCATCAAATTGGGGTCTATTATCCAAAGACCCTATTGTCTTAGTTTTGGGAACTAAGGATAGACCTTATTTTATATGTGTCACAGAAGAATCCCCAATACTGCAGATGGAGTTTGTTCTCTACCCAGGTCAATTGAATGGACATTTTGTTGCTGAAATATGGCTGACGGTGAAAGGGTTAAACCATTGTGGTGCATAAATGCGACATTGGCAGTGAAAGGGCTTAAACGTACCTTCGAAGCGCCACCTGCGCCGCCATGATGCGTTGCCGCTCCACGACCAATAGGCAGTTAGCGCACTGACAGTCGCGCCACCTACAGTAGCGCTTATGGCCCTTGAGGCAGGACACCACCCCGTGGTTACGACAGCGCGCGCACTTGGGCGTCCGTAGCAACCGTTTGCCCGCACGATCACTGCTACTACATGTACTACTTCCATTGTGGCCCGAAGTGACTGAGTGACTCGGTCTTGCTTCCCTCGACTTGGTTTTGTTGTTGTTGTTGTTGTTGTTGAGATTGCTCTGTCGTTTTGTTCCTTCGTTGTCAGCAACGTCGTCTTTATCATTGTCGAGGTCATCATCATCATTATCATCGACATCGTTATCATCGTCGTCGTCGTCGTCGTCGTCGTCGTCTACGATGATATCTTCTTCACTGATGACAGGAGGGGGGTTAGGTAAGGTAGGAGTGTTGTTACTGTTGTTGTTGTTGTTATCGCTGGGATTATCGATGTCGTTGTCGTCGTTTTCTTCATCATCGTCGTTGTGGTCGTTAGGGGGATCATCAGCACTAAGGTGGGAAAACGGTGGAGGTGGGTTGGGAGAGTGTGAGGGAATCTTCCTGCAGAAAAAAAAGGAGAGAGAGAGAAAATGGAGTTTTACGTCCTCTTGGTCTGAATCAGACACATATGGGACATTTGTAAATACAAATATGGTGGGAACAATACTGGAGGCAATGCCCGGAGGCGGTACGAAACCAGTAAAGTCCCGATTTTGTTTATTAATACAGATAGCTGTAGCGGTGACCACGCCTCGGTTAAACCTCATCGGCTATGGCACCGCCACAAGTAAATTATGTAAAGAGAAAAAAAAATGGAACTAAAACAAACGAATCAACCGTTAGAATTTCGTTATTTAAAAAAAAAAGAAGTTTCTTTTTCTTTCATTCTGAATTTCTGTTTTCTTTCCTTTTTTATGCTTACTGCCCTTTGCTTTGTCCTTTAATCCGTCTGATAGTCTGAAAATGGAAACCGTTAACACTTTCATCGCCAGCCATTTTTCAGCTAAAAATGTCCATCAAAGTAGTTATCTTCTTATTCTTATCATGCTCAGACAGTTTCCTGTCAATTATGAGCGCAGATGCGGTCATGCTGCCGTTATGCGCCTAACTAAGAAATAGTTAGGCCCAGCAAGTCCGACTTCGGCTGGAGGAAATCGTTTTGAAAGCGTTTCGTGAAAACAAAAAGGCAGGAGAATGGACCCCGGTAGAAAGGCAGAAAGTTAGCAGATGACAGTAAGCAAAGGAAAAAGGCAGAGTCAAAGAGAGTGACAGATTAGAGGAAGTTACAAGCACAGAACTTCCAGAAGGTGGGGGAACTGCTTATGCAAAAGACCCCCCGGTATCCCCACGGGGGGTCGTCAAAGTTATCTGGGAATAGAAAAGACGGTGTGTGCCATTCTGGTGGTGATTCCTTTACAGCATGCGCTATATAATTAGGCCTATCATTATGTCCCAAAGTTAAGAACATAAAGTCTTTGGATAACCCCACCCACACAACAACAACAACAACAACAACAAAACAACAACAACAACAACAACACGCGGTATTCATACGGCGCTGAATCTTGATATAAATCAAATCAAAGCGCACACACACGTTAGCATTCATAGCGCATTCAAACAAAAATGCAATACAAAGCGAGCACACACGTTTAACATAAATGGTATACAGCAGAAACAGACCTAAAGGCAAGAGAGAGAGAGAGAAGAGAAAGAGAGTGGAGCCTCAATCACGAGGGAACAGGTGGGTTTTGAGGTTAGATTTGAAGGCTGAGAGGGTCGGTCGCTGACGGAGGGAAAGAGGAAGTTTGTTCCAAGATGTCGGTCCTGAGACAGCAAAAGAGCGCCGACCAACAGTTGAAAGCTTATACCTAGGGATCTGGAGAGAAAGCGGGTCAGAAACTGAACGTAAAGTGCGAGCTGGCGTATAGATGGAAATATTGTCGCAGAGGTAAGATGGAGCAGCTTTACGGATAGATTTATAGCACACACCGCCCCCCACCCCCACCCCCCGAATAAATGCCATTCAGTGACGTGGGTGGGTGTTGTTGAATCAGTGTGATGTGGCGGTGAAAGGTTTAATCAACCAGTAGAATCGACTTTTTTGCATTATGTTTTTTTAAAATGTTTATCTGACTAAAATCTAATGTCCAGTGGCTGCGCTAGAAATGTTGAAAAAAACATCTTGTACCATCAGAGACAATTTCCCCCAAAACAACTGGTGTCAAAACCAGTCCCAAGGGGAAAAAAATAATAATACAAATCTGACACAGGCCGTTGGGGGGGGTGGGGGGGGGGTGGGGGGGGGGGGGGTGGGGGGGGGGTGGGGGTAATCGCTGCTGCGACTGGCTTTTAAAATTCCGAGCGCGATCACAGCAAAAAACCCACAATGAAAACCACATAAAATCACAATTTCAAAAGTATCTGTTAAAAACTATTTATCAGTCCTAGCAAAAAAACAAACAAAAAAAACCCAGGTTAATATTTGTTTCAGTATTTTTGTTTTAGAATCGGTATTGTACTGATAATAATAATAATAATAATAATTAACATTTATAGAGCGCCCTTTCTCTCTTGAGCTCACGGCGCTTCACAATTGTTTAAATAAATACATAAATCATAAATAAGCTACTACAATATCAACTATCACAAACAGAGTTCACACAGGAAGAACAACACGCACGCACGCACACGCCCACACCCACATACGCGCGCACACCCACCCATCCACAATGTGGGGGACATCATTTTAATGATCATGTTACAGGATTTTTTAATTCTCGCTTTTGCACGCAAGACTCCTGAGTTTGAGTTCGAGTTCTCCAGAGTTCATTATGAAGGAAGAACTCGTGTATTAAGATGATCGAGATGAAACAGAAGAAATGAAGATTGGTGAGGAGGAAGAAAAGGAAGTCGAAACAAGAAGCAGAAGCCCCTATTTATGGAACAGGGTCTCTTAACCCTTTCACCGCCAAAGTCGCATTTTAGCACCACAGTGATTTAACACCTATGTCACTAAAAGGCATCAAATTGGGGTCTATTATCCAAAGAGCCTATTGTCTTAGTTTTGGGGAAGTAAGGATAGACCTTATTTTATATATGTCACAGAAGAATCCCCAATACTGCAGATGGATTTTGTTCTCTACCCAGGTAAATTTAATGGACATTTTTTGATCAAATATGGTTGGCGGTGAAAGGGTTAATAAAACTTTACTACATTAAACTCAAGCAATCGTGCCTTCCTCCGTTGTCAACTGTCAACGACATTGCTGTCCAATCAAAATACTGGAAACAAAAACGTTAGGCCATAATAGAATATCGCCCTTGATATTTGCCAAGGGAGTACTCTGTATTTTATCAAATAAAAGGGACATAAAGCTGAGCAACTATTACCGATTAACTCAATGACGGGGTAACAATAATACTGATAATTGCCAGTTAACCCTTTCACCGCCAAAGTCGCATTTTAGCACCACAGTGATTTAACACATATGTCTCTAAAAGGCATCAAATTGGGGTCTATTATCCAAAGACCCTATTGTCTTAGTTTTGGGAAGCAAGGGTAGACCTTATTTTATATATGTCACAGAAGAATCCCCAATACTGCAGATGGATTTTGTTCTCTACCCAGGTAAAGTTGATGGAAGTTTTGGCTGAAATATGGCTGGCGGTGAAAGGGTTAATGTGATCACTAAATGTTTGTCTTGTCAGTCGGGTTTGACTTAAACCTTCCATATACATACTTAACTTTCTCCCTTTCTTTTAGTCTCTGTCTCTCTACATTCTTTTCTTCAATAAACATTACTTTTAACACGCTGCTTTGTCGTTGATGAATAACATTAATTAATTGCAATGGATGCATCTTTAATTTAATGTCTTTTCACATCAATAGTAATTTTAGACAGCATGCAAAAATTGAACAAATTATTTAATAAACAAAAGAGAGAATAATAAACATACATGCATTGAAAACACTAAAACAAATCTACAATAAACTTCCGTGAACTTGCGTGGACAGCATTAATTTTTCAATTAAAGCAATATTAATTTCTGCGTCGGTTAAGATATCCTTAGTGTTATCATACTTATGAAAGAGTCCATGTTGAAAATTCGGTATCTAGAGAACAATCTTGGGCATTATAATAGATGAATTGATAACTTATGAGTGCAAAGACAATTGGTTTCTATGAATTTACTTTTCCACGAATAAAGTCGTCAATGACAAGTTTGCTTTGTAAAATACTCTTGATCGTGATTGGTCCTGAAACAGCAAAAGAGCGCCGACCAACAGTTGAAAGCACTTATACCTAGGGATCTGGAGAGATAGAGGGTCAGAAACTGAACGTAATATAATGCGAGCTGGCGTATGAATGGAAATATTGTCGCAGAGGTAAGATGGGGCAGCTTGATGGATATATCTAATTACAGCAAATAATTGTTATTAAGTATTGACCTCCACCAAATATAATGTTAAAACATCAGATCATTATTTAGAGTCATTGTATTTCCACACAGACCAACAGATGAAAATGGGGAGTCATACTATTTTTTTAAAAATAAAATAAAACAAATTGGCATTACTCTGGCTCCTAGATTTCGGCCTTTACTCAAAAAGCTGTTACCGTTGGTTGACGTTAACCTGTGGTAAGGGCAAATAGTAAATGAGAGCTGTACAATTATTGATGGTGCATGGGAAAAACCTATGATAAGTCGCTCAAAATGTTTTCAGCCAAAGCCCAAAATAAACAACCCCCAAAATATCAATTTTCTATTTAGGGCATATTTATGTCTATTTGTATGTGTTCTACCAGTAACAACAACATGAAAGACAATTTTCAATGATTTCTTTGCTTATTCAAGATTCAAGATTCTTTAATCAGCCAATGCATCGTAATACAAAGGAAATCGTTTTGGTTTTGCACAAGACACAATCCAACAACAACGAAAGCATGCACATGGATGGACAACCAGCATAAGAGGAATTAAAAACTAAAATGGTAACATTAACAAAAACAGAATACATCATCATGTATCAGTCTCTCCCTCAGATTCTCTCCATCACTCAGGCGCACACCTACACATACACCAACACACACACACACATACACGTGTACATATACATGTATACCAACACATGCCCCACCTCATCACGCACGCACGCGCACGCGCGCGCGCGCACACACACACACACACACACACACACACACACACACAAAGACCGCGAGCGTGCAGGCACACCGATGGACACAAGTCTGAGCAAAAAAGGATAAAGAATTCCCCTAGGGGAGTGAGCCTACTGAATATTCATGGCTCTGACAGCAGAGGGGTAAAAGCTGTTCTTCAGGCGGTTAGATTTGATTTGATTGTTTTCTAAATCAAGTCAATAGAAACAAAGAGGCAAAGTTGTACCTTCTATGCCCACTTTCTGCAAATGATTTATTTCGAATGCCAAACTTCAAATAATTATGAAATAAAAACTAGACAAGATAACTCAATTCGGTTTTCTGTGTATTAACAAGGAGCCTTTGCTCCACCATGAAACAAATGAAATATCAATTTATGTCAAAATCCCATTATGTCTGTTTTTCCCAGGCACGGTCATCTGATGATTATAGATGATTGTCTACAGTATTGGAGTATCATGCTACAGCTTAGTCTTTCGTGGAAGACTACGACTCTCAAACAAGGGGACATTTGCAATAGCTCCTGAGTTGCAACCAATGGGACTGGTGGGTCTTTGGGGACCTTCCAACTGTCCTCAAATCCCTTTGGCCGAAAGAGTGGGGAATTATCCGGTGCCATGGGCAAGGCTTATCCACTATCAACAAAATGTAGCCCAGCCCGCCAGAATAGCAGCTCTCCCCCCCCCCCCCCCCCCCCCCCCCCCTCCTCCCCCCCCCGCGCTCCCCCTTCCTCCCCCCCTCCTCCCCCGCGCTTTGGGATTATTCGAGGGGAAGCGCTATATAAATACATCAACATCATCGTTATCATCATCATCATCATCATCATCATCATCATAATCGTCGTTGTCGTCGTCGTCGTCGTCATCATCATCATCATCATCATCATCATCATCATCATCATCATCCTCGTCATCATCATCACCACCCTGATCGTCTTACCGGCGTTGTGCCATAATAGCTGCCCCCTGGTCACAAAGCCTGTTCCCAACACCAACGACCTACTCATGTACTAGTCACTTTATTCCGCCACAATTACTCCACTCCACTGCAGGCTACGATGATGAAGCCCGTCCTCCTTGGACACCCTTCCTCACTCTTGAATAAAACCAACAAATCCGACAAGATGATCCGAAGACGCAACTCTTCGCAAGAGGCGATGAGAATAGGGCATTTGCCGCGTGCCGGCGACCTTGAATTTCACCGAGTTGAATTTAGAGAGTTAAATTAGAAAGGTCAGCGTAACTCTGGCAGCTCAGAACGAGTGCGGGCAAATTAGTAGTCTAGAATAGAGAACGAACACTCGTGGCAAATGCCCTATTTGGGGTCCACGTGTCCTACCAAACCCAGACCAGACAGGCAGTCAAGAACCAGAGCGTGATTGCAAAATGAACTTGAAGACTTTCAACTCACGTGTGTCCTAACGATTTCAGAACACACTTTTTTTCAAATCACGATGATTTCGTCTTTCCACAAACTGATCCGTTATTGCTTTATTTGTCACTGAAACGTGTTGGGGGTAAGCCTAATGTTACGCGGCATAGCTACTGTACACTGAGGTCCCTGGACCCTTTTTCTATTTTCTGACACCACAGTCTTAGCTGATGATTGCGCACAATTAACGAAGACCAAGCCATAAAACCACAGGATGTCTTGCTCTCTAGACACTAGACTATAATATCAGCCTACTCTTTCCGCGTTATATTACTTGCTTGCTAAACAGCCTAGCTCTTCTCACACTAAACAATTTGACAGTTGTGCGCACGTGAAACCACTACTACGGGCTAATCAGTGTTCATCGCTTGTTCCTCCACCTCTTTCTGATCTCTCACTCTTGTCTTCAGGAGCAAAAACGGAGGTGGGGGAAAACGACAAAGGGAAAGAAAGGGTGGGGGTAGTCAAGGTCTCTGTACACGTGAGCATCTTTCACTATTTCCCAATGGCAACACAGTGATAACGCAAGTGACTGGCTATCACTGTGTTGGCATAGGGAAAGAGTGAAAAATGTTCACAGGGCATTGAGACCTTTACAAGCCCACACGCCCCTCTTTTCCACGACGTTTCCCTAGTTTGCCAAACCCCTATTGGGTAGGGGCCCGCGAGAGGCAAGGTTAATGATTGGCTGATAAGTCTGTAAGCCACGCCCACCTCTGTTAGCAAAGCGGATGGATGGATGCTACGCCAGAGCTAACCTCGGTACAGCCAGAAAACCTACTAAGCACGAGCCCAAAAGTTAAGCAACCCCTCTTTGAAATCCACAACAAAAAGTTTGATAACTCATAAAACGAAAGTGAACTCATTATGTTTAATGTTCATAACTTGTTCCATTGTTAAATATTGTATTACAAAGTGTAAGCATGTAGATTGTTTAATGCTGTGGAGTTATGACATCCGTGTCTCTCTTCAAATTCTGTTTCACTTCATTTTTCTTTATTTCTGTTTCTTCTTCTTATCTATTTAAATTTATATGTATGTATGTATGTATGTATTATACAAAAAGGATTCACACCCCTCTCGAAGGCAAGGCACCGTACCACAGTAGAACAGAGCAATCACACAATAAAAGAAAAATCCAATCATGGCTCTGTTGGCAGTCATGTATGTATGTATGTATGTATGTATGTATGTATGTATGTATGTATGTATGTATGTATGCATGCATGCATGCATGCATGCATGCATGCATGCATGCATGTATGTATGTATGTATGTATGTATGTATGTATGTATGTATGCATGCATGCATGCATGCATGCATGCATGCATGCATGCATGCATGCATGCATGTATGTATGAATGTATGTATGTATGTATGTATGTATGTATGCATGCATGTGTGTGTGTGTGTGTGTGTGTGTGTGTGTATGTATGTATGTATGTATGTATGTATGTATGTATGAATGTATGTATGTATGTATGTATGTATGTATGTATGTATGTATGCATGTATGTATGTATGTATGCATGCATGTATGTATGTATGCATGCATGTATGTATGTATGTATGTATGTATGTATGTATCTATGTATGCATGTATGTATGTATGTATGCATAATTTCTTCTATGCAGCCGTCAAGTTAGATGTGTAGTGGGTATCTTAATGAGCACACTATAAGCTTTCAGCTTGTTGCTGCTCAAACGGTATTCATTGTATTTGTTGTTACTTGACATTGAATTAAACAAAAGTTGTTTAAATCAAAGTGAACTCAAAGAATCATTTCATCCTTTCTCAGTTACACTAAGACGAGTCTCGGCTATGTGCCGAATACAAAAAGTACCCCCAATGTCAAATCAAAATAACCAATTTCGTTCTGCAAAAGATGGAGACTGATTTTCACCATTGTACTTCTTCTGAAAAAGTTTTAGTTTGGAAGCCCGCAGAGAAGAAAATAGAGACGTGTGGCTGATTAGTTTTTTAATTGAGAATAAGTAAAACAATCTCTTCTCTTTCAGTTTTGCACAGATTGTGTCACATATTAATTATATTGCGCTATGTGCTGTCAGTAACGAACGTAACTTCACCATACCTAGATCGCCTTTTGGCGCCAGTTTACATGCAGCAAATAGGCTTTGATTGCTCCAAATTGTTTCATCCTTCTTGTGCAGCATTTGTGGGCTAAACCACCTTGCTTGGAGTGGATATTTGACCAGGATGGCTCTCTACAACATGTCCCTTAAATGTTCAGTCACTTTGAGACGTGTAGATCGTGCTGGCTACTCTTTACAGACAATAATGCTCGCCTGTTTTGAATGCCAGCTCTATGCTTGCAGGGCATTGGGCTGTTGAGGACTAAGTCTTGAAAGAGCCTGTCTCACAGTGTCATTGACTGACTTTCTCGCGTTGTCGTTCCAAAACGAGCAGTGATAGCTGACCATAACTGCCTTACCTGAACACAACACACTCTCTGCCACCTCTGTATCACTTTTTTCTGGTTCTGATATGTCTGATGTGATGTGGGAGCAGCCTTGAACATGTGCATCAAACTTGACTTTTTACAAAGGGTACCCTAACATTGGTGTGGGCGTTACCCACAAGGTAATTTGCATGTAAACAAAGTGAAATTATACATGATGGTCCATATGTAAATAGGTTAAATTTGTATTGATTTACGAAAGCTGTGCCGTTCACCTTAGAGAAATATGTTGCCTTAGTTTTGCAAAAGGTTACTTAACTTTTTGGGCTCCAGTTTACTACAGGTTTTCTGGTACAGCCCTGTTGGGGGGGGGGGGGCTTTGTAAAACACGCACACACGCAGAGAGAGAGAGAGAGAGAGAGAGAGAGAGAGAGAGAGAGAGAGAGAGAGAGAGAGAGAGAGAGAGAGAGAGAGAGAGAGAGAGAGAGAGAGAGAGAGAGAGAGAGAGAGAGAGAGAGAGAGAGAGAGAGCAAATGCGAATGCGAATGGTACCTTGGCCATATTTGAAGAGGAGGGGGGGGGGGGGGGGCATGGAAATTAAAAATAATATATCCATCTAATCCATATCCCTGAGCTTAATTGCATGATAAAGAAAAATAGCAAATTAAAACGAATACTAACGGCGAACGAACTAAGAAAGGATAAGAAACAGAAGTTATAAACATAATGACTGAAATGAAAGAAAACATGTATTTAAGACTTAAGTAACTGTGTTAACAACAATCTTTAAATAAATAATTCACACACACACACACACACACACACACACACACATCGGCGCGCACTCACACACAACATATAACTTGTTAATTTGATCATCCAACGTCGATCAATGCTCCGCATATCCCGCATCATCTCTCTCTCTCTAATCCTATTATTGTAGTTTATCTCTCTCTCTCTCTCTCTCTCTCTCTCTCTCTCTCTCTCTCTCTCTCTCTCTCTCTCTCTCTCTGCAATTTGCAATTTTATTTTCATAATACATTTAATCTTTTTCGTTTTTTGCATGAATTCCTGACGCTGCAAATATGGTAATCCCCCTTGACATAAGGACTGTACTTGTCAATGTCAATAAAAAAAAACGATTCTGAAGCGTCTGAAGCGTCTCTCTCTCTCTCTCTCTCTCTCTCTCTCTCTCTCTCTCTCTCTCTCTCTCTCTCTCTCTCTCTCTCTCTCTCTCTCTCTCTCTCTCTCTCTCTCTCTCTCTCTCTCCAAAACACATAAATTATCATTTATCTCCCTTGCTTCATTTCTTAGATACACTAGCTTAATTCCCTTGGTTTATCGACTGTATCAAAGTCATCAAGATCAATCTATAAACGCTGTTCAGATGAGTCTTTTACTTCTTAAATTGTTTGCCTCAGGAAGAAATTTTGCGATGCAAGATGGCAACTAAATCGTGCCTTACAAAAATTGGTAAGGAAAATACATTATATTTACTACGGGTATTATCGTATGCAGAGCAATGAAAAATGAAATGATGTTCATTCTCTATTGCGTTTCGACACATTACACACAGTTGATCTCTTTCTTGGTCATCAGCAAACCATCTTTTTTGTTAGCACTTAACCCCAAAGTTCCTGTCCTTACTCTCGCCAAGAGACACCGATGCCATCTATCTTTAATAACTGAAATTGGGGCCGTCGGGTCTTGCGACATGGCCGTACCACATCAGTTTCCTCTCCTTGGTGGTAGTGAGGAGGTCTTCATGGTGGTCTGTGGCTTGTTTGATGGTCCTGGGTACATCTTCGTTAGTGACGTGGTCCAGATAATGAGATACCTAGGAGTCTTCTGTGGCATCTCATGTCCACTGCTTGGATCCTTCTCTGTAGGTCAGCTGTCAATGCAGGAATAAGACAGGAATATTATAGACACACATGGAGACTCAACTCAACTCAACTCAACTCAACAATACTTTATTATCTCAAAAGAGAAATTCATCGTTGTTACGCCTGTGATTCAACATTAAAATACACACATCAAACATTACTGGGAAACAATAACATGAACACTGGGGACACATAGAGAGGGACACATAAAGGCGGGGTCATAATTATGCAGACGGGGTCACAGAGAGACGGGGACACGTAAGCATGTGGACCCATAGAGACGAGGTCGCATAGATAAGGGGAAACATAGAGACAGGGACACAATATAGTGACAGGAACACATAGTGATGGGGACACAGATGCAGGAATATAATAGACTCGGGGACACATTGAGACGGGGGCACAATGGGGACACATAGAGACGGGGGACACATGGGGACGGGGACACAATGGGGACACATAGAGACGGGGGCACAATGGGGACACATAGAGACGGGGGACACATGGGGACGGGGACACATATATAAGGGCATATAG
>CM065689.1:8834238-8844238 GCA_017654935.2 Phymorhynchus buccinoides
AGATCAAAGACATAGGAGCCCAAGCAGGCAGCCAGCACAGTTATCACGACCCCGGTATACACCCGCCTGACAGGATGGACATCTTCCGGGGGTGGACACCAGACAGCAGTGCAACACAATACTTGCCACCACTTGGAGTTTGCCCTTTGCAGATAATTAATGTGCAGCTCTGCTTCCAAAAAGAAAGGGTTGCATTGAATGTCAACCGTTCTATTGAATGGACATACCCACCATGATGAGAGCGTCTTATGCACAATGACAGACTGTATTGTCACGGGGTTTGTTCTCTGAGGGAGCAGGAGGAAAAGTTGCAATAACAACGGGCATAATTGTGCTACAATACCCCTGACAATAATGTATAGCACTGTCTCATAATTCGGTCTTTTGGGGTTATCTTTCTCTACTGTCTCGTTTTGAAGTCGGTTTGGGGTAGTTCCGGTTCAAAAATAGAATGAAAAAACGGAAGTTACCTACCTTAAACAACAACTATATTTTGTTCTTGTCTTCAAGTCTTAGGGTATTAATGTGGTCGTATCAAGTAAACAAATAAGAACATAACTGTTTATAGTCAACGAATGTAAACACTTTAAGAAAAACCCATGAACGAGGACTTAATATTATTAAATCTCCAAACTGATAACTGAGCAATTAAACACCCCTCCATTGCAATTACGGAGCAGCCATGCCGTGTTTACAGCATTTTCTAACCGGAACTAAGCGTCCTAACGGGCACAGAACTCGTCTGTTACTTCCGTTTTTATTTCGCAATACTGCTATAGAATCCGTTTAAAGGGAAAGTGGATGGGAATAGTAATTGTACACCAACTGACCATGTGATGGCTTTATGTATGACCTGTGATGCATCGGGACTCCGCGTCGCTAAGACCTGATGCATCACGTGTGATGTAAAAACTAATTTGAACATTTTTAAAGATTTTGATTAATGTTCAACGCAGATGTATTTCTTGCAATGGTATGGTGTTATTTTTGACCAAGAAATAACTTTCATATCAGTTTTGATATGTTCAGGCTCTAGAGGGTTAAGAACGGGTTTCGACCGTTTTTCACCACGGGTGAGTGAGTCACAACAGCTAGGGCTGAAGAGCTGAAGAGAAGTGCTCTATTAGGTATTCATAGCAATCGACTCCACTATTGCACCCACTGCGTTGTCAATGCTGGCGTGAGTACTACAGAAAAGCAGAGAAACTGAAGGAAAGCAAAACGACACCAACTACGTTTAGAGACGTGTTGACATTCATGGATAAGTCAGCTAAGAATAACCAGCGAGCACTGGCAGAATTTGACAACATTCAGCTGGCCATGCCAGACATCCACTCCATTCCCAGGGGAAAAGTTGTGTCTGGAAAATTCAAAGACATTATGGTCAAGGACGGTTTCGACATGTTTAGAGGTAAGATAAAGTCTCTCTCTCTCTCTCTCTCTCTCTCTCTCTCTCTCTCTCTCTCTCTCTCTCTCTCTCTCTCTCTCTCTCTCTCTCTCTCTCTCTCTCTCTCTCTCTCTCTCCTTGCTAATCTAACCAACGAGAAGGGCGCTGTCAGCAAAGCTTCTCGTGTAGGGTCTGAATTGGTGCATTCATTTGTTATGCTTATGTTTTGCTTTGTGTGTGCTTATTATTTATTATGTCTGATTATGCCTGACTATGTTCTATTGTATCACCCCCCTCACGAGGGGCTATGTCCTTGATTGATTAAATATCCAAATCCGTATCCGTATCTCTGTGCTTGCGTCCAGACGAACGAGCAGCAAAGCTGCTCGTGTAACGTGACCGCGGTCTGAATGGATGTATTTGAATGAAGTGTCTGTGCGTGAGGGTGCTGTGTGTGTGAAACGGGTGGATGGGGGCTATGTGTTGACTTTCCAGGCCGAGGATGAAGTGAGTGTGTGTCTCCACAACAGACAGCAAGCTTGTTGCCTGTGCCAAAAGCAAAGCATGCAGAAGTTCTTCTCTGAGTGGAGATCGAAACACTGCTAGGGGCGCATTGTGAGAGAGATCATGTTCTGTCCAACGCTACCCTTTCACCGCCAATGTCACATTTATGCACCACAATGGTTTTACACCCATGTCACTAAAAGGAATCAAACCAGGGCCTGTTATATGAAGCCTTTTCTTTTTCTTAGTTTGGGAGGCAAGGATAGGCCTAATGTTAAATATGTCACAGAGGAATTCCCAATATTGCAGATATTTGTTTTCTCTTCTCAATTAAGTTTGTTTGGGCTGAAAAATGGCGGGCGGCAAAAGGGTTAATAAAAGTGATAATTACATGTTGTGTCGTGCGAGGGAGACCACAACTGTTGCATTGCAAAACTTTTGTCTTGAAAGCATATCTGTTATTTTTGCCACATTTCTTGCGCCAATCAATGATCACATTTAGACTTTGCAATAACAAGTTTCCTGTACAGCAAGATATATTTTTTTTATATTCCTAGGCAAGAAAGAAAATGTACACTTTGTGGATTAAATGAAATAGGTGATGCTTTTCATTATTTGTT
Source organism: Phymorhynchus buccinoides (assembly GCA_017654935.2). Classification (NCBI taxonomy): domain Eukaryota; kingdom Metazoa; phylum Mollusca; class Gastropoda; order Neogastropoda; family Raphitomidae; genus Phymorhynchus; species Phymorhynchus buccinoides. The sequence continues at coordinate 8,836,750 of CM065689.1, forward strand.
TGCTTGTTCTTTCCCATTTATGAAATATAACAGGTCGGACCTATTACCTACATTCAATGTCGTCCAATCGTCATGAAAATAAGGGGTGAATGCCAGAACTGCCCATCTGTGTTCTTTATTCCTTTTGAGATAGACCGTTCTGGCAGGCACCCCTCGAATGTAGTTCTTTGATGAATAGGCCTACCCTTAAACCCGCGACCGGACTACAAAAGAGGGAAGGCGCTGAACTCTAACTTAATATCATGTGGCGGTACCATAGCCGATGAGGTTTAACCGAGGCGTGGTTACTGCTACACATATCTGTATTGTTAAAAAATCGGGACTTTACTGGTGTTGCAATGCCTCCGGGCATTGCCTCCAGTATTGTTCCCACCATCTTTGTATTTACAAATGTCCCATATGTGTCTATGACCGAGAGGACGTAAAACACCATTTTTCTTCTAGCGCGCGTCGCATTTGAATCACGGCTGGTGCGAGCCACCGCGAGGCAGAGCTTTTCTGATGAGCAATCCCAGGAGAAAGACCCGATCCCTGGGATCGGTTGAAGATGAAAAATTGACTGCAGTACCTTTTGGAGATGCAACGTAAAAATGGTGGGTAAAGAAAACAAGGTGCCTGTGAAAGGGAAAACTCCAACGTGATTTTTTTACACGCGACGTGGTAGGTTTTTAATAAAACTGTTCCAAACTTTTCACTAGACTCGTGTCACTCTATTATCCTCATGAATTCGCCAGGCGATGCAATCTTTGCAATCACCCAAGCGAAGCCAAGTCGCATGTTCTGAATGGCTGCGGAAGATACCAGGCCATGTATTATACCGAGCAAGGCATAACCGGTTGGTTGAGTTGATTGCCGCACACATTCCTACTTCAGTCAGACACTCTCTCTCTAAGTACAATTTAAATAGTTCCGAAATAATTAAGGGGAGTAATTTCATGGTGTGTGGGAGTGATTTTGCCTACTTCAATCGGTCAAACAGGGGAAGTTACTGTTCTGTAGCATCTCATCTTGCATATGTATAAAGGATAATCTTGAATGTGTTCTCTAAATGGTCTTATGAGTGTTTTAAAACCAGTAGGTCAATACATTGTCTTCAGCTAGGCTAGACTTTAAACTATGTTTTCTCAAAACGGCTGACTCTCACTCTACTAACTTTAAATGCTCATAACTCTTGAACGGAACAAGATAGAAGACTGGTTCTTGTGTCATTAGGAAGCTAATTGTCTGACGTCGTCAAACTTCGTTATCTCAGAATGGTCACTTTAACACTTAATGCCTCTTTTGTGGTGCTAGGTCACATATTTCTGAAAGCCCCTTGGGGGTACATGGGGGGAAAAAAAGAGAAAAACGAAAAACAAAAATGAACAGAAAAAAAATCGAAGAAAAAAAACCAAATAAAAAATTACACCGAAAGAGTCGGGCATAAGCAGCTGTCTTGCTATGCCAGACAATATCACAATCACATCACAACATTACATATAAATCAAGCAACAAGAATTGAACACAGCACACAACTATCACCAGCCACACAAACTACAACTCTATCACCAGCCGCTATAAGCAGCTGTCTTGCTATGCCAGACAATATCACAATCACATCACAACATTACATATAAATCAAGCAACAAGAATTGAACACAGCACACAACTATCACCAGCCACACAAACTACAACTATATCACCAGCCACACAAACTACAACTATATCACCAGCCACACAAACTACAACTATATCACCAGCCACACAAACTACAACTATATCACCAGCCACACAAACTACAACTATATCACCAGCCACACAAACTACAACTATATCACCAGCCACACAAACTACAACTATATCACCAGCCACACAAACTACAACTATATCACCAGCCACACAAACTACAACTATATCACCAGCCACACAAACTACAACTATATCACCAGCCACACAAACTACAACTATATCACCAGCCACACAAACTACAACTATATCACCAGCCACACAAACTACAACTATATCACCAGCCACACAACTACAACTATATCACCAGCCACACACACTACAACACCAGCCACACTACAACTAACTGCACTCACAACATGTCACGATACATCTCATATCGCACACACTAGCCAAATGATATGTAGCAGAAATGTACACAGCATGTCACTACAGCAGGAAACTTCAATCAAAATACGGCATAATAAGATACAGCTTATCTCTATAGCACACACACACACACACACACACACACACACACACACACATCAGCGATTCAAACAACACAATAACTTGTCACAGTATATTCCTATATCTCGCACATCGGCCAATTAAGCAACAGCATAACATATCACAACACATCACTATAGCACACACCAGCCAGTCAAGAAATAGCAGAGTGTGTCGCAACATATCCATATAGCACACACACCAGCCAGTCAAGAAATAGCAGAGTGTGTCGCAACATATCCATATAGCACACACACCAGCCAGTCAAGAAATAGCAGAGTGTGTCGCAACATATCCATATAGCACACACACCAGCCAATCAAGAAATAGCAGAGTGTGTCGCAACATATCCATATAGCACACACAACAGACAATCAATAAATAACAGAGTGTGCCGCAACATATCCATATAGCACACACACCAGCCAATCAAGAAATAACAGAGTGTGTTGCAACATATCCATATATCACGCACACACACCAGCCAATCAAGAAATAACAGAGTGTGTCGCAACATATCCATATAGCACACACACCAGCCAATCAAGAAATAGCAGAGTGTGTCGCAACATATCAATATACACACACCAGCCAATCAAGAAATAACAGAGTGTGTCGCAACATATCAATATACACACACCAGCCAATCAAGAAATAACAGAGTGTGTTGCAACATATCCATATAGCACACACGCCAGCCAATCAAGAAATCACAGTGTGTCGCAACATATCCATATAGCACACACAACAGCCAATCAAGCAGCGGCACAACATGCTTCCAATGCTTCCCATGTTAAGCCGCTGTCAAGAGGCAACCACCTATGGAAGACACTGCACCACTGCCGAGCCACTTAGCTGGAAATCAGTGGAGCCTGTTCTATCTAAACCTCCCTCTAAATAAGTGTGTGTACGCGCAAGCTCAATTTATTTGATTTGATCACTGCTTAGCTTCAGCATACCATGTAAATGCATCACATGATGCTCTCCTGTTGTCGATGTTATTCAATGGACTGCGACATAACTTTCATTCAATGTGACCTAAAGTCCAATGTCCTTGTGTCTTCCAGGAACGACAATGCTCAGTCCCAAAAGTGGCGTCGCTTTGTCTGTGCCGTTTTTCGTCTCTCACTGTCCCAGTCACAACGTCTCCCCTTGCCCGGACACCCTCACCCCCTGGCCTTGGGTCAGCACGGAGAAGCACAGCGTGGGAAGTGTCATCTGCGACATGTACGAACCTGACGGCATCCCGGACCTCAGGTGTCCCAGACAGCAGCTCAAACACCAGCTGGACCATCTGTGGAACAACCTTGGCCTGACCATCAAGACCGCTTTTGAGTATGAGTTCTTCGTTTTTAAAGAAACCAACATGGAATCCCTTGGAAGGGACCACTTTCAGCAAAATGACTTGCGAGTGTGGGGCGAGCACCAGGAACTGTTCAGCCAGCTCCGTGAAACCTTAGAGTCCATGGGCATTGATGTCAGAGCCATAGAGGCCGAGGGTGAACCTGGGCAGTGGGAACTGACCACTGCTCCCTATCCTGGGGTCACTGGAGGAGATGTCGGTTTCAACGTGAAGAATGCTGTCAAGGGATTTTTCAAAACTCGGGGCTACGACGCCACGTTTATGGCAAGACCTAAATTGAGCAGCGACGGCAGTGCACTGCACCTCAACCACTCCTTGTGGAAGCTAACTGAAGGGCGGGAAGAGAACGTATTTCTCGGAAAGGAGGGAGGCTTGTCTTCCACTGCGAAACACTGGATGGCTGGTCTGCTGTATCACGCTAAAGCCCTGTCTGCTCTGCTGTGTCCTTCCCTCAACTGCTATCGTCATCTCCACACCCCGCTAACCCCCTCTCTCTCCACCTGGGGTCTGGATGACAGGGAGGCCCTCATCAGAGCTCGGGTCCTTGGCAACGACGTGTTTCTGGAGAACCGCCTGGTGAGCTCAGCGGCCAGTCCTTACCTGGCCATAGCGGCCACTGTGGCCGCTGGACTGGACGGCTTGGAGCGGAGGCTGGAGTGTCCTCCGGCCAACGATGTGACCAGTGCCCAGGAACTGCCCCGCAGCTTGGCTCAGGCCCTGGCTGCCCTGGAGAACGACCATCAGCTGAAGGCCAGACTGGGCGAGGAGTTCGTCTACTGTTTCGTCAACAGCAAGAGAGAGCTGGAGGTCTCCGCCTTGGAGAAAGCGGACCTGCGAAGTGAGGAGGAGCAGATAGCCTTTGAAAGGGACATGTATTTCAAGGCTTATTGACTCACAAGGTGTGCGCCATTCGATAAATTGTTAGGATTATTTGATTAGGATTAATCAGAGACAGGAATACCGTGCTGTGACAAAGCAGTGATTGCTAGTATTATTTAATTAGGATTAATCAGAGACAGGAATACCGTGTTGTGACAATGCAGTGATTGCTAGGATTATTTAATTAGGATTAACCAGAGAAAAGAACTGACTCCGTGCTGTGACAAAGCAGTGACTGCTAGGATTATTTAATTAGGATTAATCAGAGAAAAGAACTGACTCCGTGCTGTGACAATGCAGTGACTGCTAGGATTATTTATGTAGGATTAATCAGAGACAAGAATACCGTGTTGTGACAATGCAGTGATTGCTATGATTATTTAAGTAGGATTAATCAGAGACAAAAATACAGTGGTTTGACAATGCAGTGATCGCTAGGATTTGTTTAATTAGGATTAATCAGAGACAAGAATATATGTGACAATGCAGTGATGGAATTCGTTTTCCATAGACAGAGTGCATCTATGAAAACAAGGTGTTGCCAAGTACCGCATTTGATCTGAATACACTGTTCTTTAGGTTTGCCCCTTTGTAGGGCACGTACACACATACGCGGACGTTCTGCGCGCGGAAACCCCGTAAATAAGTACAAGAAAGAAGGAACGGAAAGTCATGCGCTTAAAAATTTTTTCCTTCTTTCTTTGACTTATTTACGATGCTTCCGCGCGGGACTTCCGCGTATGTGTGTAGGTACGCGCTCTTACCCTCAACAAAATGTGTCATTTTACTGAGCGTCGAGTATCAGCTTCATGTAACGCGGTTTGCATAATAGTTCTTCCACAAACACCCTTTATTCCTCCCTGTGCCTACCCACCTCACCCCCTGCTACAAATTTGTAAATAATAAAGGTCTGTCATTGAATACGGCAACAAGCCCTCCCACGCTTTTCCCCATTTCAAGGTTAAAGGTCAAAGTTAAAATCACCGAACAGGGCCTCGAAGCAGCTTGAAGTAATGCACCCAGAAACAAACGATTGAGTCAACAATGGGTGAAGTTTTTTCTTTAGACACCCACTCACGTTTACGACAGCCCACCCCACCCCCACCCACCCACCCACCCACATCCCAATCCCAAAGTCTGCTTCTTTCAGTGAAACAAATAAGGGGAAGGAACTCTCTCTTAATTAACCCCAATTTTATGAAAACCCTAGGCGAAGCCTAAGCCTGTTTCTTTCAAATCCCGATAATGGCAGAATGGTGTTACTCCCTGACAAATTTCAAAGCGAACATTTGCAGGAGAAGTGTGTGTGTGGGATGGGGGGTGGGGGGCGTAAAATGCAAGATAGCCCAGTAACGTGAAGTCGTCCATCTCCCCACCCCCACCCCCTTAAAAGAAAATCCGAATGCATAGACAACACAACAACAGGACAACAAATAATAATAATAATAAACGGATATTTATACAGCGCTTTTTATCGAGCACAAAGCGCTTTACAATCAGTATTGAAACACTCACACACGCACACACACGCACAACAGACACACACGCAAAACAGACACACACGCAAAACAGACACACACGCACGTACGTGCACGCACGAGCGTGAACGCGTTCTTACACACAGACATACACACACATACCCACACACATTTCATCAAACACACAGAAAACACATTATCACTGAAACGCACACAAACTTACTCAAGCATACATTTGTACAAACACGCGCACACGCACGCACACACATACACACACGCGCGCACTCACCGCATACACAAAGCACTCACGTGTACTCACACTCACAGACACATACTCACACACTCTGATGAAAATCCGTTTAGCGTCCTCCGGGGCAAAAAGGATTCGAGGACAGCTTGCATGGGTGAAGGTGTCGGAAGGCCAATTAATCCCTTTGGTTGCAGCACTGAAAGGTCCGACATACTGCATAAGATTCGATCCAAATGCGATCCGATTGTGACATTTGTGAGAAACGATGTTCGTGACATTCTGCTGTCTGAAATGGATCTGATGAAATCCTACTAGTTATCACCCGCGGAGTTTACGGAGCGAAGGTGATATTGTTTTTGTTGTGTCAAGTCAAGTCAAGTCAAAATTATCTTTAATGACGATAAAAGAGTAAGCTACAAGCTTTTTTTCAGTGGCTATGTGTGTATGTGGGTTTGTTAACAGCATATCACCATGAAGGAATAAAGCTGGGAAGATGAAACTTGATGTGCATGTAGGCTAGGTACTGTAGATGTGCCTTTTGGCATCAAGGTCAAGGTCAAGGTCATGACCTTGACGCATGACCTTTAAAACTGAAAATCACGATTTGCACGTGTTTTCCCTCTTATAGCTGGTAAGACATCTTAAGAAATTTTCCTAGCATAAGAGGGAATGTGACACGTGACGTGGGGGGTCTTTGAGTGTCATTATAAATGCGTGTTGGTGTGCCAGTCGTATTCGTTTACACAAGACAACGTTGTACAATGATGTTCGATAACTGTAGAAAATCCTTCATTGTACAGCTCTTCCGTTATTTTGGCCTGTGACGTAAGTGTCCCGCGCGACCCGCTTTCTTTATTTCTTATCTACACCCCCCCCCCCCCCCCTTCTCCCCTCCCCACCCCCTCTCCTTTTCATTTCTCGACCAACCGCCACGTTAATTGCCCGGCTACTTCAAAACGAACGCCGACTAAGGCAATTATCCCTTTTGAACCACGGTTATCTCCCTTTGTAAGACACCGCGTCCTTACCCGTGACAACCGAGGTTATCTCCCTTTGAAGAAGGTTTTGCTTTTCCGAGCACGAGAAGGATTTTGAATGTCCGGCACGTGATAAGGATGTAATAGGCGCGTGATTGTTCGGTACATTTAGAACAGCAATCTTGTGACGTGTGGACTGTAATACACCAATAGCAGGCTTTCATTGTTTGAAAGTGAAGGCTATAATTGGAGTGGTGAGAAAAAGTTGTCACACAAGATGCTGAAACGTAGCTAGAGCAACACTCACAACCAGTCATCATAAGCCCAC
>CM065689.1:8849238-8864238 GCA_017654935.2 Phymorhynchus buccinoides
GTGTGTGTGTGTGTGTGTGTGTGTGTGTGCAATTACATGTGTTTTAATTTATTCATGCATTGCAATGCCCTTGACATTTTTGTTTGTTTTTGTAGCCGCCCACCATGACATGGGCCTAAGGCCTATTCATTAAACCATTCAGTGTTCAGTGTTCTCTCTCTCTCTCTCTCCACCCCCTGGCATAACAACATTATTAGAATACAATTTGTATCTTTATTTCGATTTCTCTGATTATTATTGTCTCTATTTTGGGTACATTGTTGTCATACAAATACAAATGAAAAGCTAAAATGTTACTGAGAACAAGGAAAGAAACGAGTAATACAATATTAAGGACCACTGGCTGATCATTACAATAGTTTGCAATAAAGGACCTTTCCAAAGGAACAAAAAAACCCACGTAGTGTCCAACGTAACATGGCATAAGAAAGATACAATGTCTGGCGATTCAAAGAATGAACGCAAATTTCTGACATGATACACCATTAAAAAAAAGAACCGTTCCCGATACATAATACTAGAAAGAATGGCAGTGTCCACAAAATGGGACACTTCTCAATATATCATGGGGAAGTAACATTGACTGATGTGATGTAACCTGAGAAATGGTCGCTGGTTGATGCGACTCGTTGTTTCTTTCTTTTTTTCACTTTCTCTACTCTTTACTATTTTATAAACAGACAATGCAACACATCACTTTCTTTACTCTTTACTATTTTATAAACAGACAATGCATCACATCACTTTCTCTACTCTTTACTATTTTATAAACAGACAATGTATCACATCACTTTCTCTACTCTTTACTATTTTATAAACAGACAAGGCATCATATCACTTTCTCTACTCTTTACTATTTATAAACAGACAATGCATCACATCACTTTCTCTACTCTTTACTATTTTATAAACAGACAAGGCTATTGACACGTCATGGCCAGGTACTCTTTACTATTTTATAAACAGACAATGCATTACATAACTTTCTCTACTCTTTACTATTTATAAACAGACAATGCATCACATCACTTTCTTTACTTTTTACTTTACTATTTATAAACAGACAAGGCATCACATCACTTTCTATACCCTTTACTATTTTATAAACAGACAATGTATCATATAACTTTCTCTACTCTTTACTATTTATAAACAGACAATGCAACACATCACTTTCTCTACCCTTTACTATTTTATAAACAGACAATGCATCACATCACTTTCTCTACTCTTTACTATTTATAAACAGACAATGCAACACATCACTTTCGTTTGCTATTTTATAAACAGACAAGGCATCACATCACTTTCTATACCCTTTACTATTTTATAAACAGACAATGTATCATATAACTTTCTCTACTCTTTACTTTTTTTTTCTTTTGTTCCCTTTGTTTTCACTGTTCTCTCTCTCTCTCTTTACTTCTACACAACACACATGGTACACTGTTCTCTCACTCTTCTTGTTTGATGGGACTTTAGCTAGAAAGTTGGGCATTGAATATGTAACACCACAAAAGAAAAGGTTGATGTCCAATGGACCATAGCACCACCAGAGAGGGGAGCTGCTGGAAACGATAATAGCATAATCAGCAAACGACAGAAGATAAGTTTATAGGCCTAATGAGTAAGATAGATTGGATGATACAATAAAGCAGCTTAAAGGATAAGTGGCTAATAAGAAAGAAAACAAAGCTTTCCCATGTAACGCATTTATCGACATATTCATAAGAAAAGACCAATATAAAACGCAACATAGCAGGCGAAAATGCATTGTCTGTCTACACTCTTTCATTACAGAGCCACAGCACTGTATTTCTGTCTTCAATATTAGAAAACAACAACTAATTTTTTCAGAATGGCCCCCTAACGTGTCAATAAGCCTTGAAATACATGTCCCGTTCAAAAGCTATCTGCTCCTCCTCGCTTCTCAGGTCCGCTTTCTCCAAGGCGGAGACCTCCAGCTCTCTCTTGCTGTTGACGAAGCAGTGGACGAACTCCTCGCCCAGTCTGGCCTTCAGCTGATGGTCGTTCTCTAGGGCAGCCAGAGCCTGAGCCAAGCTGCGGGGCAGTTCCTGGGCACTGGTTGCATCGTTGGCCGGAGGACACTCCAGCCTCCGCTCCAGGCCGTCCAGTCCAGCGGCCACAGTGGCCGCTATGGCCAGGTAAGGACTGGCCGCTGAGCTCACCAGGCGGTTCTCCAGAAACACGTTGTTGCCAAGGACCCGAGCTCTGATGAGGGCCTCCCTGTCATCCAGACCCCAGGTGGAGAGAGAAAGAGTAAATGGGCTGTGTAGATAGCGATAGCAGTTGAGAGAAGGAGAGAGCAGAGCAGACAGGGCTTTAGCGTGATACAGCAGACCAGCCATCCAGTGTTCTGCAGTGGAAGACAAGCCTCCCTCCTTTCCGAGAAAGACGTTCTCTTCCCGCCCTTCAGTTAGTTTCCACAAGGAGTGGTTCAGGTGCAGTGCACTGCCTTCGCTGTTCAGTGTGGGTCTCTTCATAAACGTGGCGTAATAGCCCCGAGTTTTGAAAAATCCCATGACAGCATTCTTCACGTTGAAACCGACATCTCCTCCAGTGACCCCAGGATACGGAACAGTGGTCACTTCCCACTGTCCAGGTGGAAGCTCGGCCTCTATGGCTCTGACATCAATGCCCATGGACTGTATGGTTTCACGGAGCTGGCTGAACAGTTCCTGATTTTCACCCCACACTCTCAAGTCGTACTTCTGACAATGGTCGCTTCCAAGGGGTTCCATGGTATCCTTCTCAAAAACAAAGAACTCGTACTCAAAAGCGGTCTTGATGGTCAGGCCATGGTTCTTCCACAGATGGTCCAGCTGGTGTTTGAGCTGCTGTCTGGGACACCTGAGGTCCGGGCTGCCGTCAGGTTCGTACATGTCGCAGATGATGCTTCCCACGCTGTGCTTCTCCGTGCTGACCCAAGGCCAGGGGGTGAGGGTTTCCAGGCAAGGGGAGACAATGTGACTGGAATAGGGGGAGGAGAAGGAGGGCACAGATGTAGCAATGTTACTCTTGGGACTAAGCATAGTTGATCCTGTAAGAAAAAGGGATGGTAGAATTTAGTTCAAAGTGAATGCAATTTATACTGAATGTTTGTCAATTGATCACGGGAGGCTCTCATTGTATTTTATAATAATAATAATAATAATAATAATGAATATTTATATAGCGCCTATTCTCTGATTTAGGGCTCTAAGCGCTTTACATATTTAATACAAATACAACATAGAATATACATTATCTTATACAATAAGAACATGACGAACGTACATACATTTTTCATGAGTAGAATATAGAAAAGTACATATATACAATTGATCAAAAACACATATCTTGAAAAAGGTACACAATTTACAGAAACACACACACACACACACACACACACACACACACACACACACACACACACACACACACACACACACACACACACACACACACACACACACACATACACACACGCGCGCACGCACACACACGCACGCACGCACACGCACACACACGCACACACACACACACACACACACACACACACACACACACACACACACACATACGGGCATGCCATGTGACAGCCACTTCATCATTTCAGGGAAACTGAGTACATGGGGGTGGAGAGGAGCGGATTGGTGGGGGAGGAATTATTATCGTTGAAAAAAGTTGGTCTTCACAGCAGACTTGAAGGAAGAAGTTGAAGGTAAGTGTCTGATATTGATGGGAAGTGTATTCCAGACAGTTGGTCCCTGAAAGGAGAAAGAACGTTGACCGAAGGACTTTGTTCTGACAGAAGGAACACGGAAAAGACGAGTGTCAGCAGAAGAATGAAGTTGACGGGATGGGGTGTAGATGTGCAGAATGTCAGAAAGATATTGTGGTCCAGTACCAGAGACAGAAGAGAAACAGATGGAAGCCAGCTTATAGTCAATCTGACACTGAACCGGGAGCCAGTGGAGGGACTGCACCAGAGGAGTGACATGTTGACGTCTAGATGATCTGCAGACAAGTCTGGCGGCACTATTCTGGACCTTCTGGAGCTTGTCCAGAAGGTACTTCGGTGAGCCAGCCAAGAGACTGTTGCAGTAATCCAGCCTTGAGAGAACTAACGAACAGACCAGAGTTTTTGTGGCTTCAGTGGAAAGTAGGTGTCTAATCGAGCTGATCTTGCGTATTTCTAGATAGGCTGCCCTACAGACATTTGAAACATGCTGCTTGAAGGAAATGGTGGAATCAAAAGTCACGCCAAGGTTACGAGCCTGAGATGAGAACAAAATATCAGAACTCCCAATGCTGACGGAAGAAGGAAGAGAGGGGTGGTTTTGGAGTTTGGGAGGGGCAATGAGCAGAAGTTCTGTTTTGTCATCATTAAGCTGCAGTTTATTCATAGACATCCATTGTTTTAAATCATGGAAACAGTTTTGAATTTTGCTAACTGCATCTGTGAGTTCAGACACAGTGCTTGACTTGTACATTTGGGTGTCGTCAGCGAAGCTCTCATGCGACAAGGAGTGCTGGTCAATAACGTCAGACACAGGTCTGACGTACATAGCGAACAGTACAGGCCCAAGGACAGAACCTTGTGGAGATTCTGCTGAGGTCACGAAACTTTACTTGTATCATGAGATAGACCATTATCATAATAATTATGTCGCAAATTTTCATTATTTTCCAAGGCCAACCCTTGCTATAACTATTGATCAAAGCAACTTGTCCACCAATGTGAACATTGATCCCAAGCTGTGAAAATCTCTTAAATGACCAGATTTGCGATCTATCAACTTCTACGCTTATGCTCTGGAAAAGACATTAATACAACATTAATGTATTAGACGTTGATCAATTGATTTTGATGTCTTTCTCGCTTAGAAACAAAAGTTCACAACTGGCTCAAGGATTTTCAGTTTGGCAGAACAACGTTAGAAGAAAGTGACCGTTACAATCGTCAAGTGACCAGTAAAACCATAGCCCTTGTAAAGCCACTTGTAGGCAATGATTTCTGGATATGTTCTAAATAGAAGGAAAACATGATGGGCATTTCATCAGGGAGCCTGGATAGAATCTTACATGGACACCTAGGCATGCAGGAACGTTATAACCGTTGAGTGCCTCACGAGTTTACTGGACATCAGAGAAGGGGAAGTGTTGATAAAACATACAACACTTTTGATGATGAGAAGGCAGCTGGCACCTCCTGAGTGATGATGGACCTTTTACCTGTCAGTATGATTAAAAACCCAAGCGATAATCATCCGTTTTGATGTTCTACGTGAGATACCATCAGTAACATTCCACAGAAAATGGAGTAGTAAAAGCCTGTTGCAATATTTATTAAACGAATAGTCGCCGTGATTTGTTTTTCTTCTGAAAAAACCCTTCTATGGGCTCAGTTCATCTGATTATATTCGATTATGAGGGGAGTGTATTTCCAGCTTAAACACACACACGCGAAATATACAAACCAAACACTAAAAGGTAAACTGTTATTGATAATAAGGAAAGTACCACACAAACAAACACACAACCAGTGCAAGATAATAAGGACATAAAAAGAAGTTCTATGAGAGGTGCTGGTTGACATAAACAGTGGTCAGTGATACCAGAAAGGGCCTTCCCGCTGAAACAAAACATAAAAAGCCATAGTGTCCAATATAACATGGCCTGAGAAAGATACACTACCTGGCGAAAAAAAGAATGAAACATTCGCCTTTTCCAACACGATACAACATAACAATAGTCTGTTCCCAATACAGAATAATAGAAGAAGTGGGCAGTATCCAGCCTGACATTGCACAAAGAGGGGCACTGGCCAATATATCATGGGAAAGTAACATTCACAGATGTAATGCAGCATGATAAATGGGTGCTGGTTGGTGTGCCTCAGCCTGAAACATGGGCACTGTAACGTCACAATTTAAGAAAAGTGTTTACGTGCAAGCTAGCATAGACGAATAAATGCTCAAAACAATATTGCATAATGGACTGTTAGCAAACGACACAAAATACAATGAGTAATAGGATAGAGTGGCTGATATACATAAGTCAGGTAAATCAGCACTGACTGATATCCAAAAACAGCTTTCCCATGAAACACATTTATCTATTCATAAGAAAGAGCAGTGCCGTGCATAATACAGCATGGAAAAGGTGCATTATGCACTGTCCATCCATAGAATATAAGTTATTTGGATTTGGGCATGGTACATGACTTTTGGGATCTAGAGAAGCATGTTATTTTGTTAACGAGAGCTTTAGCTCGAGTTAGTTAAAGAATACAGCTTCGAGAGAGCCCAAAAGTCATGTACCATGCCCAAATCCAAATAACATATATGTACCGATCTTACCATTTATATAAAAACATCAGAAAATCACAATGCATTGAAGAGGCGAGATGCGCCTCCGTGTAGATCTGAATCATAGCAACCACTGCACCAACATAGCAAAATCCATTAATCCACAAAGAATATAGTCCGCAGTTTACAAGGTCGAGAGCTATTTTAATGTAAATTGAACAAATCTTCGCAATAGTATTTGTCATGTCCCGAATGATATTTAGTGCTTAAAACTATTACTGCACAGGTTAAGACTCTAAGTATCATCATGTTCAACCACTCCTGATATACCTCCATTGGCTTCCCATCAAAGCACGTATTGACTACAAAATTTCCACTCTATGTCATTCTTATTTCTCTGGAAATGCCCCTAGCTACATCTCTGACATGCTTTCTGTCTATACTCCATCAAGGCAATTGCGGTCATCTTCAGATTCGAAAATTCTCTGTGTTCCTAGTACACGAACAAAATTGTTTGGTGAGCGCTCCTTTTCCTTTTCGGCCCCATCAGTTTGGAACTCCTTACCACGCGAAATTCGCCGTATCCAGTCCTTGCAACGTTTCAAATCAGCTCTCAAGACCCACCTATTCAAGCTACATCACAACCTTTAGGCCACATTACTTCTCAACTCTATTCTCACACCCACCCTCCCCTCCCCCCATATTAGTTTCACTGTGTGTTGACTGCAATGTCTACGTCAGCTTTGTTGCGAGAGAGTCAGAGAGAGAGAGAGAGAGAGAGAGAGAGAGAGAGAGAGAGAGAGAGAGAGAGAGAGAGAGAGAGAGAGAGAGAGAGAGAGAGAGAACAAACGAACGAACGAAATTTTATTTATACAGGGTAATGAGATAAGTATACATATTTTTTTACACCCAGCCCTGTGGTAAACGAAAATATTGAAATAAACAACAATTACAAACGACAACATCCAATGAAAGAATATAATAAACGACAACCATGAATATCATGTAAAAAGTGAAAATGTTGAGGGAGAGAGGAAGGAGAGAGAGAGAGAGAGAGAGAGAGAGAGAGAGAGAGAGAGAGAGAGAGAGAGAGAGAGAGAGAGAGAGAGAGAGAGAGAGAGAGAGAGAGAGAGAGAGAGAGAGAGAGAGAGAGAGAGAGAGAGAGAGAGAGAGAGAGAGAGAGAGAGAGAGAGAGAGAGAGAGAGAGATGAGAGAGAGAGATAGAGAGAGAGAGAGAGAGAGAGAGAGAGAGAGAGAGAGAGAGAGAGAGAGAGAGAGAGAGAGAGAGAGAGAGAGAGAGAGAGAGAGAGAGAGAGAGAGAGAGAGAGAGAGAGAGAGAGAGAGAGAGAGAGAGAGAGAGAGAGAGAGAGAGAGAGAGAGAGAGAGGAGAGAGAGAGAGAGAGAGAGAGAGAGAGAGAGAGAGAGAGAGAGAGAGAGAGAGAGAGAGAGAGAGAGAGAGAGAGAGAGAGAGAGAGAGAGAGAGAGAGAGAGAGAGAGAGAGAGAGGAGAGAGAGAGAGAGAGAGAGAGAGAGAGAGAGAGAGAGAGAGAGAGAGAGAGAGAGAGAGAGAGAGAGAGAGAGAGAGAGAGAGAGAGAGAGAGAGAGAGAGAGAGAGAGAGAGAGAGAGAGAGAGAGAGAGATAAGATAAGAGAGAGAGACAGACAGACAGAGAGAGATATACAAACAATCAAACATGCATTTGTTGCATTAATGTTCAAGCATTTTAAAAATCAAATGTCAAAATATAATTCTTAAGATGTCTTCGAAAAGATGAATAACGTGATATTTCTTTTAAATTAGTAGGTAAAGAGTTCCATAAGGAACCTCCGGAATAATGCAGACTGGATTTGAATAACTCCAAGCGGGGTCTATTGAGAGAAATTTTGTGCACATGTCTTTTATCATTTAACGTGAATTTATTTCTTAATCTAGATGGTGCCATTCCGTTCATTATTTTGTGCATAAGTCTTCCTTTATTCAATTTCAGCCGATACTTAACAGGTAAAATATTATGATTCTTAAAATCTTCTGATGTTAAGGAACTTGATTTCAATAGAACTAGTTTAAAGCCGCGATTATAAGAGCGGACAAGGGGTTTCAAAGTGTTGTCACTGGCACAGAGAGAGAGAGAGAGAGAGAGAGAGAGAGAGAGAGAGAGAGAGAGAGAGAGAAGAGAGAGGGAGAGAGAGCGAGAGAGAGAGAGAGAGAGAGAGAGAGAGAGAGAGAGAGAGAGAGAGAGAGAGAGAGAGAGAGAGAGAGAGAGAGAGAGTGTGTGTATGTTGATGCTTTCTTCAACTGATTGTATTTTGTATTGTGTTCTTGGGTGGGGTGAGTGGTGGTGATGGTAACGGTGTGTGTGTGTGTGTGTGTGTGTGTGTGTGTGTGTGTGTGTGAGTGTGTGTGTGTGTGTGTGTGTGTGTGGATATGTGCGTACGTGCGTGCCTGCGTGTATGTGTGGGTGGTGTGTGGTGTGTGTATACATGCCTATTTTGCATGTGTGTGAGCGATTACTTGTTTTTGTTTTTAAATTTCTTGCTTTTAATTTTTGTTGTTGTTAAGCGCATAGAGCTTATTTGGTGGAGGAGTGCGCTATATGAATGATTCACTATTATTATTATTATTATTATATGAACCGGATCATTTTCGAGGTGGAAAATAAAGTAAACTTACTGCACTGAAATTAGGGGAGAAGGGGGCTGGGCCGGCTACGTTTTAGCTTTTCTCGCCATAAAAGGCAAGCCAACTGAAGTAGAAGCTCATTTTTAGACCACTTGTTGAGTAAATGTGTGGACAACATACGTTTATAGAAAATTCAGTTGATTCAGATGCATTCGTTACAAACAATAGCAAAAATACGATTTGTTTGCTCTCATCTTTTCTCAAATTAATGGACACTTTCCAATCTTACACAGAACAGGACAGATGAGGCGATCACAAGATCGAAATAATTCTACAGCAAAACACTGAAATCCCCTACTTTTCCTGCCCAGAATATTGTCATCACCCAATGATGCATTTTTGGTTTGATGACGTAAAAGTGGTGCTGATGTGTGAGTAAGCAAGACAAGATCTTTTGGCTTTCTTTACAACAAAAGCACCACGAACGCTCCAGTGGAAATCTAGTCGACCTTTGTACATGATTACCAACAAAATAGATAACAGATGTAAATATCGTGTTGGTGTTGACAAACGGTAAATACATTCTAATGACATTAATTATGTTTGAATGCACGGACCTAATGATATTCATTAAGTATTCTTGCACAAAAACTCACGCGCATTTTACAGAGTTAAAGGCATTAATGAAATGTAAATGATAATAATGAGATATAAAAACAAGGAGTTAATATAATAATTAGATGTTAAAATAAGTGTTTTGGTCCCACTCGGCTGGGCCTTCTTTCTCATTTTTGGAGATCGGTATATTGTTAATTAAAGACTCAGAGTCCGGCAATTTCATCATTGATATTCAATCAACGTAGTTTCTTCAGAATGGCCTGCACCTAACGAGTCAATAAGCCTTGAAATACATGTCCCTTTCAAAGGCTATCTGCTCCTCCTCACTTCTCAGGTCCGCTTTCTCCAAGGCGGAGATCTCCAGCTCTCTCTTGCTGTTGACGAAGCAGTGGACAAACTCCTCGCCCAGTCTGGCCTTCAGCTGATGGTCGTTCTCCAGGGCAGCCAGGGCCTGAGCCAAGCTGCGGGGCAGTTCCTGGGCACTGGTCGCATCCTTGGCCGGAGGACACTCCAGCCTCCGCTCCAGGCCGTCCAGTCCAGCGGCCACTGTGGCCGCTATGGCCAGGTAAGGACTGGCCGCTGAGTTCACCAGGCGGTTCTCCAGAAACACGTTGCTGCCAATGACCCGAGCTCTGATGAGGGCCTCCCTGTCATCCAGACCCCAGGTGGAGAAAGAGGGAGTAAGTGGGCTGTGCAGATAGCGGTAACAGTTGAGGGAAGGGGAGAGCAGAGCAGACAGGGCTTTAGCGTGAGACAGCAGACCAGCCATCCAGTGTTTCGAAGTGGAAGACAAGCCTCCCTCCTTTCCGAGAAACACGTTCTCTTCCTGCCCTTCAGTTAGCTTCCACAAGGAGTGGTTCAGGTGCAGTGCACTGCCTTCGCTGTTCAGTGTGGGTCTTGTCATAAACGTGGCATCATAGCCCCGAGTTTTGAAGAATCCCTTGACAGCATTCTTCATGTTGAAACCGACATCTCCTCCAGTGACCCCAGGATACGGAGCAGTGGTCAGTTCCCACTGTCCAGATACAAACTCAGGCTCTATGGCTCTGAGGTCAATGCCCATGGATTCTAAGGTTTCACGGAGCTGGCTGAACAGTTCCTGGTGCTCGCCCCACACTCTCAAGTCATAAAACTGAAAGTGGTCCCTTCCAAGAGGTTCCATGGTGGCTTCTTTAAAAATGAAGAACTCGTACTCGAAAGCGGTCTTGATGGTCAGGCCATGGTTCTTCCACAGATGGTCCAGCTGGTGTTTGAGCTGCTGTCTGGGACACCTGAGGTCCGGGCTGCCGTCAGGTTCGTACATGTTGCAGATTATGCTTCCCACGCTGTGCTTCTCCGTGCTGACCCAAGGCCATGGGGTGAGGGTGTCCAGGCAAGGGGAGACAATGTGACTGGAATAGGGGGAGGAGAAGGACGACACAGATGTAGCAATGTCACTCTTGGGACTAAGCATAGTTGATCCTGTAAGAAAAAGGGAAGGCATTGTTTAGTTCAAACTAAGCGCAATTTCTTGTACTTTTTGTTAAACACGAAGGGCTCTCACTACATTTTGTAATGGTGAGGTTTACCTTTCTATCCTAAGCTTTTTGGCTTTATGTCCAATTAGTCGTTACACTCTTATGGACACTGGTAAGATAACACTTTTATTTCATCTAGAAATAGACCATTATCATAATGCTTATGTGGTGAATTTGATTATTTTCCACCCCATGCCATAACTGTTGAGCAAAGCAAAATGTTCATGTCACGCACATCCCACTTTCTCCTCTACACCCCCCCCCCCTCCCCCCCCCCATCTACTATTCCAGCCCGCCACTCTTTGATTGTGTCGGCCTGCCGACTATCCTGAGACATCACAGGATTCACCGATTCCAGGCGGCGTTTCTTCTCCGTTTTCCCTCCCGGTCATGCGGTTGTGACACAGACATAGTAGTATGAGGCATGTGACGCTGACGTAAACTAATAGGCATGTGACTGTAGCGTCCTCTCTTGTCTACTACTATTAGCCAATCAATTTGAAATCAAGTGGGGAAATGCATAGTGGGAGGCAAAAACTTATAGCATTCTCTTAGTCAAGTCACAAGCAAACTAAAACCTGGCTGAGTCAACACTGTAGGAACAAACCCTCTGCTGTTACCTGCCAGTACTATTATTATCCCAACTAGTAAGTACTATTGAATGTGACTGGGGTGTAAAATACTTGATTGAGATTTACTTTTGTTTGATTCTATTTTTGATCTAGATCCTATGTTCCATGTTGAATAAGTAGTAGAGGTGTCAGTGAACATAATTGGTAAATATGCTGTTATAATTATCTGCACTTAGTCATTTTTGTGCTTGATTCCTACTTTAACTCTTTTGGTACAAGAACCGGATTCTATGCCGACTTTTATTTATTTATGTGTATGTGTAAAACTACTTGGTTGCAAACTTGCAGCTTTTGGTTTATTCACCCATTACATTCCTTTCCAAGTCTTGGACTGAGAGTGACAATGCTGGCTTGTGTTACTGAATCATAACAGTTGATTCCAGTACACATGTCATGTTTTATTTCAGTTTGACAACTGAACTTCATGTTATTAGTCATAGTGCTATTGTACAAGGGCGGCCTTCTACTAATCCACTAATCCCTGCTGGATGAAGCCCATATCTGTAATCCATAGAGATCTACACCCATATTTTCCTGTGATTTCCAGCAGGGCATCGTGGTCAGGAAGATTAATCCCTGACTCACAAGCAAGAAGACGGTGCTGCCGCCAAGTCGCCAAGTTGCCACCACACCCAGAACCCGCGAGGAGACCATGCCTGTGCCGTGCCATCCTGTGACGCCTCATCCAGAACTACTGGGAACTACTCTCAACCGAAGAGCAAGCCTAGTCCCCCCCAGCACTCGCCGATCCCGACAGAGGAACTTCAATACAGCTAAGTCCGTTGGACAGTGCAAAGAACTGTAACTCCTCTGGACACTTGATAATATTAGTGACCCTTCCGGCTTGGGGCTAAACTTTTCAGACAGACAAAAGTCTTGTATTATCCTTTCGGATTTCATTGATTTTTTCATTCATATTTTGTTTTGGCAGCCATTGAGCTGCTTTATTCTTATTGCTTGCATAATCTGTTATGCAGATTTGTGAGTAAATAAAATACAAGTTGTACAAATAATTCTGAACCCTTTGGTCAGACGGGCGATGAGAGTGAAGAAGTTTTGTAATGTTCATGTAAAAACCTACTTCTCTCTGTCTGTTCATTTAGAGCAAATCTACCACTTGTAAATCATACGAGCCAGAACCCGGGCAAAAATATAAATTTATTAGATGAAAAAGGGGCCGGGAAAGTTGCTCACCTCCCACACCCTAGAGAAGTGGGCTAAAGGAAAATTTTCTCATTGAAAATTTAACACTCTAAAAGTCTTCCCCTAGAGACTTCGCTCTTTAGCTCATTCCCTCGTCATCAGTCCACTACTGTTAACGTTGATCCCAAGCTGTGGAGATCTCTTTAAAGACCCAGTCATATCACGTGTCAAAAATCACGGGTTTTCACGTGTTTTCTCGCTCTTATAGCTGGTAAGAAATCTTGTTTTGACCAGGTTTGACTCCCATACAAATGCACCCCAAATTGAAAACGAAACATCATTTTTAAAGAGCAGCCTCAATTACAAGTTGGGGACAATTGCATGTGGGTCCCAACTACCCAGAAAAAAAACAAAAAAAAACCAGGGACTTAATCGTGGTGCGTCAGAATGTCTTTAATGCCGAGATTTGCGATCTATAAGTTATACACTTATGCTCAAAGAAACATATTAAAGCAAAAGTATTAGACGTTGATCAAAATTGTTTTTGAGCCAGTTAGATACAATAGTTCACACATGGCTCAACGATTTCAGTCTCTGGCAGAAGAACGTTAGAAGAATGTGACGGTTACAATATTCAAGTGACTTTTGTGACTGTTAAAACAAAGCCAGTGCAAAGCCTCTTGTAGGATGATCTCTGGATAAGTGCTGATGAGGTGAAAAACACATCATATGAACTTTTCATCAGGAAGCCATAGAATACCTTCTTCTTCTCTTCACGTCTTCTTCTTCTGGGTTTCCTTCTTTCTCCTTCTACTCAAGTCTTTCTTCTTCTCCTCTTTCTTCTTCTCTATCTTCTACTCCTCCCCCTCCTCCTGCTCCCTTCCTCCTCCTCCTCCTTCCACTTCATTCCTCACCTCTTCCTCCTCCTTCTTCTTTCTTACTTTCCTTGATTCTTTCTTCTTCTTCTTCTCTTCTTCTCTTTCTTCTTTCATTTTCTCTCTAATCCTCTTCTCTCCTCGACACCTCCTCTCCCCAGTCTCCTCCTCACCTGCATCCTCCTCTACCTCGCCTCCTCCCTCCCTCCGCTCCCTCCTCCCCTCCCCTCCTCCACCTTCTTCTTATTCTTCTTCTCCTCTTCTTCTTCTTCTTTCTTCTTTCTTCTTCTTCTTCTTCTTCTTCTTCTTCTTTCCTTTTCTTCTTCTTCTTCTTCTTCTTTCTTCTTCTTCTTTTTCTTCCTTCTTCTTCTTATTCTTCTTCTCCTCTTCCTCCTCCTCCTCCATCTCCTCTCTCCTCCTACATCTCCTTCTTCTTCTTCTTATTTTTTCTTTTTCCTCTTCTTCTTCTTCTTCTTCTTTCTTTCTCTCTTTGGGCCCCATGATCATTTAAATGACCCATTCTTACATGGACATCTGCGTGTGTCGAAACTTTATAATGGCTGAGTAAGTGCCCTAATAGTTTACTGAAGATCACAGAAAGGGTAGGGTTGAATGATGCGCCCCAACCATGCACACATGTTGATGGCGACAAGTCCGCCAGCATCTGGGACATCCCGATGGATGATGAAACAATTACATGTAAGTATGATCCCAAACACCAAGCAGTAATCACCCTGGATGAGATCCCATCAGTAGAATGCTACAGAAAATGGAGTAGTAGCAATATGTTTCAAACAAACAGTCACCGTGATTTGTCCGTCACCGAAGGTAACGGACTCTGCGATGGGCTGGTTTGTCTGTTTTTTTTCTTTTTTTTTTCTGTCTGTCCCAAGGATATCAAGGATATCTCCCGAACCGCTTGACAGAATCGCGTCAAATTTTGTGTGAAGGTGTGCCTCCTTAATATGAAGAGATCGGCGCAAACCATTTTGCCGTCGTGACCTTGACCTTGACGTACGACCTTGAAAACCGAAAATCTATTTTTAGCCATATCTCGGGCACCGATCAACATAGGATGTTGAAACTTGGTATGAAGGTGGTTTGGCTTATGCCCGTTCTGATGATGGCATACCGATCAAGGTCAAGGTCAAGGTCAAAAAGATCGCTGGAGCCTGAAAATCGGAGGGTCATTTTTTTTCTCCTTCTGTCTGTCCCAAGGATATCTTTCGAACGGGTTGACCGAATCACGTCAAATTTTGTGTGCTGGTGTGTCACTATGAGAG
>CM065689.1:8869238-8881738 GCA_017654935.2 Phymorhynchus buccinoides
GACACGTCATGTTTCAATATATATCTGACTATAAAAAAAAATCTAATAATAAATACAAGGCCTCAGATAGATAATGCTTGTTTGCGCGTGCAACGTGCCGAAAATAGTCTTCTGGTCAAGCCTTCAGACGCAATCTGCGTTTTATAGGGGGCACAGCAACTTATCTGCGAAATAATACGTAGTACAAATTGTTAACCCATCCCCTACGCCTGCAACATATTGTATTCCGCCTGGTTACGCTTTGATCTCCTGATGGACCTATGCCGCCTTATTTTCGTGTACCAGTTATATATACATGCATTTCGCTTAACCCTTTAGAAAGGTGGAGAAAGGTGGCAGAGTGGTTAACACATTCGCCTGCCAAATGTAATACGTGACTGCAACGTGAGTGACCACGAGTTCGAATCCCGGCCTCGCCCTTTCTTTCTAGTTTGACAGGGAAATCGAACTGAACGTCGAGTCCTTCGGATGGGGGGACTTAAAGCTAGTCTGACCCGTGAGCTTTACGAACGTAAAAATCCCACGGCAGTTGGAAGTCGGTAAGAGCAGGGAGTAAATCCTGCTGCCTGGTATGGCCAAATTGATAGCTAGGTTTCCCAAGTCTGCCCCCATCCCCTCCTCACCCTGTCCCCCCCCCCCCCCTCCAAAGTTTTATATTTTAAATTGGGTAGGCACTGCGCTTGCGGCAACGCGCTCTCCGGGGGAGAGCAGCCCGAATTTCACAGAGATAAGTCTCTGTGACTTGAATATACCAAATACCAAATACCTTTATGCCCCAAATCTACTTTTTAAAAACATGTTTTAAAGTGTGGGTTTTTATGTCTAATGAACATATGTAAAAGAGGAAGTATAATGAAATTACCAATTTTGATTTAGAGCTCGAAATGTTAGCGTCCCTTTTTAGGGACAGCTGGATCAAGTTGGCAGGGTTTCTTGCACACTATCATGTAGCAATATAATGTGCTCGTTTTTCGTCAGTTCTTACTCTATTGCTTTAATGTTTACTTCCATCAGTTGTATCTAATGAAAACTGAATAAATCTAATGTGGGATGAAATAAATTGAATTTAACAAAACAAAGCATTTTCATGTACTATGTCATCTTAATTGATCATGTTGAATATAATGAATCTCATAACGAAGAAACTACATAGCAAACAAATGAACAATTGACTTAGCATAGCTATAAAAAGAAAATGTTTTGCTTTGGGGGTATGCCCGATGCCCAACAACCTTTGACATCTGTGTTGGTATGCAAGCTGTCTTGCTACGTTTGTTCCATCTGTCATTGACCCAATGCAAACCATCGTTATCTAACCGAGGAAGTCAATCACATTGCTTTGTTAAAGATCGAGTGCATTTATGGAAAGCATATTGTTCTTTTTGTGTGTGTTTTTGCTCCTAATTGATAACATTCACAATATAAAATCCACCTATATGTCAAGACCTGGGCCTGTATTCACGTTGAGATAGCATGAGACTTAGCATGATGCTAACTTAGAAGCTCTTCCAATGTCCTATAGGATTTAATAGGACTTTTGGAAGAGCTTCTAAGTTAGCATCGTGCTAAGTCTCATGCTATCTCAACGTGAATACAGGCCCAGGGACGGTATTCATGTTGAGATAGCATGAGACTTAGCATGATGCTAACTTAGAAGCTCTTCCAAAAGTCCTATTAAATCCTATAGGACATTGGAAGAGCTTCTAAGTTAGCATCGTGCTAAGTCTCATGCTATCTCAGCGTGAAGACAGGCCCAGGTCTGTCTGCTATAGTGTAAGATAGGCGCGAATTGTTACTTAGCGTCCTTAAAAAGGGACAGTGAGATTGAATGGGTTAAAGCCACGCCAGAGGTATCAGTTATAAGCGGCGTGGTGTCAGGAGTAGGTTTTTGTACTCCCCCTTCTGAGAACGGGAATAGAACTATGCGACGAATTGAACAATGCTCTCTCTCTCTCTCTCTCTCTCTCTCTCTCTCTCTCTCTCTCTCTCTCTCTCTCTCTCTCTCTCTCTCTCTCTCTCTCTCTCTCTCCCTCTCTCTCTCCCTCTCTCTCTCTCTCTCTCTCTCCCTCTCTGGCTTTTTGTTATCTTACATTGGATTAATATTGCTAAGTGATTGTGTTTTCATTTGTTTTGTGAAGTGTGTGAGTGCATGCGTGTGTGTGCATGTGTGTGCATATGTGTATGTGTGTGTGTATGTATATATATATATATGTGTGTGTGTGTGTGTGTATGTGTGTGTGTGTGTGTGTGTGTGTGTGTGTGTGTGTGTGTGTGTGTGTGTGTGTGTGTGTGTGTGTGTGTGTGTGTGTCTGTCTGTCTGTCTGTCTGTCTGTCTGTGTATGTCTGTGTGTGTATGTATGGGTGTGTGCTGATAATTTGTAATTATTCATGTGTTGTGTCTTCATATAATTATGGATAACTTTGTTATTTTGTATTTTTTCATTTTTTTCTTGACATTAATTATTTTCTTAACTGTTGGCAAGATGAAAAGAAGTGTGTTTGATATGCTTATTCTTTTCCAACAATAAAAAAGATTCGTTCGTTCGTCTCTCTCTCTCTCTCTCTCTCTCTTCTCTCTCTCTCTCTCTCTCTCTCTCTCTCTCTCTCTCTCTCTCTCTCTCTCTCTCTCTCTCTCTCTCTCTCTCTCTCACCCGATAACACATTAACAAACAGCTCTGCATTCCACTGAGCTCTTTCCATGGGAGAGGTCGCATACTACAAGCGCTCCAGTTTTCGCACGTTCTCTAAAGACGCGACGGGTCAGTCGAACTGAATTGAAACTCAAGAAAAGAAAAATCCGGCCTACCTACCTTCGTCGTCGTTGATCAAAGATCAGCTGAAATCCAAAAGAGGGAAGGAGGAGGAGAAAGACAAAGAACGAAACCAAGAAAGTGACGTAGCTGCCTACTACGATCTGCCAGCTACCCCCAACTTCACGCGAGGGATCAACACCCCCCTCCAACTACAACTGAGCTGCAGGGACAGCGTCTGTGGCGGTGGGACCCACCTTTTCCATCTGGTACCCCACCTGGGTGGGCTTTGCTCTTCCTGCTGTCTTGGTGCCTCCAGTCTGCTCTACATGCTTCGGAGTGAGTTGTTACAACCCTCTCCTATCTAGTATTGTAGGGAAACCAGGGAGACACTGCTGTCAGCCAGGGGACACTGCCGAACCCCAAAGTAAAATTTAACTTTCCCACTGCCCAGTTAATCAGAAAATGTAGTTTTTTTCCACTATTTGTGTCTGTTTTTTTGCTTTAAAGATTTCCGGGCTCGCATTTTGTGTAGTATATGTTCAAATTAAACCTAGTCATTGTATATTTAGATTGATTTTAGACTAGAGTACCCGACATGTCGCACGCGTCCCCGAAGAAAGGGACTGACTCGAGTCAGTCCACAGCCATTTCGCGATCTGATTCAGAGTCTTCCGAAAGTCTTGAATCTCCCGAGTCCCCCGTCTTCAACGATAGCCCAACAGAACCGCAAACAAGAGAAGTAGGGAATTCCACTCTCTACTACTCCACAGAAAAAGAACATCTTATCCTCACCCCCCATCGGAAAAGACCAAGAGCCCCAAGAGGCTCCCAATCAACAGACGACGATGTCGTCCATCCTAGCGGAAAAAAACCTAAAAACCCAGAACAGTCAGAAACAGATCTGTCCTCCAAGGAGGCACCAAAACCCCAAAGGGAAAGACCAAAAGCCAGAGTAAGCCTAAATATGAACGTCCCAAACCCACAAAAAACCAGTTCCCCCTCGCGATCTTCCGAAGGCTCCTCCGACCCGACTTCCGAAGCTACCCCCCTTCTGGGGGAGGAGGAGGAGTCAGCCTCGATGGAAACAAACCAAAACACTGAAGTGATCTCGATTTGGGGAGCCCCCCAGACTTCCCCTCAACATACCGTAGCCGCAGACGAACCCCCCCCTATTTCACAGAAAGTGGACCCCCGGCCCACTGCACAACAACAAGTCAGACAAGACCGCCAAAACAGCAGAAAAAGAAACAACACCTCCAACGATCTTCCGCCCGAATTCCTTAAACACCCTGTCAAAGTCCAAGACCTGCGTTCCGGGCAAGCCACCCTCCGAGGCCTCGGCCCTACTACTTCGTACCAAATGTGGCAGAACACGATAGGGCCCATTCAGAGCCAACGCGCACTACCTGATAACTGTTGGCTGATCGGCTGCCAGTCAGCCAAACAACAACAAAAGCTGGTCGAAATGCAAATCGTTGCAGGCATTAACATTAAATGCACCATCCCCACTGCAACTACCGAGGGAGTCATAAAAGGGATTCCGCTAGCGGAGAGCGTGTCTGACATGCTCCCGCACATCCCAGAGGCCAAACATGCCCTCAGACTCAAGAACCGCGACGGCACTGATTCAAGAGCAATAAAAATTACTTTCACATGTACCTATCTCCCCGACTTCGTTAAAATCAACGCCATGGAGTACAGGGTGCACACCTACGTAGCCCCTGTACGAAAATGTCAAAAGTGCGCGCGACTCGGGCATACCGCTACGCAATGTCGCGCCGAGAAAAAGACTTGCGCTCGGTGCGCCCAAACAGGACATCTCGCTGCCGAGTGTTCTTCCGCCATACGTAAATGCATTAACTGCTCCGGAGATCACTCGGCAGCTTACGCGGGATGTCCTCAGTACAAACTCCGTCTCAGAGCCAATAAGTTCCGAGGTGAGGCCTTCATCCCATACGCCGAAGCGATAAGAAGAGCCAAGGCGACCATCGAACAAGACAACAAACACAAACAAAAACAAAGCAGCCCCCCCCCCCCTTCCACCCCACCTCCCATCATTGACCCATCCTGGAGAACTGACGACTATCAACAACTCCCTGACCCCAACAGTTATGCAAGTAAAGTTAAAGCTATCCCCCTCAGAAGACCAACCCCTGCCCCTCGTACCAACATGACGCGACCCAAAATCAACATCCTTCAAAAAGACCCACCAGCCCCATCAGTACCCGCCCAAACAAAAAGTTACTCCCTTTCCAGAGGTAGACCGACAAGCTTCAGACGAAGACTCCCCTCCTACCAAGCCACACAATACAAACTTAAGGCCCAACTTCTCAGAGAATCCCGAGCAAAAAACCTGACTGAACAACGCATACAAGAAATAGTTACAGAACAAATCACACAACAAACCGACCTGATGATGAAGAAACTTGACAGCCACCTAACACAACTAGTAAAGGCACTGACAGACAAACTGACAACCCACTTACCAACACCCCCCCCTCCCCCACCCCCCACCCCCACTCCCATCATCGAACTCGACCTTAGTAACACAGACTTAAGAAACAAAAGCTCAGGAGAACAATTCATGACTCAGATACTTACCGAGATAGCCAAAGCCCGAACTTCCACCAAACCACTCACTCTCGTAGAGGGACTCAGGTCCCTCTTGCCACAATCCATGTTCTCAAAACCTCTAGATACATCCCCCTCATCCAACTGCATGAGAATCGCCCAATTTATTTGCCGCCCAGACCAAGAACAAATGGAAGCAAAAAAACGAAGACAGTCCGCACAGACAAAGAACAAACTAGTCCTCCCCCAGCCCGCCCTTCGCTGCTGAGGGCACCCCACAGAACCACAACAAACCTACTACACAAACCAACCCCCCCCCCCACTACCACACTTAAGTCCCTCAATCTACTACAATGGAACTGCCGCGCAATAACACCCAATTTCCCCTTTCTTCTCAACTTCCTTGCAACAAATACCACACAATTCCAAATTATCTGCTTACAATCACTAAAAGTCCCATATTCCAAACTGCCAAAAATAGACGGCTTCTGCCATCCACCAGGGGTCAGCAACTTTAAAGGCAATGTACAAACAGCCACTTATATCCATCAAAATATTCAACACCAATATATACCCTCCCCCATACAAAACCTCCCCCCAGTAGTTTATTCCAATACCACCCAAGTCACACTAAATAATAAACCCACTCAAATCATCAATACCTATTTCCCCCAAGGTTATAATAAAATGCCCTCTGAAGACTGGATTGCCTCCCTCCCCCCCTCTGAAACATGGGTTGTGGTCGGTGACTTCAACGCACATCACCCAGCATGGGAAAAAGTCACGACCACACACTCCCAAGGAGGACAGACTCTTTTTACCGATATCCTAAACTCAAATCTTACCCTGTTAAACGACGGCTCCACCACTCGATACCCTGACAACCCAACAAACAATCCCTCAGCCATTGATCTAACCCTAGCTAGCCCCCAACTTCTAACCGAATTCTCATGGACCCCCCAAGTAGACCCCCTAGGATCTGATCACAAACCTATTGTTATTTCCCTTACAGTTGAAATTGAGATTTCCGACGACCCCCCGCCCCCCCCCTCACTACAACTTTGAGAAAGCCAACTGGCAACAATTCAAAACATTACTCAATACACATAATCAGGAAGAATTACAAGACCCTAATTTAGAAACACATTATGACAATATAAAAACAGCCATCACCACA
Organism: Phymorhynchus buccinoides; assembly: GCA_017654935.2. NCBI lineage: Eukaryota > Metazoa > Mollusca > Gastropoda > Neogastropoda > Raphitomidae > Phymorhynchus > Phymorhynchus buccinoides. The sequence goes on from CM065689.1 coordinate 8,875,740, forward strand.
GCAGCAGACACCTCCATCCCCAAATCATCCCCGAACACTAATTACCAAATAAAAAACAACCCCTGGTGGAATAACGAATGTGCGGAGGCCGTCCAACAAAAACACTCTGCAAGTAACACCTTTAATCACCAACCCTCTCATCCCAACCACCAAAATAAACGCAAAGCAGAAAAACACAGCAAAAAGATGGTCGCCAAAGCCAAATTAGAATATTTCACAAATGAACAAATTTTATCCTTTAAAGACTTAAATAACGCATGGAAACGCCTACGTAGAATTAAAACGGGAGGCAAACCAAAAACACCAAGAATTCTCTGTCCTATCACTAACTCACTCACCAAAACAAATTTACAAACAGCCAACGTCCTGGCCGAGACATTCGCCAAAGCCAGCCAAACAAAACATCTTCCCCCCGCCGAACAACAAAAACGAAACTCAATCCCCCTCCCCCCCAAATCTACAAATAACTCTAACTGTATTAATGCCCCCTTAAAACTAGCCGAGCTTGCTACGGCCCTTCGTAACATTAAAAAAATCAACAAAGCAACAGGAGATGACCCTATCTCCTATAGAATGCTCAAACAACTACCCCCATCATTTCTATCTATCCTTAACCAATTTTACTCTAGGTGTTGGGAGAGTGGGGAAGTGCCCCAGGCATGGAAATGTGCACAGGTAGTCGGGATCCTGAAGAATGGAAAACCAAGGCAGGATCCCAAGAGCTACCGCCCCATCTCCCTCACCCCTCACCTGGGTAAAGTGTACGAAAGAATCGTACGTTCACGACTAGAATATCACTTACAAAAGAATAACCTACTCCCCCAAGTACAGGCAGGATTTAGAAAGTACAGAAGCTGCACCGAACAAATTGTTAAACTCACCTCCCACGCCAGAAAAGCCTTCGCCCGCCAGAAGAGCATGTTGGTCACCTTCTTTGACATAAAAGGCGCTTATGACACTGTCTGGCATGGGAGGTTGCTTCAAAAAATTAGCAAGCTCGGCATCGAAGGAAACCTCTTCAATTTCATAAAAGCTTTCTTAAATAATCGATCAATTAAAGTAAGGGTGGGCCAGTCCCTCTCAGACAGTCACTCGCTGGATATGGGGGTGCCCCAGGGTAGCATAGTTGCCCCCACCCTCTTCAATATTATGCTAGCAGATATAAATAAAACAAACATCAACAACAATAAACTTAGTATGTACGCAGACGATATAGCCACCTGGACACCCACACAGAAAACACTCAATCAAAAAAAACTCAAGGAAGCCCTTAAACAACACCAAAAACAAACAGACTCGATAGCCCACTACTTACAAGATAACGGTTTTTCATTAGCCCCAAATAAATGCATCTTCATAATATTAACTAACATTAGAAAACCCTCAATTAACTACAACCTCTCAATCAATATCAATGGACAACCAGTATTTGCATCCGACACCGCCAAATTCTTAGGAGTGGTCATAAAATACAATCTTTCCTGGACTGAACACATTAACTACATAACTAGGAAAGCCTACAAAACCTTAAACTTCATTAAAATGATCTCCTTAGAAAAATGGGCACAAAACCCCAAAATATTAGCATACCTAGTTAGATCCCTCGTCCGCAGTCAATTAGTATATGGTATAGAAGCAATGCACTCCTTAACAACACACGACCTAAAATTATTACAAAGAATAGAAATCCGCGGTCTAAAAATAGCTCTGGGGCTTCCCCGTTATGCGGTGACTGATCTAATCTATCGAGACGTGGGCTGGCTCCCACTACGCAAACTAGTAAAACTTAACTGCTCCATCCTCCTCCCCCGTATATACGCTACCCAAATGTACACAGACTTTGAATTTTACGACAATTTTTCAGACCCTTATTACCACTCCCATCCTGACCATATAACTAAACATCCCTCCTTATACCATAAAACTATCCCTATAACTAAATACACTGAAGACCTGTTCCATGAGGCAGGAGTGAACATAGAGGAGGTCTCCACTCACCCTACATATGACTACCCACAGTGGGAGGTGACCCCCATAACAATAGACACCTCTCTACATGAACAATACTCCAAACAAGAAGACCCAAACAGACTAAAAATAGCAGCACTAGAAAAAATTCACAGTCTCAAACACAATCTTCTTATATACACAGATGGATCAAAAATCAACCAACATACAGGCTGCGCTTTCACTATCCCAGATCTAAAAGTAACTAAATCGTTCCAACTCAATAATAATATATCAATCTTTAGTGCCGAACTCTGGGCTATATTAGAAGCATGCTCATACACTAACAACTTCCCAAACCCCCCACGGAGTGTAGTCATACTAACAGACTCTCTTTCATCTATACAAGCTCTAGTGGGGGACACCAACAATAGACGCTCTATCATACAAGAAATTAAATTCCTTATACATCAAATCACAATTAAAGGAACCGACATCTCGATAGGCTGGATCCCTTCCCACTGTGGCCTACACGGCAACGACCAGGCCGACGGGGCCGCCAAAGAGGCGGCCCTCGGTCGGTCCGGAACCAAAACTAATATTAAACTCTCAACCTCTGAAATTAAATCAGCACTAAAGAAAACTTCGTTCCAGGTGTGGGCTCGGGAACTTGAGACCCGTTGTGCGGTCCACTCCTGGGACCACCAAATTGTGACAGGGGGTCTTTTCCCCCCCGTACCTAGGCCCGTTCTATCCATGATCTACAGACTTAGAACCGAGGCCACATATAATAAATTTCAAGAACTAAAATGTGAATGTGGAGACTTCCTCACAGTAGACCACCTATTTACACAATGCCATACTATAACCCCCGAATTAGATAAATTAGTAACAAAACTTAAAACAAACAAGATCCCCTTCACAAAACAAATAATCATACAAAGCAAAACAGACGACTGGCATGCATTAATATGGCTGGCCGAGGCCCTCGGCCAGGCTTCCTTTGGACATCACTTCTGAATCCATCTCTCACTTCTTCAAATGTAGCCCCTCCCCGTGACCCCTGGTCAGGTGTATGCTGCCTCTCCAATGGGTCTCTTTCCCACTTCCTAGTGACTTGGGTGGCTCCCCCCCGTCGGCCGGGGGCCGGGCGGGGGTGTAGGATGACACGGAACCCTTTTGGCCCAGATTACTGTCACCGCTCCTTCTGGCCGGTGTCCCGGCCGGCGGGGGGTGTCACCTCGGCCCCTCTCACCCCCAACTTCCAACTGGTCCTTGTCTCCGGGGGCAAGTGAGTCGCCGGGGGGTGCCGTCCGGGTCAGTACGCCCGATTGCCTCTACCAGGGGCGTGCGGGCCCGGGCGGCGCCCCCCGGAGGCTCCCCCCCCGGAACGAGCGGCATCTCCCTGGACCGGTCCCCAGGTCTAGCCAACCACTACCCACTCCCCCTTCCCCTAGAGACCCGGACGGAGAGGTCTTGTCACATCGCAGGGGTTCACAAATCCCCAACCTTGTTGGGGATCCCCCCCTCCCCCCCTTTCCTTCTATCGTCCCTTCATAGGGGGCCAGTCCAAGCCCCCTCCCCCCTCTCTATGGGCTACAAACCTTTCTAAACAACATTCACACTAACTTACACATAACTTAATATGCCTCCCGCGGAAGGTCCTCGCCTCGGGACTTGGCAAACAAGCCTTATCTCTCCGCTGACTGGCAGTCGATCTTTTTTTAAACATAATTTTAATATAAACCCCTTTTACCAATTCATAAAACATCTCATTTTACAAACAATAGATTTTATCGGAGTTTTAACCCCCGGACTGCCCACGGGTCTCCAAGGGTGAGCTCTACGCTCAAAACAAACACCAAATACCCGGTTCGCAGGTCACCCCCTACCCCCCTCTCTATTATTATCTAAAACCAAAAGTTAAATATCAAAGTCGTACTCATAAAATTCACCCCCAACAAACACTAAATGCACGAAATATTTCGTCTCCTCAGCCACACAAGCCACCATTTTAACCCACCTTTCTTTTAGACACCACTCACCTGATTATTTTATACAACGATCGCCGTTTATGCATGCCCTTTTATTCTTCGAACTCGGTTTTAACATGTATATATTTTACCGTCGAGGAAATGGCTGTATAAAGGCATGTCGGATGTACATACTTGTATATATTTTAAATTTAATATGTCAATTTTTCTCTTTTTTAAAAATCCGCAGTATTTTAGGGCATAGGGAACCCCACGTTTTAGATGGGAGACCGCCCTCTGCGGGATTAGTTAGTTAGAAAAAAGAGTTATTTTTAATCGTTCTCTACAGCCTCCCATAAACAAGCACACAAATATCATCTTCTATAATATCTTATTGAATTATATAAATCGTAATAAATAAATATGTATTGTATATAGTTTGTTCGTTTTCTGATTTTAACAGACCTTCCGCGATATTTTAAAAGATTTTATTAATAAAAAGACTAATTTTAACCAGTGGTCCTGGAAATTTTAATGATAAATCTTAGAAGATGCGATGCTCAGCAGTGGAATTTTTATAAACAATAACGTTTTAGGTGGATTTTATAGGTCAGTCTGTAGAATGCGAGCCCGGTTACAAACAAAAGCCAAGTAATAAGTTAACTTTTGTTCACCCCCCCTCCTCCCCCCTCCCCTCCCCTCCCCCCCTTCCCCCCCACCTCCCCCCCATCCCTTCCCCCATAGTATCCTGAGCGCGGGTCTCCCTTTTCAAGGTTGAGTACCTCCGGGTGTCTACTCCCCCTTCCCCTCCCCTCCCAAGTGGTCCGTGAGCCGATCTCCCTCCGGGAGGGGGCGGCCCCATAGTCGAGGGTGACGCGAGGATGTCTCGCGTATCCCCCCGTCTGTGGGTCTGCCTTCACTTGGTGTGCTGAGATCCTCCGAATCACTCCCCTCCCCCCTCCCCCCCCGCCCCCCCCCCCCCCCTCTTTTCTCTTGATTATATCCCCAAGTAAAACGTTACTGCCCCACATGGCCGAAAGGCTAAAGAGGGCGTTAAGCATTATTTCATTTGAAGTGGCCTCGATTTAAAATTCTGATCGCTTCTCGGCCTTTTGGCTAAGACAGTGATTCAGGAACATAAATTTTTGTTTATATCCTGGTTGGTTTGTTCAGCCCGTCGTACATGGCGAAAGCCGATACGCGACGTTAAACTGAACTTCCATTTGAAGTGCGACAATTTTTTCAAAATGTGCGAGAATTTTGGACCGACAGACCGACCGACCGACAAAGTGAGTTATAGGTTTGTGGCTTGAGCCACAAACAACAAACCCCACAAAGAAGGGTCCTTATTAATTTTTAAACACTATTTTTGTGGTCTTCAAAAGCAATTTCGTATGACATTTATAGTCTTTTGATCAACCAACTAATGTGCATTTTTAAATACAATAGGCCTACCAATATTATGCATGCCAGCTTAATGACGTATAAACGTGACAGACCATAGCAAATGTAAAAGGCATTGACAGCTTTGTAAACTAGATCAAACAGATGGTGAGGACACTATGTCAACGACATGAAGTGTTACTGCTCAAGAGCACTGAAAGGTAGACTCGTCATGAAAACAACACGTGCATCAACAGTGACGCAATGTGTTGTTGGTGTTATCAATTATATTGGTGACTGTCATGACGGATGACGGAATCACTATTGTAGTTATGATTATTGCTACAGCAACTTTCACGGCGGTAGTTGTTGTTGTTGACAACATCAGGAGAATGGTGGTGATTGTTATCACCACTATTAAGATTCCACCCTATCATTTAATATTAACCATCCAAATTCTCGTTGTTAGTTATAATAATAATAATAATAATGATGGGAATTTATATAGCGCTCTTTCTTACATGAGCTCAGTGCACTTTACATTGATAACAAGAACATTAAAGGCAAACAAAAAATGAATCATTAGAAAGTAAAATAAACATGATGATTGCACGCAACATTCTCTTTCTTCCCCCCCCCCCCCCGCCCACACACACACACCTACACGCACGCACACGCACACTCACACACGCATGC
>CM065689.1:8891738-8906651 GCA_017654935.2 Phymorhynchus buccinoides
CCCATACTCCCAAAGAAGGATCTATGCGCGCCGTACCTCGTGGGTGCCCACACACCCATACTCCCAAAGAAGGATCTATGCGCGCCGTACCTCCTGGGTGCAAACACACCCATACTCCCAAAGAAGGATCTATGCGCGCCGTACCTCCTGGGTGCAAACACACCCATACTCCCAAAGAAGGATCTATGCGCGCCGTACCTCCTGGGTGCAAACACACCCATACTCCCAAAGAAGGATCTATGCGCGCCGTACCTCCTGGGTGCAAACACACCCATACTCCCAAAGAAGGATCTATGCGCGCCGTACCTCGTGGGTGCAAACACACCCATACTCCCAAAGAAGGATCTATGCGCGCCGTACCTCCTGGGTGCAAACACACCCATACTCCCAAAGAAGGATCTATGCGCGCCGTACCTCCTGGGTGCAAACACACCCATACTCCCAAAGAAGGATCTATGCACGCCGTACCTCCTGGGTGCAAACACACCCATACTCCCAAAGAAGGATCTATGCGCGCCGTACCTCCTGGGTGCAAACACACCCATACTCCCAAAGAAGGATCTATGCGCGCCGTACCTCCTGGGTGCTGACACACCCATACTCCCAAAGAAGGATCTATGCGCGCAGTACCTCCTGGGTGCAAACACACCCATACTCCCAAAGAAGGATCTATGCGCGCCGTACCTCGTGGGTGCAAACACACCCATACTCCCAAAGAAGGATCTATGCGCGCCGTACCTCCTGGGTGCAAACACACCCATACTCCCAAAGAAGGATCTATGCGCGCCGTACCTCCTGGGTGCAAACACACCCATACTCCAAAAGAAGGATCTATGCGCGCCGTACCTCCTGGGTGCCCACACACCCATACTCCCAAAGAAGGATCTATGCGCGCCGTACCTCCTGGGTGCAAACACACCCATACTCCCAAAGAAGGATCTATGCGCGCCGTACCTCCTGGGTGCCCACACACCCATACTCCCAAAGAAGGATCTATGCGCGCCATACCTCGTGGGTGCAAACACACCCATACTCCCAAAGAAGGATCTATGCGCGCCGTACCTCGTGGGTGCAAACACACCCATACTCCCAAAGAAGGATCTATGCGCGCCGTACCTCGTGGGTGCAAACACACCCATACTCCCAAAGAAGGATCTATGCGCGCCGTACCTCGTGGGAGCAAACACACCCATACTCCCAAAGAAGGATCTATGCGCGCCGTACCTCCTGGGTGCAAACACACCCATACTCCCAAAGAAGGATCTATGCGCGCCGTACCTCGTGGGTGAAAGCACACCCATACTTTTACAGAGCAAAAACCATACGACTTTCAAAAATGAGTTTCAGTGTACTAATATTGCATCATTTAAGAGTCTTGGGCGGATTATGGGGGTTTTCTGGTTGCATGGAAACCCCCCTCAGATGCCTTAAATCTCTCTCTATCTGTCTCTCTCTGTCTCTCTCTCTCTACCGTATGATTAATCTATGACCATTGTTATATAATCCATAAACTATATTTTAAAAACAAAATCTGCTGGAAACCCTCCTTGATGATCCGCCCCTGAGAGCGAATATTACAAACGGAGCCGTGTCAGAGGACATCAATTTAGAGGTGGGGGAAAAAACCGGTTTGAACCGAAAAACCGGTCTTGAAATTCCGCGGTTCGAAAAACCGGTTCGAGTTGCTGTGAACCGGTTTTTTTAACTGCAAACTGAAAGTAAGTTTCTCTTAGAATAACGCATTATTTTCGAAGAACAACACTGAATCTCAGCGCAGATTGGGTGTTTTCATAAACCAAGAGTAGCCGTTTCTAGTTGTCTGGTGTTGTAAGGAGCAAGTATATGGCCAATGATTAGGCCTACACCACAGTAACGAATATTTGGAGGCATTTACTCCTGAAAAAAATCGAAAGAGTGATGCTTTGTGCTTGCAATGCGGCTGTGCGATCAATCGGGGTAGTCTAGTGGAACAACAAACATGACTAATCACCAAGAGATCTGTGAATGGAACAACAATAAAACAATGTCTTTTTAAGTTTATTTAATTTCATTTCTATAAATTCTTATGCAGTGCTAAGAAGATGAGCAAATATGTTCGAAAAAAAAATTGATCTGCACACACACACACACACACACACACAACACACACACACACACACACACACACACACACACACACACACACTTCATAAACGTGCGCGATATGAGCCAATTTACATTTACACGGACCCGGCATTTCAAGCCGTCCGCAACAAACAGTTTACACAGAAACAACTCAGTACTGCGCGCGCGCGGGCAAGAAAAGGGTTGGAGAGCGGAGATTACTTCAGCGAGGTACAATATCCCGCTATTCACCGTGTGAGAGCGGAGATTACTTTAGCGAGGGACGGGGTGGAACGGGATGAGAGAAGAAGATGGAAGGAGGGAGAGAGACAAAAGTAATAATATAATATTTCGCGGACCCGGCGAAACCGGTACTCAGCGTTACCGGTACTTGGCGTTACAGACAACATGCGAACACTGACAACCTGATAAAATCACAAATAGAATGGCATTCAGGCAGACGGAAACAGACGTAAAGAAGAGAGCGAAGAGAGAGAGAGAGAGAGAGAGAGAGAGAGAGAGAGAGAGAGAGAGAGAGAGAGAGAGAGAGAGACGAGCAAGAGAGAGAGAGAGAGAGAGAGAGAGAGAGAGAGAGAGAGAAAACGAAAACGAAATTTTATTTAACCAGGGAACATGAGATAAGCAAGTTACATACTTTTTTCCACCCAGCCCTGGGGAAAAATAAGATAAATCAAACAAGAAAGCTAAATAATATATGTACATGCAGAAATGAGAAGAAAAGGGAGGGAGGAAGGGGGGAAGAGGCACAGAGGGGGATAAGGATGGGGACATTTTGGAATTTAAAGTACAGGCAACATAAAATTTTATTTTTATTTTTATGTCACATCATGCAAACATAAAACCAGCAAAGGATAACACTCCTCATCATTATCATTATCAGTAATAGTATGATAGTAATAAACAAATCAAGTTATATTATACAAAAGTATCAAAAAAATATGTTATCACATCATATTATATCAAAATCAGCAGTCATAGATATCATCATTCAAGTAACTTAATATGTATCCACATCTTCTGATGTATACCCTATAATAGGGTAAGAGAGAGAGAGAGAGAGAGAGAGAGAACGGAGAGAGATTTCTTGAAGAGAGAGAGAAGAGAGAGAGAGAGAGAGAGAGAGAGAGATGGAGACAGAGAGAGAGAGTAGACCGACACACAGATAGGCAGGCAGACAGACAGACACAAAACAGACATACAAGGCACACAGACAGGCGGACAAGACAGACAGACACACAGGCAGACAGTGATACAGCACAGGCAGACATTGAGACAGACAGGCAGACAGTGAGACATGAGACAGACAGACAAGACAGATAGACAGACACATACAGACACGACAGACAAAACTGACAGACAAACTGACAGACAAACTGACAGACAAACTGACAGACAAACTGACAGACAAACTGACAGACAAACTGACAGACAAACTGACAGACACAACTGACAGACAAACTGACAGACAAACTGACAGACAAACACACACACACAGACAGGCAGACAGACAAAATACAAACAGGCAAACAAAACAGACACACAGACAGAGAGGACAGACAAGACAGACAAGACACTGACAGACAAACTGACAGATAAGACACACACATACAGACAGGCAGGCAGACAGACAGACTGACAGACAAGATACACAGACAGACATGCAGGCAGACAGGACAGACAGACACAGACAGACAAGACAGAGACAAGACACACACACAACACACACACACACACACACACACACACACACACACACACGCGCGCGCGCACACAGATACAGACTGACCGGTTTCCAGATGAAGCGTAGCCATCGTTCCCGGGTTCGTCTCTTGGGGAATCACGACTCGGCCAGATGTCCAACGAATCTCCTTCTCCGCACAACACAACACGTGGACACTCCATCCGTTTCTGTTTCTGTTCAACCTAATTTTCTTCTTGTTCTTAATGGTTTCTTCTTGTTCTTCACGTTTCCTTTATTATTATTGGTGTTTCGGTCTCGTTCTTGATGCTTCTTATTCTTGATGGTTTTCTTTCTCGCTCTTGACGTTTCAATATTATTCTTGAATTGTTTCTTCTTGTTCTAGATGTTTCTGTCTCGTTCTTGACGGTTTCCTTCTTATTCTGGATGGTTTCTGTCTCGCTCTTGACGTTTCTTTCAAGACTATTCTTGACGTGTTTTCTTGTTCTAGATGCTTCTGTCTCGTTCTTGATGTTTCCTTCTAATTCTGGATGGTTTCTGTCTCGCTCTTGACGTTTCTTTCAAGAACTATTCTTGATGTTTTCTCCTTGTTCTAGATGCTTCTGTCTCGTTCTTGATGTTTCCTTCTTATTCTGGATGGTTTCTGTCTCGCTCTTGACGCTTCTTTTAAGATTATTCTTGACGTTTTCTTCTTGTTCTAGATGTTTCGGTCTCGTTCTTGATGTTTCCTTCTTATTCTGGATGGTTTCTGTCTCGCTTTTGACATTTCTTTCAAGACTATTCTTGATGTTTTCTCCTTGTTCTCGATATTACCTGTGTAGAAACGTTTTCAATAAAATATTTTTTTTTTATCTAGGTTGCCACCTGAAGTTCTTGTTCCTTCAAAATAACAATCATCTTTTGTTCGGGAGCGTCCTTATTCGTCTATTCCGGTTTCACCTTCGCTTTGTTACGATAATCGGCAAAATGGCCGCCCGATAATCCATCACGTTTCACCTACTCAGCTGGGTGATTGTTTTCCTTTCTTTTGAAGAAATAATTCGTACAGACAAGACAGACAGACAAGACAGACAGACACACACTGACAGGCAGACAGACAGACAGGACAGACAGACAAGACAGACAGACAAACTGATCGACAAGACAGACAGACAGGACAGACAGGCAGAAAGACAGACAGGGCAGAAAGACAGACAGGCAAAGACAGACACAGACAGACAGACAAGACTTAGACAGACAGAGAGACAGGCAGACAAAAAACACACCGACAGAGAGAGAGAGAGAGAGAGAGAGAGAGAGAGGAAAGAGAGAGAGATAGAGAGAGAGAGAGAGAGAGAGAGATGAGAGAGATAGGAGAGAGGATGAGAGAGAGCGGAGAGAGAGAGAGAGAGAGAGTGAGAGAGAGAGAGAGAGAGGGAGAGAGAGAGAGGGAGAGAGAGAGAGGGGGGAGAGAGAGAGCCCGGGGGGGGAGAGAGAGGGGGGGGGGGAGAGAGAGAGAGGGAGAAAGAGAGAGAGAGAGACACCCATACACACAGACAGACACACACACAGACAGGCAGACAAGACACACAGACTGACGACGGTGTCCAGACAAAGCGTAGCCATCCTTCCCTGGTTCGTGTCTTCAGAAATCACGACTCCGCCAGATATCCAACGAATCTCCTCCTCCGCACAACACCAACGAGGACAATAGAAGAAGTTCGTCCACTTTCACCTACGACATGAACATAATAACCGCTGCTTGTTCTTTTCTGAAGCGACAGTATGGACTGTCACTCTGTTTTGAGGTTTGAGGTTTGAGTTTTTCCTCACAATGTTGGTCCCGTCCCCGTGGCTGTCTTTCAGTTTCGTCCAAAACACACGGCATTTAGCTATCCACCTTCAATTCGAAGCAGCATTCAAAGTTCTTCTTCATGGCTGTCTTTCAGCTTCGTCCAAAACACACGGCATTTAGCTATCGGCACCTTCATTCGAAGCAGCATTCAAAGTTCTTCTTCATGGCTGTCTTTCAGTCTTCGTCCAAAACACACGGCATTTAGCTATCCACCTTCAATTCGAAGCAGCATTCACAGTTCTTCTTCATGGCTGTCTTTCAGCTTCGTCCAAAACACACGGCATTTAGCTATCCACCTTCAATTCGAAGCAGCATTCACAGTTCTTCTTCATGGCTGTCTTTCAGCTTCGTCCAGAACACACGGCATTTAGCTATCCACCTTCAATTCGAAGCAGCATTCACAGTTCTTCTTCATGGCTGTCTTTCAGCTTCGTCCAGAACACACGGCATTTAGCTATCCCACCTTCAATTCGAAGCAGCATTCACAGTTCTTCTTCATGGCTGTCTTTCAGCTTCGTCCAGAACACACGGCATTTAGCTATCCACCTTCAATTCGAAGCAGCATTCACAGTTCTTCTTCATGGCTGTCTTTCAGCTTCGTCCAGAACACACGGCATTTAGCTATCCACCTTCAATTCGAAGCAGCATTCAAAGGTCTTCTTCATGGCTGTCTTTCAGCTTCGTCCAAAACACACGGCATTTAGCTGTCCACCTTCAATTCGAAGCAGCATTCAAAGTTCTTCTTCATGGCTGTCTTTCAGCTTCGTCGTAAAAACACACGGCATTTAGCTGTCCACCTTCAATTCGAAGCAGCATTCAAAGTTCTTCTTCATGGCTGTCTTTCAGCTTCGTCCAAAACACACGGCATTTAGCTGTCCACCTTCAATTCGAAGCAGCATTCAAAGTTCTTCTTCAGTGGCTGTCTTTCAGCTTCGTCCAAAACACACGGCATTTAGCTGTCCACCTTCAATTCGAAGCAGCATTCAAAGTTCTTCTTCATGGCTGTCTTTCAGTTTCGTCCAAAAAACACACGGCACTTTTAGCTGTCCACCTTCAATTCGAAGCAGCATTCAAAGTTCTTCTTCATGGCTGTCTTTCATTTTCGTCCAAAACACACGGCATTTAGCTGTCCACCTTCAATTCGAAGCAGCATTCAAAGTTCTTCTTCATGGCTGTCTTTCAGTTTCGTCCAAAACACACGGCATTTAGCTGTCCACCTTCAATTCGAAGCATAACTGCCATTCAAAGTTCTTCTTCATGGCTGTCTTTCAGCTTCGTCCAGAACAGCACCAAAAAACACACGGCATTTAGCTGTCCACCTTCAATTCGAAGCAGCATTCAAAGTTCTTCTTCATGTGGCTGTCTTTCAGCTTCGTCCAAAACACACGGCATTTAGCTGTCCACCTTCAATTCGAAGCAGCATTCACAGTTCTTCTTCATGGCTGTCTTTCAGTTCGTCCAGAACACACGGGCATTTAGCTATCCACCTTCAATTTCAAAGCAGCATTCAAAGGTCTTCTTCATGGCTGTCTTTCAGCTTCGTCCAGAACACACGGCATTTAGCTGTCCACCTTCAATTCAAAGCAGCATTCAAAGGTCTTCTTCATGGCTGTCTTTCAGCTTCGTCCAGAACACAGGGCATTTAGCTGTCCACCTTCAATTCGAAGCAGCATTCACAGTTCTTCTTCATGGCTGTCTTTCAGCTTCGTCCAGAACACAGGGCATTTAGCTGTCCACCTTCAATTCGAAGCAGCATTCAAAGTTCTTCTTCATGGCTGTCTTTCAGCTTCGTCCAGAACACACGGCATTTAGCTGTCCACCTTCAATTCAAAGCAGCATTCAAAGGTCTTCTTCATGGCTGTCTTTCAGCTTCGTCCAGAACACACGGCATTTAGCTGTCCACCTTCAATTCGAAGCAGCATTCAAAGGTCTTCTTCATGGCTGTCTTTCAGCTTCGTCCAGAACACAGGGCATTTAGCTGTCCACCTTCAATTCGAAGCAGCATTCACAGTTCTTCTTCATGGCTGTCTTTCAGCTTCGTCCAGAACACACGGCATTTAGCTGTCCACCTTCAATTCGAAGCAGCATTCACAGTTCTTCTTCATGGCTGTCTTTCAGTTTCGTCCAGAACACACGGCATTTAGCTATCCACCTTCAATTCAAAGCAGCATTCAAAGGTTCTTCTTCATGGCTGTCTTTCAGCTTCGTCCAGAACACACGGCATTTAGCTGTCCACCTTCAATTCGAAGCAGCATTCACAGTTCTTCTTCATGGCTGTCTTTCAGTTTCGTCCAGAACACACGGCATTTAGCTATCCACCTTCAATTCAAAGCAGCATTCAAAGTTCTTCTTCATGGCTGTCTTTCAGCTTCGTCCAGAACACACGGCATTTAGCTGTCCACCTTCAATTCAAAGCAGCATTCAAAGTTCTTCTTCATGGCTGTCTTTCACTTCGTCCAGAACACACGGCATTTAGCTATCCACCTTCAATTCGAAGCAGCATTCAAAGTTCTTCTTCATGGCTGTCTTTCAGCTTCGTCCAGAACACACGGCATTTAGCTGTCCACCTTCAATTCGAAGCAGCATTCAAAGGTCTTCTTCATGGCTGTCTTTCAGCTTCGTCCAGAACACACGGCATTTAGCTGTCCACCTTCAATTCAAAGCAGCATTCAAAGGTCTTCTTCATGGCTGTCTTTCAGCTTCGTCCAGAACACACGGCATTTAGCTATCCACCTTCAATTCGAAGCAGCATTCAAAGGTCTTCTTCATGGCTGTCTTTCAGCTTCGTCCAGAACACAGGGCATTTAGCTGTCCACCTTCAATTCGAAGCAGCATTCAAAGTTCTTCTTCATGGCTGTCTTTCAGTTTCGTCCAGAACACACGGCATTTAGCTTAAGCTGTCCACCTTCAATTCGAAGCAGCATTCAATTCACAGTTCTTCTTCATGGCTGTCTTTCAGTTTCGTCCAGAACACACGGCATTTAGCTATCCACCTTCAATTCAAAGCAGCATTCAAAGGTCTTCTTCATGGCTGTCTTTCAGCTTCGTCCAGAACACACGGCATTTAGCTGTCCACCTTCAATTCAAAGCAGCATTCAAAGGTTCTTCTTCATGGCTGTCTTTCAGCTTCGTCCAGAACACACGGCATTTAGCTGTCCACCTTCAATTCGAAGCAGCATTCAAAGTTCTTCTTCATGGCTGTCTTTCAGCTTCGTCCAGAACACAGGGCATTTAGCTGTCCACCTTCAATTCGAAGCAGCATTCACAGTTCTTCTTCATGGCTGTCTTTCAGCTTCGTCCAGAACACACGGCATTTAGCTGTCCACCTTCAATTCGAAGCAGCATTCAAAGGTCTTCTTCATGGCTGTCTTTCAGCTTCGTCCAAAACACACGGCATTTAGCTATCCACCTTCAATTCGAAGCAGCATTCAAAGTTCTTCTTCATGGCTGCCACACGCGTCCAAGCTCAAGCTGATTATGCTTTGCCATGGAACCGGGGAGGTTCAATCACACATGCAGTTCGGAGGAAAGGGCGGGTCCCTAATTTTACGTTGAACATGTTAGAAAGCTGAGCGCAAAGAATAATAATGCTCACAATCTTAGACCACACGGACACGAGCTTAAAAAAGGCCATTGAACATTTGAGGAAATAGAGCGCAGGAATAGTACTACTCACATGTTTAGACCACACGTTCACGAGCTAAATCACGAATCACGAATTCTGTAGTCAGGAAGACCGTAGGGGGGAAGCCTCTGGAGATTTCACAACCAGTCTCTTCCACTCCTCACGGTTCTCGGCTTTTCTTAGTGTGTCTTTCAGCTCCAGGCCTGTCCACTCGCGGATGTTGTCTTCCCATCTCTTCTTCTGTCTGCCTCTTCTTCTTCCTCCCTGGACCGTGCCCTGTAGGATTGTCTTGGCAAGGCCTGATGAACGGGTAACATGTCTTCCCATCTCTCCTTCCGTCTGCCTCTTCTTCTTCTTCTTCTTCTTTTACTTCTTCTTTCTTCTTCTTCTTCTTCTTCTGCCTCTTCTTCTTCCTCCCTGGACCGTGTGCCTGTAGGATTGTCTTGGCAAGGCCTGATGAACGGGTAACATGTTGTCTTCCCATGTCTTCTTCTGTCTGCCTCTTCTTCTTCCTCCCTGGACCATGTCCTGTAGGATTGTCTTGGCAAGGTCTGATGAACGGGTAACATGTTGTCTTCCCATCTCTTCTTCTGTCTGCCTCTTCTCCTTCCTCCTTGGACCATGCCCTGTAGGATTGTCTTGGCAAGGCCTGATGAACGGGTGACATGTTGTCTTCCTTTATCTCTTCTTCTGTCTGCCTCTTCTGCTTCCTCCTTGGACCGTGCCCTGTAGGATTGTCTTTGCAAGGCCTGATGAACGGGTAACATGTTGTCTTCCCATGTCTTCTTCTGTCTGCCTCTTCTTCTTTATCCTTGGACCGTGCCCTGTAGGATTGTCCAGCCAAGGTTTTTTTTTCTGATGAACGGGTGACATGTTGTCTTCCCATCTCTTCTTCTGTCTGCCTCTTCTTCTTTATCCTTGGACCGTGCCCTGTAGGATTCTCCAGCCAACGTCTGATGAACGGGTTGTCTTCCCATCTCTTCTACTGTCTGCCTCTTCTTCTTTATCCTTGGACCGTGCCCTGTAGGATTGATTTGGCAAGGCCTGATGAACGGGTAGCATGTTGTCTTCCCATCTCTGCTTCTGTCTGCCTCTTCTTCTTCTTCTTCTTCTTCCTCTTTCTTCTTCTTCTTCTTCTTCTTCCCTGGACCGTGCCCCTGTAGGATTGTCTGGGCAAGGCCTGACGAACCCGGTGACAATGTCCATACCATTTCAACTTTGCGTCTTTCCACTACTAGGTATTGTCGGCTCACAAGCTTAACAAAAAAACGATCGAAAAATAAAAAGGGTAAATGCTCTGAGCTGGTGAAACGTCGACGCTCCGATGTTTTGTCCCCATAGCTAAATAAGTCCGTGATCCCCCCTCCCCCACCCCCTGAACTTTTCACTCACTCAGGCTTTCTCTTGTAAGGAGGTGAGAGAGAGACAGAGAGGGTGGGGGGGGGGGGAGGGGGGCTGAATCAACTCGATGTGCAAGGTCCTGTAGTCGTGAGCTCGGCTAAGACGACTTAATCCGGAATGGGAAATGCAAATTAGTCTGAACTGGCCAATCGGGGTGGGGGGGGGGAGGGCTGCTTAAACTAATTTGCATTTTCCATCCCGGATTAGTTGTCTTAGCCGCACGTCGTCGTGATTTCTGGCCCAGTGCGTTGCACATTGTCGTGAAACACGTAAACTTGCGTTCCAAACTTCAGTCTTCGAATAATAATTTAAAAACAAAAAAAAAAAAAAAAAAAAAAAAAGCCCGTTTCGAGAATGTGCAAGCCGTTTTTGTTTTCTTTCTTGTTTTGGTGTAAAGGGCCTGCTATACTACGTACGATTTGCTTTCAATGCGATGGCGATTTTTTTGTGGACGATGTGAGTCATGATTCCGCGTGAAATTCACGCATTGTGTCTACTTGAAAATATGTGAGCGAAAAATCAACGTTAATTTTAGGACGGAAGCTCAAAATCGCCTCGTCAAAATCGCATCGTTTTTTTAATCGGCTGGTGCCGTTCTAGAGGGTTTTATGCTTTTTTCTTCCTTGTATTTGGAGTAGCATCACCCTCCTCCTCTTTGGTATTATGCAACTTGTTTTGAGTGTTTGTAATGTATGGTTATAATAGATTGGTAGATGTTATATTAATCTTACTATCTATCTAACTAAATACTCACCACCACTCAAAACAATCAAAGTTCCCGCCCATCCCACCCTATTTACCCTTATGAGCCCCGCCCTTCTCCCTATCCGTTACTCGACTGGTGTCCATTATTTCAAAAGTGAAGAGTTATCTGGGGTTATCACATGGTTGTTGGCAGGGGAAGGTAACCCGGGTTAGACCGTGGGGTTACTCCCGTTGGGTGGTTTGTTTTTTGGTTGTGATTGTAATGGCTATGTGTGATTTCCTGGATTTCCAGATCTATTGGTGCCATATAGTGCAATCTGGGCATGAAATAAAGGACTACTGCCATTAGTACTGTTCATACCACTATTGAAACAGTGTTTCGAACCATGAAGTACCTATCAACTCGAGCAACTGGTGGGTGTTGATGAGTGCTTGATTGCTATGTATACTGCTTGCTAGCTGATGAGCTGCCGCTTTGCTGCGAAATAATGTGGGGGTTTTTCTTTAGGAAAAAGGGTGGGGAATGTAGCCCCTTAGCTAAGCCAGTCAATCTAGATCCTCCCCCCCCCCGACCCACCACCGATCTCCCCGTAGGTCACGGCTTCCCCGGGTCCCACACTGGGCATTCCGTCTGTTGTTGGGAAATGTTTCAGACGATAGAGATGGTAGAGGAGGTTGCCCAAAATGATTCCCTGTGTTTGTGTGTGTGTGTGCCTGCATGCATACAGGCATGCGTACGTGCGTGTGTGTTATGTAATGTGGTGTCCCGCGCGCGCGCGCGCGCAGCGACGCCGTGTGTGTGTGTGGTGTGTGTGTGTGTGTGTGTGTGTGTTTGTTGTGGTGTGTGTGTTGTTGTTGTGTGTGTGGTGTTGTTGTTCGCGTGCGTGTGCGGTGTGTGAGGAAGTAGAGAACTTGTGTTGCAATCATCGTGTTTATTTTACTTTCTAATGATTCATTTTTTGTTTGCCTTTAATGTTCTTGTTATCAATGTAAAGCGCACTGAGCTCATGTAAGAAAGAGCGCTATATAAATTCCACATTATTATTATTATTATTATTATTATAAGATGGCGACTTGCTGGGTACGATTGAACAGCTGGTGGGTGTTGCTCTCCTCTCCAATGCCCGACCGTAAACCTTCCCGCCATTCCGCTCTGAGGTGAACATTCGTTTAATGTCCTCCCCCGGCCTGGATCGAACAGGCATCATGTAGAACTTCTTCTTTTTAAATGCAAAGATAGTGGGACGATCCTGGAGGTACTGCAATACCCGGAAAGTCCCGAGTGTTGGTGGGGGTTTTTCAAACGATAAAGATATATAATAATACACGCTGTAATAAATGTACCAATCTGAAGTGGTCCTGAAGTGTTGTTTTTATCTCTGAATGAAGGATATCGGGGGTGGGGGGTGGGGTGGGGGGTGCCGAATTGCAAAAACGATATTTTTGGTCTCTCTGCGGATGCAGAACATAAGTGAACATACGACTCGCGCGTTACTAGTGGCCCACAACTTGAAGCTAAGCTCGACCCAAAGCCAGTTATTATACTAAAGTCGATCTAAAATAAGGCATAGATAGCAACCAAAAAACAAATCACCTAAGGGGAGTAACCCCACGGTCTAACCCGGGTTACCTTCCCCTGCCAACAACCATGTGATCACCCCAGATAACTCTTCACTTTTGAAGGCATCTAAAATAAATCACCAATGCCCCACATGGCCGAAAGGCCGAAGAGGGCGTAAAACCCTATTATCACACATATCACGCTTCATAAACTGCTTAACGTAGGCCTACATTCACTAGTTATTGTTCGATTAAAATGAATGCGCTTTCTGAAGATATTGTCTAAAAGTAGAATATGTTATTACTGTTGTAAGAATGAGAGAGTAGCAATAACAGCTTTTCTCCGCCCAGCCCTGGGACTGAGAGAGAGAGAATGTGTGTGCGTGCATGTGCGTGTGCAAGCACGCGTGTGTGCCGTTGTGCGCGTGTGACTGTGTGGTTGTGTGTGTGCGCGCGCGCTCGTGTGTGATATTTTTTCCTTGCATTGTGAAAGATTTTATCTTCTCATTTTGTTTTATCTGTTCAGGTACATAATTAAGATTATTATACTTTTGTATTCCTTATCCGCCCGCTACATATCTGATTATTCTCAAAGCTAGTTCAATGCGTTGTGAATGTGCCACCATCCTTCACACTCCAACCGCCCATATGACGTTCTGTTTTTGCTTTCGTTTAATCATTTTCCCTATGATTATTGTTTGTGGCTCAAGCCACAAACCTATAACTCACTTTTGTCGGTCGGTCTGTCGGTGTCGTCCAAAATTGTCGCACATTTTGACAAAATTGTCGCACTTCAAATCGAGGCTACACTTCAAATTGAGGCCACTCTTTAAAAATTAATGATGTATTTTAAAAGCGTACAAAAATAATAAACATACGTAATACAGACACTACAACAGACACGACGAGTATGCGGTGCTTCTTTTGATCAGTATAAGTAGGATACATAGTTTTAAATGTTTTCCAAAAGATATAAAAAGTTACGAAATGGTGCAGAGATAACATTCTGGTTTACAGATTAAAATTATTGAAAAGCCAGGGGAGGTGACTCATGATTGGAGTGGTAAAAATAGACCGCGTGGCACAAACTATTGCGATTTCGCGCTTGTTATATTTTTCAACTACACCCTACCCTCACTTTCCTTTGACATGGGCAGATGGCCCCATCATTAAAATGTTTGTTGGAGTTGAGCTAAGTTTTTAGTTGAATGTGTGTGTGTGTATGTGCGCGCGCGCGTGTGTGAATATTCTGACAAATAAATATGTTTGCATAGGTGAAACTACTGATGCGAGTACTGGTTAAAAAAACCGGTTCGAAAAGACCGGTTCGGAGAGGAAAAACCGGTTTAAAACCGGTTCGAAAATTTGAACCGGTTCTCAACTCTAGATATCATCGAAACGCATAACAATGTCTTTGTAGCGTTCAACGAAATGTATGCTGTATTGAAATAAGGTGTAATAAAATAATGTCATAGGCCTATAATATGATTTATTCATTTTTGTATAATTTTCTCTCACAATTACATGCATCTCATATAACCAGAGATAGAGAGAGAGAGAGATAGAGAGAGAGAGAGAGAGGAGAGAGAGAGAGAGAGAGAGAAGAGAGAGAGAGAGAGAGAGAGAGAGAGAGGAGATAGAGAGAAGAGAGAAGAGAGAGAGAGAGAGAGAGAGAGAGAGAGAGAGAGAGAGATGTTGGTGTGTTTGTTTGTTTTTTGTGGGGGGTTCGTCTTTTTTGGGTGGGGGGAAGAGAGAGAGAGAGGAGAGAAGAACCCCCCAAAAAAAACAACACACCACATCTCTCTCTTCATCGGATCTCTCTCTCTCTCTCTCTCTCCTCTCTCTCTTCTCTCTTCTCTCTCTCGCTCTCTCCCTCTCTCTCTCCTCGCCTCTCTCTCTCTGTCTCTCTCTCTCTCTCGTCTTCTCGACTCGTCATCGATCATCTCTCTCTCTCTCTCTGGTTAA
>CM065689.1:8907151-8914651 GCA_017654935.2 Phymorhynchus buccinoides
AGTGAAATTTTAAAAATTCTGCAATATTTGGGATTCCTCGGTGACATGTAACGTAATGGTCCTATCCTTACCTCCCAGAATTATGAAAATGGGCTCTTTGGATAACGGACTCTGGTTTGAGGCTTTTTCGTAACATGGGCGTTAAATCATTGAGGTGCAAAAATGCGTAGTGGCGTGTGAAGAATTGAGGAAAGGGTTCAAATGAGTAGGTCAATGCATTTTCTACAGCTAGGCTATATTTTAGACTGTGTTTTCTCAAAATGTTTCACCTTCACCCTACTAAATTGAAATGCTCATAACTGTGGAATGGAAAAAATATACAAGAATGGTTCTTGTATAACTTAAAAGAGAATTGTCTGAAGTTTTCACATGTATAATGTTCTCGGAATGGTCGGAAAAAATGGTCAGTTTTGACACTTAATGTCCCTTTCGTGGTGCTGGGTCACAACAATGGCCTCTATCTGTTCCTCTTTTTTTGAGAGACGAGCGATAACGCCGCCAGACTATAACTTAACCCTTTCAACCGCCAGCCATCCTTTGAGCACAAAAAATGTCCATTAACCCTTTCACCGCCAAAGTCGCATTTTAGCAGCACAGTGATTTAACACCTATGTCACTAAAATGCATCGAATTGGGGTCTATTATCCAAAGACCATACTGTCTTAGTTTTGGGAAGTAAGGGTATATCTAGACCTTATTTTATACATGTCACAGAAGAATCCACAAATACTGCAGACGGATTTTGTTCTACTACCCAGGTAAATTTAATAGAAATTGCTTGGTTGGAAGTATGTATGTTGGCGGCGCGGAACCGAAAGGTTTAAACTTATTTGGCTACAGTAAAGATTTTGTCTGCAATATGGTGTGATTTTTCTGTGACACATTTAGAATAGGGTCTACCCAAACTGCCCAAACTTAGGAACACAATGTCATTGAATAAAAAATAGACCCTGATTTGAAGAGTTTTAGTGACATGGGTGTTAAATCATTGTGGTGCAAAAAAAAACATTTGTGACATTGGCGGTGAAAGGGTTAATAGACAAACATAAAATTATGTTTACCCGTCCATGCATTGGCACCTGAGGTCTCTACCATAACAACCACACGCAAGTGACCACACTGCTATAGCTATTTTGGAACTTCTGCAAGAAAACACTTGGTCATCTACCAACTTATTTCTATGATCTAGCCCCTTATAACAGTTTCCTATTATCCTGTTGATGAGACGCGTGTTAAGTCCTTTCGCGAGCATTTGTCCTCTCGTAATAAGCCTAAGCGGGTACCGGGTCTCCCATAACCATACTTGATCAGCATAATATCACAACTTATTCAGATCCTGAATTTTAAACCGCCAGTGCAAACCTCCACCAAGGAAGACTCACAAAACCGAAATTACCTTCCTTCATGTCCGAGCTGTATCTAATGAACCAGTGGGTAGAATGGCTTCCCAACAATTGTGTGTGGTAATGTAACATGGCGAGTAATAGAAAACATACTTGAAATATAATAAAATTACATTTACTTGCAATAAATTACCCCCCCCCCCCACCCCCCAAGAAAAAAAAGCGAACAAAAGGAGCAGAAACAAGGTCATTTTAGACTAATGCACACATAAGGATAAAAAAGTGCGCGATAGGACTTAACAGACGCAATTCCAGGTTTGAATTGCTCGCGAGTTCACCGAGGGCTGTAGTTTGGGCATAGGCCTACACGTACTTCTATTCAGTCGACCTAGTCTGGTGCCATAACCTTTTACTTTGAAAGAATGACCAAGTGTGAGTGTGCTGAGGAAGGATGCTTCATAAAGGTGGACTAGCCAGATGGTGAGTGACACTCCTCCCCACACTTCGTCTGCATCCAGAAACTCGAAACTCTGTCTCTGTCTCTCTCTCTCGCTCTCACTCTCTCTGTCTCTCTCTCTCTCTGTCTCTCTCTCTCTCTCTCTCTCTCTCTCTCTCTCTCTATCTCTCTCACTCTCTCTCTCTCTCTCAAACACACACACTCTCTCTCTCTCTCTCTCTCTCTCTCTCTCTCTCTCTCTCTCTCTCTCTCTCTCTCCACTTGCTAATCTAACCAAGGAGAAGGGCGCTGTCAGCAAAGCTTCTCGTGTAGGGTCTGAATTGGTGCATTCATTTGTTATGCTTATGTTTTGCTTTGTGTGTGCTTATTATTTATTTGTGTGTGTGTGTGTGTGTGGTGTGTGTGTGTGTGTGTGTGTGTGTGTGTGTGTGTCGTGTGTGTGTACGTGTGCAGTGTGTGTGTGTGTGTGTGTGTGTGGTGTGTGTGTGTGTGTGTGTGTGTGTGTGTGTGTGTGTGTGTGTGTGTGTGTGTGTGCAATTACATGTGTTTTAATTTATTCATGCATTGCAATGCCCTTGACATTTTTGTTTGTTTTTGTAACCGCCCACCATGACATGGGCCTAAAGAACTATTCATTAAAACATTCAGTGTTCAGTGTTCTCTCTCTCTCTCTCTCTCCACCCCCCTGGCATAACAACATTATTAGAATACAATTTGTATCTTTATTTCGATTTCTCTGATTATTATTGTCTCTATTTTGGGTACATTGTTGTCATACAAATACAAATGAAAAGCTAAAATGTTACTGAGAACAAGGAAAGAAACGAGTAATACAATATTAAGGACCACTGGCTGATCATTACAATAGTTTGCAATAAAGGACCTTTCCAAAGGAACAAAAAAACCCACGTAGTGTCCAACGTAACATGGCATAAGAAAGATACAATGTCTGGCGATTCAAAGAATGAACGCAAATTTCTGACATGATACACCATTAAAAAAAAGAACCGTTCCCGATACATAATACTAGAAAGAATGGCAGTGTCCACAAAATGGGACACTTCTCAATATATCATGGGGAAGTAACATTGACTGATGTGATGTAACCTGAGAAATGGTCGCTGGTTGAATGCGACTCGTTGTTTCTTTCTTTTTTTCACTTTCTCTACTCTTTACTATTTTATAAACAGACAATGACAACACATCACTTTCTATACTCTTTTATAAAACAGACAATGCAATCACATCACTTTCTCTACTCTTTACTATTTATAAACAGACAATGCAACACATCACTTTCTCTACTCTTTACTATTTTATAAACAGACAATGCATCACATCACTTTCTCTACTCTTTACTATTTATAAACAGACAATGCATCACATCACTTTCTCTACTCTTTACTATTTATAAACAGACAAGGCTATTGACACGTCATGGCCAGGTACTCTTTACTATTTATAAACAGACAATGCAACACATCACTTTCTCTACTCTTTACTATTTTATAAACAGACAATGCATCACATCACTTTCTCTACTTTTTACTTTACTATTTATAAACAGACAATGCATCACATCACTTTCTATACCCTTTACTATTTATAAACAGACAATGCAAAACATCACTTTCTCTACTCTTTACTATTTATAAACAGACAATGCAACACATCACTTTCTCTACTCTTTACTATTTATAAACAGACAATGCAACACATCACTTTCTCTACTCTTTACTCTTTACAAACAGACAATGCAACACATCACTTTCGTTTACTATTTTATAAACAGACAAGGCATCACATCACTTTCTCTACCCTTTACTATTTTATAAACAGACAATGTATCATATAACTTTCTCTACTCTTTACTTTTTTTTTCTTTTGTTCCCTTTGTTTTCACTGTTCTCTCTCTCTCTCTCTTTACTTCTACACAACACACATGGTACACTGTTCTCTCACTCTTCTTGTTTGATGGGACTTTAGCTAGAAAGTTGGGCATTGAATATGTAACACCACAAAAGAAAAGGTTGATGTCCAATGGACCATAGCACCACCAGAGAGGGGAGCTGCTGGAAACGATAATAGCATAATCAGCAAACGACAGAAGATAAGTTTATAGGCCTAATGAGTAAGATAGATTGGATGATACAATAAAGCAGCTTAAAGGATAAGTGGCTAATAAGAAAGAAAACAAAGCTTTCCCATGTAACGCATTTATCGACATATTCATAAGAAAAGACCAATATAAAACGCAACATAGCAGGCGAAAATGCATTGTCTGTCTACACTCTTTCATTACAGAGCCACAGCACTGTATTTCTGTCTTCAATATTAGAAAACAACAACTAATTTTTTCAGAATGGCCCCCTAACGTGTCAATAAGCCTTGAAATACATGTCCCGTTCAAAAGCTATCTGCTCCTCCTCGCTTCTCAGGTCCGCTTTCTCCAAGGCGGAGACCTCCAGCTCTCTCTTGCTGTTGACGAAGCAGTGGACGAACTCCTCGCCCAGTCTGGCCTTCAGCTGATGGTCGTTCTCTAGGGCAGCCAGAGCCTGAGCCAAGCTGCGGGGCAGTTCCTGGGCACTGGTTGCATCGTTGGCCGGAGGACACTCCAGCCTCCGCTCCAAGCCGTCCAGTCCAGCGGCCACAGTGGCCGCTATGGCCAGGTAAGGACTGGCCGCTGAGCTCACCAGGCGGTTCTCCAGAAACACGTTGTTGCCAAGGACCCGAGCTCTGATGAGGGCCTCCCTGTCATCCAGACCCCAGGTGGAGAAAGAGGGAGTAAATGGGCTGTGTAGATAGCGATAGCAGTTGAGAGAAGGAGAGAGCAGAGCAGACAGGGCTTTAGCGTGATACAGCAGACCAGCCATCCAGTGTTCTGCAGTGGAAGACAAGCCTCCCTCCTTTCCGAGAAAGACGTTCTCTTCCCGCCCTTCAGTTAGTTTCCACAAGGAGTGGTTCAGGTGCAGTGCACTGCCTTCGCTGTTCAGTGTGGGTCTCTTCATAAACGTGGCGTAATAGCCCCGAGTTTTGAAAAATCCCATGACAGCATTCTTCACGTTGAAACCGACATCTCCTCCAGTGACCCCAGGATACGGAACAGTGGTCACTTCCCACTGTCCAGGTGGAAGCTCGGCCTCTATGGCTCTGACATCAATGCCCATGGACTGTATGGTTTCACGGAGCTGGCTGAACAGTTCCTGATTTTCACCCCACACTCTCAAGTCGTACTTCTGACAATGGTCGCTTCCAAGGGGTTCCATGGTATCCTTCTCAAAAACAAAGAACTCGTACTCAAAAGCGGTCTTGATGGTCAGGCCATGGTTCTTCCACAGATGGTCCAGCTGGTGTTTGAGCTGCTGTCTGGGACACCTGAGGTCCGGGCTGCCGTCAGGTTCGTACATGTCGCAGATGATGCTTCCCACGCTGTGCTTCTCCGTGCTGACCCAAGGCCAGGGGGTGAGGGTTTCCAGGCAAGGGGAGACAATGTGACTGGAATAGGGGGAGGAGAAGGAGGGCACAGATGTAGCAATGTTACTCTTGGGACTAAGCATAGTTGATCCTGTAAGAAAAAGGGATGGTAGAATTTAGTTCAAAGTGAATGCAATTTATACTGAATGTTTGTCAATTGATCACGGGAGGCTCTCATTGTATTTTATAATAATAATAATAATAATAATAATAATGAATATTTATATAGCGCCTATTCTCTGATTTAGGGCTCTAAGCGCTTTACATATTTAATACAAATACAACATAGAATATACATTATCTTATACAATAAGAACATGACGAACGTACATACATTTTTTCATGAGTAGAATATAGAAAAGTACATATATACAATTGATCAAAAACACATATCTTGAAAAAGGTACACAATTTACAGAAACACACACACACACACACACACACACACACACACACACACACACACACACACACAAACACACACACACACACACACACACACAACACACACATACACACACACGCGCGCGCGCACGCACGCACGCACACGCACGCACACGCACGCACACACGCACACACACACACAACACACACACACACACACACACACACACACATACGGGCATGCCATGTGACAGCCACTTCATCATTTCAGGGAAACTGAGTACATGGGGGTGGAGAGGAGCGGATTGGTGGGGGAGGAATTATGATCGTTGAAAAAAGTTGGTCTTCACAGCAGACTTGAAGGAAGAAGTTGAAGGTAAGTGTCTGATATTGATGGGAAGTTTATTCCAGACAGTTGGTCCCTGAAAGGAGAAAGAACGTTGACAGAAGGACTTTGTTCTGATAGAAGGAACACGGAAAAGACGAGTGTCAGCAGAAGAATGAAGTTGACGGGATGGGGTGTAGATGTGCAGAATGTCAGAAAGATATTGTGGTCCAGTACCAGAGACAGAAGAGAAACAGATGGAAGCCAGCTTATAGTCAATGCGACTCTGAACCGGGAGCCAGTGGAGGGACTGCACCAGAGGAGTGACATGTTGACGTCTAGATGATCTGCAGACAAGTCTGGCGGCACTATTCTGGACCTTCTGGAGCTTGTCCAGAAGGTACTTCGGTGAGCCAGCCAAGAGACTGTTGCAGTAATCCAGCCTTGAGAGAACTAACGAACAGACCAGAGTTTTTGTGGCTTCAGTGGAAAGTAGGTGTCTAATCGAGCTGATCTTGCGTATTTCTAGATAGGCTGCCCTACAGACATTTGAAACATGCTGCTTGAAGGAAATGGTGGAATCAAAAGTCACGCCAAGGTTACGAGCCTGAGATGAGAACAAAATATCAGAACTCCCAATGCTGACGGAAGAAGGAAGAGAGGGGTGGTTTTGGAGTTTGGGAGGGGCAATGAGCAGAAGTTCTGTTTTGTCATCATTAAGCTGCAGTTTATTCATAGACATCCATTGTTTTAAATCATGGAAACAGTTTTGAATTTTGCTAACTGCATCTGTGAGTTCAGACACAGTGCTTGACTTGTACATTTGGGTGTCGTCAGCGAAGCTCTCATGCGACAAGGAGTGCTGGTCAATAACGTCAGACACAGGTCTGACGTACATAGCGAACAGTACAGGCCCAAGGACAGAACCTTGTGGAGATTCTGCTGAGGTCACGAAACTTTACTTGTATCATGAGATAGACCATTGTTATCATAATAATTATGTCGCAAATTTTCATTATTTTCCAAGGCCAACCCTTGCTATAACTATTGATCAAAGCAAAATGTCCACCAATGTGAATGTTGATCCCAAGCTGTGAAAATCTCTTAAATGACCAGATTTGCGATCTATCAACTTCTACGCTTATGCTCTGGAAAAGACATTAATACAACATTAATGTATTAGACGTTGATCAATTGATTTTGATGTCTTTCTCGCTTAGAAACAAAAGTTCACAACTGGCTCAAGGATTTTCAGTTTGGCAGAACAACGTTAGAAGAAAGTGACCGTTACAATCGTCAAGTGACCAGTAAAACCATAGCCCTTGTAAAGCCACTTGTAGGCAATGATTTCTGGATATGTTCTAAATAGAAGGAAAACATGATGGGCATTTCATCAGGGAGCCTGGATAGAATCTTACATGGACACCTAGGCATGCAGGAACGTTATAACCGTTGAGTGCCTCACGAGTTTACTGGACATCAGAGAAGAAAAAAACAAAAAAACGGAAGTGTTGATA
>CM065689.1:8919651-8922151 GCA_017654935.2 Phymorhynchus buccinoides
CACGTTGCTGCCAATGACCCGAGCTCTGATGAGGGCCTCCCTGTCATCCAGACCCCAGGTGGAGAAAGAGGGAGTAAGTGGGCTGTGCAGATAGCGGTAACAGTTGAGGGAAGGGGAGAGCAGAGCAGACAGGGCTTTAGCGTGAGACAGCAGACCAGCCATCCAGTGTTTCGAAGTGGAAGACAAGCCTCCCTCCTTTCCGAGAAACACGTTCTCTTCCTGCCCTTCAGTTAGCTTCCACAAGGAGTGGTTCAGGTGCAGTGCACTGCCTTCGCTGTTCAGTGTGGGTCTTGTCATAAACGTGGCATCATAGCCCCGAGTTTTGAAGAATCCCTTGACAGCATTCTTCATGTTGAAACCGACATCTCCTCCAGTGACCCCAGGATACGGAGCAGTGGTCAGTTCCCACTGTCCAGATACAAACTCAGGCTCTATGGCTCTGAGGTCAATGCCCATGGATTCTAAGGTTTCACGGAGCTGGCTGAACAGTTCCTGGTGCTCGCCCCACACTCTCAAGTCATAAAACTGAAAGTGGTCCCTTCCAAGAGGTTCCATGGTGGCTTCTTTAAAAATGAAGAACTCGTACTCGAAAGCGGTCTTGATGGTCAGGCCATGGTTCTTCCACAGATGGTCCAGCTGGTGTTTGAGCTGCTGTCTGGGACACCTGAGGTCCGGGCTGCCGTCAGGTTCGTACATGTTGCAGATTATGCTTCCCACGCTGTGCTTCTCCGTGCTGACCCAAGGCCATGGGGTGAGGGTGTCCAGGCAAGGGGAGACAATGTGACTGGAATAGGGGGAGGAGAAGGACGACACAGATGTAGCAATGTCACTCTTGGGACTAAGCATAGTTGATCCTGTAAGAAAAAGGGAAGGCATTGTTTAGTTCAAACTAAGCGCAATTTCTTGTACTTTTTGTTAAACACGAAGGGCTCTCACTACATTTTGTAATGGTGAGGTTTACCTTTCTATCCTAAGCTTTTTGGCTTTATGTCCAATTAGTCGTTACACTCTTATGGACACTGGTAAGATAACACTTTTATTTCATCTAGAAATAGACCATTATCATAATGCTTATGTGGTGAATTTGATTATTTTCCACCCCATGCCATAACTGTTGAGCAAAGCAAAATGTTCATGTCACGCACATCCCACTTTCTCCTCTACACCCCCCCCCCCCTCCCCCCCCATCTACTATTCCAGCCCGCCACTCTTTGATTGTGTCGGCCTGCCGACTATCCTGAGACATCACAGGATTCACCGATTCCAGGCGGCGTTTCTTCTCCGTTTTCCCTCCCGGTCATGCGGTTGTGACACAGACATAGTAGTATGAGGCATGTGACGCTGACGTAAACTAATAGGCATGTGACTGTAGCGTCCTCTCTTGTCTACTACTATTAGCCAATCAATTTGAAATCAAGTGGGGAAATGCATAGTGGGAGGCAAAAACTTATAGCATTCTCTTGTCACAAGCAAACTAAAACCTGGCTGAGTCAACACTGTAGGAACAAACCCTCTGCTGTTACCTGCCAGTACTATTATTATCCCAACTAGTAAGTACTATTGAATGTGACTGGGGTGTAAAATACTTGATTGAGATTTACTTTTGTTTGATTCTATTTTTGATCTAGATCCTATGTTCCATGTTGAATAAGTAGTAGAGGTGTCAGTGAACATAATTGGTAAATATGCTGTTATAATTATCTGCACTTAGTCATTTTTGTGCTTGATTCCTACTTTAACTCTTTTGGTACAAGAACCGGATTCTATGCCGACTTTTATTTATTTATGTGTATGTGTAAAACTACTTGGTTGCAAACTTGCAGCTTTTGGTTTATTCACCCATTACATTCCTTTCCAAGTCTTGGACTGAGAGTGACAATGCTGGCTTGTGTTACTGAATCATAACAGTTGATTCCAGTACACATGTCATGTTTTATTTCAGTTTGACAACTGAAACTCATGTTATTTTTCATAGTGCTATTGTACAAGGGCGGCCTCCTAGCCCTTTTTTTTTTTTTCCTTCTACTAATCCACTAATCCCTGCTGGCTGAAGCCCATATCTCTAATCCATAGAGATCTACACCCATATACTCCTGTGATTCTCAGCAGGGCATCGTGATCAGGAAGCTTAATCCCTGACTCACAAAGCAACGAAGACAGTGTGCCGCAGCCGCCAAAGTCGCCAAGTTGCCACCGCACCCAGAACCCGCGAGGAGACCACGCCTGTGCCGTGCCATCCCGCGACGCCGTCATCCAGAACTACTGGGAACTACTCTCAACCGAAGAGCAAGCCTAGTCCCCCCCAGCACTCGCCGATCCCGACAGAGGAACTTCAATACAGCTAAGTCCGTTGGACAGTGCAAAGAACTGTAACTCCTCTGGACACTTGATAATATTAGTGACCCTTCCGGCTTGGGGCTAAACTTTTCAGACAGACAAAAGTCTTGTATTATCCTTTCGGATTTGATTTTGTTCATATATTTTGTTTTGGCACCATTGA
>CM065689.1:8924651-8929651 GCA_017654935.2 Phymorhynchus buccinoides
TTAAATATTTTTCTGGTACTATTAGAGATTTAAATGATCAGTAAACACAAAATCGATCACTGTAAGAGAGAGAGAGAGGAGAGAGAGAGAGAGAGAGAGAGAGAGAGAGAGAGAGAGAGAGAGAGAGAGAGAGAGAGAGAGAGAGAGAGAGAGAGAGAGAGAGAGACAGACAGACAGACAGACAGACAGAGACAGAGAAACAGAGAGACAGAGAGAGAGACTTTATTTTACCTCTAAACATGTCGAAACCGTCCTTGACCATAATGTCTTTGAATTTTCCAGACACAACTTTTCCCCTGGGAATGGAGTGGATGTCTGGCATGGCCAGCTGAATGTTGTCAAAGTCTGCCAGTGCAGGCTGCTTCCTCTTAGCGGGACACGTCATGTTTCAATATATATCTGACTAAAAAAAAAAATCTAATAATAAATACAAGGCCTCAGATAGATAATGCTTGTTTGCGCGTGCAACGTGCCGAAAATAGTCTTCTGGTCGAGCCTTCAGACGCAATCTGCGTTTTATAGGGGGCACAGCAACTTATCTGCGAAATAATACGTAGTACAAATTGTTAACCCATCCCCTACGCCTGCAACATATTGTATTCCGCCTGGTTACGCTTTGATCTCCTGATGGACCTATGCCGCCTTATTTTCGTGTACCAGTTATATATACATGCATTTCGCTTAACCCTTTAGAAAGGTGGAGAAAGGTGGCAGAGTGGTTAACACGTTCGCCTGCCAAATGTAATACGTGACTGCAACGTGAGTGACCACAGAGTTCGAATCCCGGCCTCGCCCTTTCTTTCTAGTTTGACAGGGAAATCGAACTGAACGTCAAGTCCTTCGGATGGGGACTTAAAGCTAGTCTGACCCGTGAGCTTTACGAACGTAAAAAATCCCACGGCAGTTGGAAGTCGGTAAGAGCAGGGAGTAAATCCTGCTGCCTGGTATGGGCCAAATTGATAGCTAGGTTTCCCAAAGTCTGCCCCCATCCCCTCCTCACCCTGTCCCCCCCCCCCCCCCCGTCCAAAGTTTTATATTTTAAATTGGGTAGGCACTGCGCTTGCGGCAACGCGCTCTCCGGGGGAGAGCAGCCCGAATTTCACAGAGATAAGTCTCTGTGACTTGAATATACCAAATACCAAATACCTTTATGCCCCAAATCTACTTTTTAAAAACATGTTTTATAGTGTGGGTTTGTATGTCTAATGAACATATGTAAAAGAGGAAGTATAATGAAATTACCAATTTTGATTTAGAGCTCGAAATGTTAGCGTCCCTTTTTAGGGACAGCTGGATCAAGTTGGCAGGGTTTCTTGCACACTATCATGTAGCAATATAATGTGCTCGTTTTTCGTCAGTTCTTACTCTATTGCTTTAATGTTTACTTCCATCAGTTGTATCTAATGAAAACTGAATAAATCTAATGTGGGATGAAATAAATTGAATTTAACAAAACAAAGCATTTTCATGTACTATGTCATCTTAATTGAACATGTTGAATATAATGAATCTCATAACGAAGAAACTACATAGCAAACAAATGAACAATTGACTTAGCATAGCTATAAAAAGAAAATGTTTTGCTTTGGGGGTATGCCCGATGCCCAACAACCTTTGACATCTGTGTTGGTATGCAAGCTGTCTTGCTACGTTTGTTCCATCTGTCATTGACCCAATGCAAACGATCGTTATCTAACCGAGGAAGTCAATCACATTGCTTTGTTAAAGATCGAGTGCATTTATGGAAAGCATATTGTTCTTTTTGTGTGTGTTTTTGCTCCTAATTGATAACATTCACAATATAAAATCCACCTATATGTCAAGACCTGGGCCTGTATTCACGTTGAGATAGCATGATACTCAGCATGATGCTAACTTAGAAGCTTTTCCAATGTCCTATAGGATTTAATAGGACTTTTGGAAGAGCTTCTAAGTTAGCATCATGCTAAGTCTCATGCTATCTCAACGTGAAGACAGGCCCAGGTCTTTCTGTTATAGTGTAAGATAGGCGAGAATTGTTACTTAGCGTCCTTAAAAAGGGACAGTGAGATTGAATGGGTTAAAGCCACGCCAGAGGTATCAGTTATAAGCGGCGTGGTGTCAGGAGTAGGTTTTTGTACTCCCCCTTCTGAGAACGGGAATAGAACTATGCGACGAATTGAACAATGCTCTCTCTCTCTCTCTCTCTCTCTCACTCCCAGTACTCTCCGCTCCCATTTCAATCACTCTCTCTCTCTCTCTCTCTCTCCCTCTCTCTCTCTCCCTCTCTCTCTCTCTCTCTCTCTCTCTCCCTCTCTCTATCCCCTCTCTCTCTCTCTCTCTCTCTCTCTCTTCTCTCTCTCTCTCTCTCTCTCTCTCTCTCTCTCTCTCTCCCTCAGACTCTCTCTCTCTCTCTCTTCCGTCTCTCTCTCTCCTCTCTCTCTCACCGATAACACATTAACAAACAGCTCTGGAGTATGCTTCTTAACAAAGACAGAAACAAAACAAACAAACAACACACAAATTACCCTGCAAATTTACATTTGTTGTACTTGGTTCCGTACATAAACAAGCGCGAAATCGCAATAGTTTGTGGCACGCGGTCTATTTTTACCACTCCAATCATGAGTCACCTCCCCTGGCTTTTCAATAATTTTAAATCTGTAAACCAGAATGTTATCTCTGCACCCTTTCGTAACTTTTTATATCTTTTGGAAAACATTTAAAACTATGTATCCTACTTATACTCATCAAAAGAAGCACCGCATACTCGTCGTGTCTGTTGTAGTGTCTGTATTACATATATTTATTATTTTGTACGCTTTTAAAATACATCATTTTAAAGAGCGGCCAGAAGTGTAGCCTCGATTTGAAGTGCCTCGATTTAAATTTTCTGATCGCTTCTCTGCCTTTTGGCTAAGACAGTGATTCAGAAACATAAATTTTTGTTTATACCCTGGTTGGTTTGTTCAGCCCGTTCGTACATGGCGAAAGCACGATACGCGACGTTAAACTGAACTTCCATTTGAGTAGTGCGACAATTTTGTCAAAATGTGCGAGAATTTTGGACCGACAGACCGACCGACCGACAAAGTGAGTTATAGGTTTGTGGCTTGAGCCACAAACAACAAACCCCACAAAGAAGGGTCCTTATTAATTTTTAAACACTATTTTTGTGGTCTTCAAAAGCAATTTCGTATGACATTTATAGTCTTTTGATCAACCAACTAATGTGCATTTTTAAATACAATAGGCCTACCAATATTATGCATGCCAGCTTAATGACGTATAAACGTGACAGACCATAGCAAATGTAAAAGGCATTGACAGCTTTGTAAACTAGATCAAACAGATGGTGAGGACACTATGTCAACGACATGAAGTGTTACTGCTCAAGAGCACTGAAAGGCAGACTCGTCATGAAAACAACACATGCATCAACAGTGACGCAATGTGTTGTTGGTGTTATCAATTATATTGGTGACTGTCATGACGGATGACGGAATCACTATTGTAGTTATGATTATTGCTACAGCAACTTTCACGGCGGTAGTTGTTGTTGTTGACAACATCAGGAGAATGGTGGTGATTGTTATCACCACTATTAAGATTCCACCCTATCATTTAATATTAACCATCAAAATTCTCGTTGTTAGTTATAATAATAATAATAATAATAATGATGAGAATTTATATAGCGCTCTTTCTTAAATGAGCTCAGTGCACTTTACATTGATAACAAGAACATTAAAGGCAAACAAAAAATGAATCATTAGAAAGTAAAATAAACACGATGATTGCACGCAACATTCTCTTGTCTTTCCTTCCCCCCCCCACACGCCCACACACACACACTACACGCACGCACACGCACACTCACACACGCATGCACGCACGCATGCATGCACACACAACCACACACACAACACACATGACATGCACACACACACACGTGAACGCACACATGTACACATACACACACGTTCATGCACACACGCACATACACACACAATTGTACAAGAGTAAAGTAGTTACAATGTTCTTCTTTGTTCAGTTTGTTGTGATTTAAAGTTAGCATTGTTTTTAACTGGGTGTTTTAAGTGTAGGCACGGAATACTGTGATCGTTAAAGGCACAGCTGTTCCATCTCATACAAAATCAAGCTTTTTAGTTAAAAGACTGAATCTAGAAATCTTAGATAAAAACTGAACCAAGCTTTTGCGTTGTTTTTTTAACATATTTGGGCTGTATGTTCTTCATTGTATTTTTAATATATTTCGTCAATCAAATTCTATGGTAAAAACTTACTTTGTTGAACAGTTTCATACAACATATTTAGTAGAAAATGTTCTTGACTAATGCAATTAGTATCGCAAAATTGCCCATGAGTAAAAATCAAACAATATCCACTGAATATAAATAATTTTGTCACATACTACAACATATTCATTACTGTTATTTATGAAAAGTTAACTTATGGTAAACTAAAGTTGGCTTGAAAAAACTTACTGAAAATATAGATAAACTAAATGTTGCTCCCAAAACAGCTGTGAAGGCTGCAGGTAAGACATGAGCTGAATCAATGAGTTCGGGGTTTTGGAGTAATAATCAGATCTAAGCAAGTGGAGCTAGTGTCAGTGATTCGGATAGGCTCACTTATTAACTGGTGACGACCATATCATTGCCTGTAAGATGTGGAGACGCGTTATTAACCCTTTCACCGCCAAACATATTTCAGCCATAAATTCCCATCACATTTACCTGGCTAGAGAACAAAATCCATCTGCAGTATTGGGGAATTCTTCTGTGACATATAAAAAATAAGGTCTATCCTTACTTCCCAAAACTAAGACAATAGGGTCTTTGGATAATTCATACCCAATTTGACGCCTTTTAGTGACATAGGGGTTAAATCACTGTGGTGCTAAAATGCGACATTGGCGGTGAAAGGGTTAAGAGGGACAGAGAGACAGACCGACCGACAGAGAGAGAGAGTCGAAAAAGAACAAGAGTGAAAGAAAG
>CM065689.1:8937151-8952151 GCA_017654935.2 Phymorhynchus buccinoides
TACCCCGTGGGTGTATTTACACCCATAGTTTTAATTTTTTGATTCATATTGTCCAAACCGTTCATACAATATTGCTGACATTTTATGACGTTGTCAATGAAAGACTCGAGCATGTGCACTCCAATAATTAAGCATTTGTGTTGAAAAAGAAGCGAGTAAATAAACAAAATTCACCCATACTCCCAAAGAAGGATCTATGCGCGCAGTACCTCCTGGGTGCTGACACAGCCATACTCCCAAAGAAGGATATATGCGCGCCGTACCTCCTGGGTGCAAACACACCCATACTCCAAAAGAAGGATCTATGCACGCCGTACCTCCTGGGTGCAAACACACCCATACTCCAAAAGAAGGATCTATGCGCGCCGTACCTCCTGGGTGCAAACACACCCATACTCCCAAAGAAGGATCTATGCGCGCCGTACCTCCTGGGTGCCCCCACACCCATGCTCCCAAAGAAGGATAGCTATGCGCCGCCGCCTACCTCGTGGATTATTTTTTTGGAGGATCTTCCAGGTGCAAACACACCCATACTCCCAAAGAAGGATCTATGCGCGCCGTACCTCCTGGGTGCAAACACACCCATACTCCAAAAGAAGGATCTATGCACGCCGTACCTCCTGGGTGCTGACACACCCATACTCTCAAAGAA
This sequence comes from Phymorhynchus buccinoides, assembly GCA_017654935.2. Classification (NCBI taxonomy): domain Eukaryota; kingdom Metazoa; phylum Mollusca; class Gastropoda; order Neogastropoda; family Raphitomidae; genus Phymorhynchus; species Phymorhynchus buccinoides. The sequence continues at coordinate 8,937,804 of CM065689.1, forward strand.
GGATCTATGCGCGCCCTTCGTACCTCAACCTCGGGTGCAAACCCTCGCCCACACCCATACTCCCAAAGAAGGATCTATAGCGACACGCCGTAACCTCCTTTGTGGGTGCCCAAACACACCCATACTCCCAATAGAAGGATCTATGCCGCGCCGTACCTACGTGAGGTGCAAACACACCCATCACTCCCTAAAGAAGCAGATCTATGCGCGCCGTATACCTCCTCGGGTGCACCGAAACACACCCATACTCCAAAAGAAGCCGATACTATGCACCGCCGTACCTCGTTGCCGGATGCAAACACACCCATCTACTCCCAAGTCATATGGACTCTATGCGCGCGCGAGATACCTCAGTGCGTTAAGGCTGCCAAATACACCCATACTCCCAATAGAAAGGATCTATGCGCGCCGTACTCTCGCTGGGCAGCAAACCACACCCATACTCCCAAAGAAGGATCTATTGCGCTGCCAGCTACTCGGCTGGTGGGTGCAAACACACCCATACTCCCCACAAAGAAGGATGCTATCGCGCGCCGCTTACCATCGTGGGTGATAGGACACACCATACTTTTACAGAGCCAAAAACCATACTGAGACTCTAACTCAAAAATGAGTTTCAGTGTACTAATATCTGCATCATTTAAGAGTCTTGCGAGCGGATTTCATGGAGCGGACTTCTTCCTGGTTAGCATGGAAACCCCCCTCAGCATGCCCCTTAAAATCTCTACTCTATCTAGCTTCTCTCTACTGTCTCTCTCTCCACCGTATGATTAGATCTATGGACCATTGTCTGATTATATAATCCATAAACGGATATTTTAAAAACAAAATACTGCTGAGAAACCCTCCTTGATGATCCGCCGCCCAATGAGAGAGCGAATATTACAAACGGTAGCCGTCGGTTGTCAGAGGACAATCCAATTTAAGAGGGCTGGGGAAAAAAAACCGGTTTGCAACCGAAAAACCGCCGTCCCCCCTTTGAAATCCTTCGCGGCTTCGAAAAACGAAAAAAAAAAAAAACCTAACCTAATAAATCCAAAAAAAAAAAAAAAAAAAACCCAAAAAAACCAAAAAAAAACCTAACCAACACCTGTACCGGTTCGAGTTGCTGTGAACCGTTTTTTTTAAACTGCAAATTGAAAGTAAGTTTTTCTTTAGAATAACGCATTATTTTCGAAGAACAACACTGAATCTCAGCCGCAGATTGGGTGTTACTCCAACACAGAGTAGCCGTTTAGTCGTTGTTTAGTACTGTCTGCCGCCTGTTGTAAGGAGCAAGTAATGGCCAATGATTAGGCCTACACCACAGTAACGAATATTTGGAGGCATTTACTCCTGAAAAAAATCGAAAGAGTGATGCTTTGTGCTTGCAATGCGGCTGTGCGATCAATCGGGGTAGTCTAGTGGAACAACAAACATGACTAATCACCAGGAGATCTGTGAATGGAACAACAATATAATAAAACAATGTCTGTTTTAAGTTTATTCATAAATTTCATTTTTTTTTTTTTTTTTTTTACTATACATTCTTATGCAAGTGACATAAAGAAGATGAGCAAATATGTTCGAAAAAAAAATTGATCTGCACACACACACACACACCCACACACACACACACACCACACACACACACACACACCACACACACCACACCCACGTCAGAAACCGACATGACGACCCAATTTACATTTACACGGACCGGCCATTTCAGACAGCTCGCAGACATACAAGACATGACAGGAACAATCTCAGACTACTACAGACGCATACACACTGCCGCAGCCACTACACTTCATAACGTGCGCGATATGGCGAGCATATTTACATTTAGTACAATACCCGGCTATTTCAAGCCGATCCACAGCAAACAGTTTGCACAGAAAGAACTTTAGTACTGCGACGGGGTTTGGAACGGGATGAGAAAAGATGTTGGAAAGTGGGAGAGAGACTTTAGCGATAATACAATATCCCGCTATTTCACCGTAGTGAGAGCGGAGATTATTGGTACTCAGAGGTTACCTGGTACTGGAACGGGATGAGTGAAGAAGAAAAACAGGATGGAGAGAGACAACCTGATAATATATATAAATAGAATGTTCGCGGACCCTGCAGAAACCGAAACATCAGCGTTAAAGCAGTGACTTAGAGAGTTTGACAAGACAGACATGCGAACACTGACAGAGGATGATAAAATCACAGGCAGACGGAAAGAGAACTTAAGAGAGATAGAGCGAAAAAGTAGAGAGAGATGAGATGAGAGAGAAGAGAGAGGAGAGAGAGAAGAGAGAGAGAGGACGAGAGAGGAGAGAGAACCAGAAAACGAAACGAAATTTTATTTAACCAGGCGAACATGAGCCATAAGCAAAGCTACATGCTTTTTTCCACCCAGCCCCGCCGGGAAAAATAAGATAAATCTTTAAAACAAGAAAGAACTAAATAATATAGCCTACATTTTGCCAGAATATAGAGAAGAAAAGCGGAGGGAGGAAGGGAGGCGCGAAGCCAGGCACAGAGCGGCGGATAAGGATGCGGGACATTTTGGTAATTTAAACGCTACAGGCAACATAAAATTTTATTTTTATTTTTATCGTCACCCCATCATGCAAACATAAAATCAGCAAAGGATAACACTCCTCATCATTATCATTATCAGTAATAGTATAATAGTAATAAACAAATCAAGGTCATATTATATATACAAAAGTTCACAACAAAATATGTGTATCACCATCATATTATATCAAAAATACAGGCAGGTCATAGCCAATATTCTATCATCATTAACAAGTAACATTAATATGTATCCCAACATCTTGATGCTTAATACCCTAATAATTAGTGCCTGCTAAGAGAGAGAGAGAGATGAGCATCGCAAGGACGAGAATGCTTGATGGGATGAAGAGTCGCCAGGAACGAGAGCGAGAGATTCGAGAGTCTATCCGAGAGATCGAGAGAGAGGAGCATAGTACTCGACACACCGATAAGCAGGCAGACAGACAGACACAAACAAGACATACAAGGCACACCACGACAGGGCGCGACAAGACAGACAGACAGAACACAAGGCCAGACAGGCCATACAGCACAGGCAGACAGCTGAGACAGACAGGCAGACAGCTGAGACAGCACTAGGCAGACAAGACACACAGACAGACAGCATACAGAACGACAGACCAACTGACAGACAAACTGACAGACAATGACAGACAAACTGACAGACAACATGCCACCGACAAACTGAAAGACAAAATTGACAGACAAACTGGTGACAGACAAACTGACACACAAACTGACAGACAAACTGACAGACAACACACACACACAGACAGGCAGACAGACAAGAATACAAACAGTTCCCCTCAAAAAAAAAAAAAAAAAAAAAACCCGCCAAAAACAGACAGAGTAAGCCGCACAGACAAGACAGACAAGCACACTGACAGACAAACATGACAGATAAGAAACACACATACAGAACAGGCCAGCGACAGACAGACAGATGACACACAAGATAACCACAGACAGACAGACTGACAGAAACACAGACAGACAGACAAGATAGACAAGACAGACAAGACACACACACAACACCACACACAGCACCACTCACACACACACACACACAAGACGACGCGCGCGCGCACAAGATACAGACTGACCGGTTTCGTAGTTTCCAAGATGAAGTCGCGTTAGCCATCGTTCCCGGGTTCGCTCTACTTAGCCGGGAATCACGACTCGGCCCAGAGTCTGTCCAACGCAATCTCCTAACTCCGCACAACACAACACTGTGCCGAACACTCAATCCGTTTCTGTTTTACTGATTCAACCTAATATTCTTCTTGTTCTTAATGGTTTCTTCTTGTTCTTCACGTTTCCTTTATTATTATTGGTGTTTCGGTCTCGTTCTTGATGCTTCTTATTCTTGATGGTTTCTTTCTCGCTCTTGACGTTTCAATATTATTCTTGAATTCTTCTTGTTCTAGATGTTTCTGTCTCGTTCTTGACGTTTCCTTCTTATTCAACTGACGCATGGTTTCTGCCGTTTCTTTCGCTCTTGACGTTTCTATCAAGATTATTCTTGATGTCTTCTTGTTCTAGATAGCTTCTGTCTCGTTCTTGATGTTTCCTTCTATATTCTGAAATGGTTTCTGTCTCGCTTTTGACAATTTCTTTCAAGACACTATTCTTGATGTTTTCTTCCTTGTTCTAGATGCCTTCTGTCTCGTTCTTGATGTTTCACTTCTTATTCTGGATGGTTTCTGCTCTCGCTCTTGACGCTTACTATTCAAGATTATTCTTGAACGTTTTCTTCTTGTTCTCAGATGTTTCGGTCTCGTTCTCCTGATGTTTCCTTCTTGTTCTGGATGGTTTCTGTCTCGCTTTTGACAATTTACTTTCAAGACTATTCTTGATGTTTTCTCCTTGTTCTCGATATTACCTGTGTAGAAACGTTTTCAATAAAATATTTTTTTTTTATCTAGGTTGCCACCTGAAGTTCTTGTTCCTTCAAAATAACAATCATCTTTTGTTCGGGAGCGTCCTTATTCGTCTATTCCGGTTTCACCTTCGCTTTGTTACGATAATCGGCAAAATGGCCGCCCGATAATCCATCACGTTTCACCTACTCAGCTGGGTGATTCTCAGTTTGTTTTCCTTTCTTTGAAGAAATAATTCGTACAGACAAGACAGACTATAGACAAGACAGACAGACACACACTGACAGGCAGACAGACAGACAGGACAGACAGACAAACAGAAACAGACAGAACCAAACTGATCGACAAGACAGACAGACAGGACAGACAGGCAGAAAGACAGACAGGCAGAAAGACAGACAGGCAAAAGACAGACACAGACAGACAGACAAGACTTAGACAGAACAGAGAGACAGGCAGACAAACACACCCGACAACGAGCAGAGAGAGAGAGGAGAGAGAGAGAGATCCCATGAGCAGAGAGAGAGAGGACTGAGAGAGACAGAGATCTAGAGAGGACGCAGAGAGAGAGATGGAGAGAGAGAGAGAGAGGGAGAAGAGAGAGAGAGAGAGAGAGAGAGAGGGGAGAGAGAGGGGAGAGAGAGAGAGAAGGGGGGGAGACGAGAGAGAGAGGGGTGGAGAGAGAGAGGCCACGAGGGAGAGAGAGAGAGAGGAGTGAGAGAGAGATAGAGAGAGACACCCATACACACAGACAGACCACACACACACAGACAGGCAGACAAGACACACAGACTGACCGCGTGTCCAGACAAAGCGTAGCCATCCTTCCCTGGTTCGTGTCTTCAGAAGATCATCACTGACTCGGGCCCAGATATCCAACGAATCTTGGGGGGGGGGACCGCACATATCCTAACGATCTCCTTAGAAGCAGCAACACACTGTCACGAGCGGAATGAATAGAAGAAGTTCGTCCTGAAGCTAGTGTGGACTTCACCTACGACATGAAAGTTTTTCATAATAACCGCTCCCGCCCCGTGGCTGTGTTCTTTTTCGACCAAGCCGACACGGCATGGCACTGTCACTCTAGTTTTGAAGCAGTTCACAGTTCTTCTTCATGGCTGTCTTTGAGTTCTTTCCTCACAATGGCATTGCTATCCACCTTCAATCCCCGTTCTTCTTCATGGCTGTCTTTCAGTTTCGTCCAAAACACACGGCATTTAGCTATCCACCTTCAATTCGAAGCAGCATTCACAGTTCTTCTTCATGGCTGTCTTTCAGCTTCGTCCAAAACACACGGCATTTAGCTATCCACCTTCAATTCGAAGCAGCATTCAAAGTTCTTCTTCATGGCTGTCTTTCAGCTTCGTCCAGAACACACGGCATTTAGCTATCCACCTTCAAGCAGCATTCAAAGTTCTTCTTCATGGCTGTCTTTCAGCCTTCGTCCAAAACACACGGCATTTAGCTCATCCACCTTCAATTCGAAGCAGCATTCAAAGTTCTTCTTCATGGCTGTCTTTCAGCTTCGTCCAAAACACACGGCATTTAGCTATCCACCTTCAATTCGAAGCAGCATTCAAAGTTCTTCTTCATGGCTGTCTTTCAGCTTCGTCCAGAACACACGGCATTTAGCTATCCACCTTCAATTCGAAGCAGCATTCAAAGTTCTTCTTCATGGCTGTCTTTCAGCTTCGTCCAAAACACACGGCATTTAGCTATCCACCTTCAATTCGAAGCAGCATTCAAAGTTCTTCTTCATGGCTGTCTTTCAGCTTCGTCCAGAACACACGGCATTTAGCTGTCCACCTTCAATTCGAAGCAGCATTCAAAGTTCTTCTTCATGGCTGTCTTTCAGCTTCGTCCAGAACACACGGCATTTAGCTGTCCACCTTCAATTCGAAGCAGCATTCAAAGTTCTTCTTCATGGCTGTCTTTCAGCTTCGTCCAGAACACACGGCATTTAGCTGTCCACCTTCAATTCGAAGCAGCATTCAAAGTTCTTCTTCATGGCTGTCTTTCAGCTTCGTCCAGAACACACGGCATTTAGCTGTCCACCTTCAATTCGAAGCAGCATTCAAAGTTCTTCTTCATGGCTGTCTTTCAGCTTCGTCCAGAACACACGGCATTTAGCTGTCCACCTTCAATTCGAAGCAGCATTCAAAGTTCTTCTTCATGGCTGTCTTTCAGCTTCGTCCAGAACACACGGCATTTAGCTGTCCACCTTCAATTCGAAGCAGCATTCAAAGTTCTTCTTCATGGCTGTCTTTCAGCTTCGTCCAGAACACAGGGCATTTAGCTGTCCACCTTCAATTCGAAGCAGCATTCAAAGTTCTTCTTCATGGCTGTCTTTCAGCTTCGTCCATGGCTGTCTTTCAACACACGGCATTTAGCTGTCCACCTTCAATTCGAAGCAGCATTCAAAGTTCTTCTTCATGGCTGTCTTTCAGCTTCGTCCAGAACACACGGCATTTAGCTATCCACCTTCAATTCGAAGCAGCATTCAAAGTTCTTCTTCATGGCTGTCTTTCAGCTTCGTCCAGAACACACGGCATTTAGCTGTCCACCTTCAATTCGAAGCAGCATTCAAAGTTCTTCTTCATGGCTGTCTTTCAGCTTCGTCCAGAACACACGGCATTTAGCTGTCCACCTTCAATTCGAAGCAGCATTCAAAGTTCTTCTTCATGGCTGTCTTTCAGCTTCGTCCAGAACACACGGCATTTAGCTGTCCACCTTCAATTCGAAGCAGCATTCAAAGGTCTTCTTCATGGCTGTCTTTCAGCTTCGTCCAGAACACACGGCATTTAGCTGTCCACCTTCAATTCGAAGCAGCATTCACAGTTCTTCTTCATGGCTGTCTTTCAGCTTCGTCCAGAACACAGGGCATTTAGCTGTCCACCTTCAATTCGAAGCAGCATTCAAAGTTCTTCTTCATGGCTGTCTTTCAGCTTCGTCCAGAACACACGGCATTTAGCTGTCCACCTTCAATTCAAAGCAGCATTCAAAGTTCTTCTTCATGGCTGTCTTTCAGCTTCGTCCAGAACACACGGCATTTAGCTGTCCACCTTCAATTCGAAGCAGCATTCAAAGTTCTTCTTCATGGCTGTCTTTCAGCTTCATTTAGCTATCCACCTTCAATTCGAAGCAGCATTCAAAGGGCTGTCTTTCAGCTTCGTCCAGCTTTAGCTCCACCTTCAATTCGAAGCAGCATTCAAAGTTCTTCTTCATGGCTGTCTTTCAGCTTCGTCCAGAACACACGGCATTTAGCTGTCCACCTTCAATTCGAAGCAGCATTCAAAGTTCTTCTTCATGGCTGTCTTTCAGCTTCGTCCAGAACACACGGCATTTAGCTGTCCACCTTCAATTCGAAGCAGCATTCACAGTTCTTCTTCATGGCTGTCTTTCAGCTTCGTCCAGAACACACGGCATTTAGCTATCCACCTTCAATTCAAAGCAGCATTCAAAGGTCTTCTTCATGGCTGTCTTTCAGCTTCGTCCAGAACACACGGCATTTAGCTGTCCACCTTCAATTCAAAGCAGCATTCAAAGGTCTTCTTCATGGCTGTCTTTCAGCTTCGTCCAGAACACACGGCATTTAGCTGTCCACCTTCAATTCGAAGCAGCATTCAAAGTTCTTCTTCATGGCTGTCTTTCAGCTTCGTCCAGAACACAGGGCATTTAGCTGTCCACCTTCAATTCGAAGCAGCATTCAAAGTTCTTCTTCATGGCTGTCTTTCAGCTTCGTCCAGAACACAGGGCATTTAGCTGTCCACCTTCAATTCGAAGCAGCATTCAAAGTTCTTCTTCATGGCTGTCTTTCAGCTTCGTCCAGAACACACGGCATTTAGCTATCCACCTTCAATTCGAAGCAGCATTCAAAGTTCTTCTTCATGGCTGCCACACGCGCCCAAAATCAAGCTGATTATTTTTTGCCATGGAACCGGGGAGGTTCAATCACACATGCCAGTGGAAAGGGCGGTCCCTAAGTTTACGTTGAACATGTTTAGAAACTGAGCGCAAAGAATAATAATGCTCACAATCTTAGACCACACGGACACGAGCTTAAAAAAGGCCATTGAACATTTGAGGAAATAGAGCGCAGGAATAGTACTACTCACATGTTTAGACCACACGTTCACGAGCTAAATCACGAATCACGAATTCTGTAGTCAGGAAGACCGTAGGGGGGAAGCCTCTGGAGATTTCACAACCAGTCTCTTCCACTCTTCCCGGTTCTCGGCTTTTCTTAGTGTGTCTTTCAGCTCTAGGCCCCTGTCCACTCGCGGATGTTGTCTCCCCATCTCCTCTTCTGTCTGCCTCTTCTTCTTCCTCCCTGGACCATGCCCTGTAGGATTGTCTTGGCAAGGCCTGATGAACGGGTAACATGTCTTCCCATCTCTTCCTTCCGTCTGCCTCTTCTTCTTCTTCTTCTTCTTCTTTTTCTTCTTCTTCTTCTTCTTCTTCTTCTTCTGCCTCTTCTTCTTCCTCCCTGGACCGTGTCCTGTAGGATTGTCTTGGCAAGGCCTGATGAACGGGTAACATGTTGTCTTCCCATGTCTTCTTCTGTCTGCCTCTTCTTCTTCCTCCCTGGACCGTGCCCTGTAGGATTGTCTTGGCAAGGCCTGATGAACGGGTGACATGTTGTCTCCCTATCTCCTCTTCTGTCTGCCTCTTCTGCTTTATCCTTGGACCATGTCCTGTAGGATTGTCTTGGCAAGGCCTGATGAACGGGTAACATGTTGTCTCCCTATCTCCTCTTCTGTCTGCCTCTTCTTCTTTATCCTTGGACCGTGCCCTGTAGGATTGTCTTGGCAAGGCCTGATGAACGGGTAACATGTTGTCTTCCCATGTCTTCTTCTGTCTGCCTCTTCTTCTTTATCCTTGGACCGTGCCCTGTAGGATTGTCCAGCCAAGGTCTGATGAACGGGTGACATGTTGTCTTCCCATCTCTTCTTCTGTCTGCCTCTTCTTCTTTATCCTTGGACCGTGCCCTGTAGGATTCTCCAGCCAACGTCTGATGAACGGGTTGTTGTTCCCATCTCTTCTACTGTCTGCCTCTTCTTCTTTATCCTTGGACCGTGCCCTGTAGGATTGTCCAGCCAAGGTCTGATGAACGGGTAACATGTTGTCTTCCCATCTCTTCTTCTGTCTGCCTCTTCTTCTTCTTCTTCTTCTTCTTCTTCTTCTTCTTCTTCTTCTTCTTCCCTGGACCGTGCCCTGTAGGATTGTCTGGGCAAGGCCTGACGAACCCGGTGACAATGTCCATACCATTTCAACTTTGCGTCTTTCCACTACTAGGTATTGTCGGCTCGCAAGCTTAACAAAAAAAAGATCGAAAAATAAAAAGGGTAAATGCTCTGAGCTGGTGAAACGTCGACGCTCCGATGTTTTGTCCCCATAGCTAAATAAGTCCGTGATCCCCCCTCCCCCACCCCCTGAACTTTTCACTCACTCAGGCTTTCTCTTGTAAGGAGGGAGAGAGAGACAGAGGGGGGGGGGGGGGAGGGGGGCTGAATCAACTCGATGTGCAAGGTCCTGTAGTCGTGAGCTCGGCTAAGACGACTTAATCCGGAATGGGAAATGCAAATTAGTCTGAACTGGCCAATCGGGGTGGGGGGGGGGAGGGCTGCTTAAACTAATTTGCATTTTCCATCCCGGATTATTAGTCGTCTTAGCCGCACTCGTGATTTCTGGCCCAGTGCTTGCACATGTCGTGAAACACGTAAACTTCCAAACTTCAGTCTTCGAATAATAATTTTAAAAAAGCCCGTTTCGAGAAATGTGCAAACCGTTTTGTTTTCTTTCTTGTTTGGTGTAAAGGGCCTGCTATACTACATACGATTTGCTTTCAATGCGATGCGATTTTTTTGTGGACGAAGTGAGTCATGATTCGCGTGAAATTCACGCATTGTGTCTACTTGAAAATAGTGAGCGAAAAATCAACGTTAATTTTAGACGGAAGTAATCTCGTCAAAATCGCATCGTTTTTTTAATCGGCTGGTGCCGTTCTAGAGGGTTTTATGCTTTTTTCTTCCTTGTATTTGGAGTAGCATCACCCTCCTCCTCTTTGGTATTCTGCAATTGTTTTGAGTGTTGGTAATGTATGGTTAGCATAGATTGGTAGATGTTTTATTAATCTTACTATCTATCTAACTAAATACTTACCACCACTCAAAACAATGAAAGTTCCCGCCCTTCCTCCCTCCTGATGCTTTGTCATTTCAAAAGTGAAGAGTTATCTGGGGTGATCACATGGTTGTTGGCAGGGGAAGGTAACCCGGGTTAGACCGTGGGGTTACTCCCCTTGGGTGATTTGTTTTTTGGTTGCTATGGCATGTGTGATTTCCAGATCGATTGGTGCAAAATAGTGCAATCTGGGCATGAAATAAAGGACTAATGCCAGTACTGTTCATACCCCTATTGAAACAGTTTTGAACCATTAAGTACCTATCAACTGGTGGTGCTGATGAGAGTGCTAGGTATAGCTGCCGCTCTGCGACATAATGTGGGGTTTTTTTAGGAAAAAGGGTGGGGACTGTAGCCCCTTAGCTAAGCCCCCCCCCCCCCCCCCCCCCACCACTCCCCGTAGGTCCGGCCCCGGGTCCCACACGGGCATTCCGTCTGTGTGGGAAATGTTCAGACGATAGAGATGGGAGAGGAGTTGCCCAGAAATGCCCGGTTCTGAGTCTGTGTGCCTGCATGCATACAGGCATGCGTACGTGCGTGTGTATGTATGTGTCCGCGCGCGCGCGCGCGCGGCGCGCGTGTGTGTGTGTGTGTGTGTGTGTGTGTGTGTGTGTGTGTGTGTGTGTGTGTGTGTGTGTGTGTGTGGTGTGTGTGTGTGTGCGCGTGCGTGTGCGTGTGTGTGAGGAAGTAAGAGAACGTTGTGTGCAATCATCGTGTTTATTTTACTTTCTAATGATTCATTATTTGTTTGCTTTAAACTTTAATGTTCTTGTTATCGATGTAAAGCGCACTGAGCTCATGTGAGAAAGAGCGCTATATAAATTCCCATTATTATTATTATTATTATTATTATAAGATGGCGACTTGCTGGGTACGATTGAACAGCTGGTGGGTGTTGCTCTCCTCTCCAATGCCCGACCGTAAACCTTCCCGCCATTCCGCTCTGAGGTGAACATTCGTTTAATGTCCTCCCCCGGCCTGGATCGAACAGGCATCATGTAGAACTTCTTCTTTTTAAATGCAAAGATAGTGGGACGATCCTGGAGGTACTGCAATACCCGGAAAGTCCCGAGTGTTGGTGGGGGTTTTTCAAACGATAAAGATATATAATAATACACGCTGTAATAAATGTACCAATCTGAAGTGGTCCTGAAGTGTTGTTTTTATCTCTGAATGAAGGATATCGGGGGTGGGGGGTGGGGTGGGGGGTGCCGAATTGCAAAAACGATATTTTTGGTCTCTCTGCGGATGCAGAACATAAGTGAACATACGACTCGCGCGTTACTAGTGGCCCACAACTTGAAGCTAAGCTCGACCCAAAGCCAGTTATTATACTAAAGTCGATCTAAAATAAGGCATAGATAGCAACCAAAAAACAAATCACCTAAGGGGAGTAACCCCACGGTCTAACCCGGGTTACCTTCCCCTGCCAACAACCATGTGATCACCCCAGATAACTCTTCACTTTTGAAGGCATCTAAAATAAATCACCAATGCCCCACATGGCCGAAAGGCCGAAGAGGGCGTAAAAACCCTATTTCACACATATCACGCTTCATAAACTGCTTAATGTAGGCCTACATTCACTAGTTATTGTTCGATTAAAATGAATGCGCTTTCTGAAGATATTGTCTAAAAGTAGAATATGTTATTACTGTTGTAAGAATGAGAGAGTAGCAATAACAGCTTTTCTCCACCCAACCCTGGGACTGAGAGAGAGAGAATGTGTGTGCGTGCATGTGCGTGTGCAAGCACGCGTGTGTGCCGTTGTGCGCGTGTGTGACTGTGTGTGTGTGTGTGTGCGCGCGCGTTCGTGTGTGATATTTTTTCCTTGCATTGTGAAAGATTTTATCTTCTCATTTTGTTTATCTGTTCAGGTACATAATTAAGATTATTATACTTTTGTATTCCTTATCCGCCCGCTACATATCTGATTATTCTCAAAGCTAGTTCAATGCGTTGTGAATGTGCCACCATCCTTCACACTCCAACCGCCCATATGACGTTCTGTTTTTGCTTTCGTTTAATCATTTTCCCTATGATTATTGTTTGTGGCTCAAGCCACAAACCTATAACTCACTTTGTCGGTCGGTCGGTCGGTCGGTCTTTCAAAAATTGTCGCACATTTTGACAAAATTGTCGCACTTCAAATCGAGGCTACACTTCAAATTGAGGCCGCTCTTTAAAATGATGTATTTTAAAAGCGTACAAAATAATAAACATACGTAATACAGACACTACAACAGACACGACGAGTATGCGGTGCTTCTTTTGATGAGTATAAGTACATAGTTTTAAATGTTTTCCAAAAGATATAAAAAGTTACGAAATGGTGCAGAGATAACATTCTGGTTTACAGATTAAAATTATTGAAAAGCCAGGGGAGGTGACTCATGATTGGAGTGGTAAAAATAGACCGCGTGGCACAAACTATTGCGATTTCGCGCTTGTTATATTTTTCAACTACACCCTACCCTCACCTTCCTTTGACACGGGCAGATGGCCCCATCATTAAAATGTTTGTTGGAGTTGAGCTAAGTTTTTAGTTGAATGTGTGTGTGTGTATGTGTGCGCGCGCGTGTGTGAATATTCTGACAAATAAATATGTTTGCATAGGTGAAACTACTGATGTGAGTACTGGTTAAAAAACCGGTTCGATAAAACCGGTTCGAAGAGGAAAAACCGGTTAAAAACCGGTTCGGGTTTCGAAATTTGAACCGGTTCTCAACTCTAGATATCATCGAAACGCATAACAATGTCTTTGTAGCGTTCAACGAAATGTATGCTGTATTGAAATAAGGTGTAATAAAATAATGCTCATAGGCCTATAATATGATTTATTCATTTTTGTATAATTTTCTCTCACAATTACATGCATCTCATATACCATAGAGAGCGAGAGAGAGAGAGAGAGAGAGAGAGAGAGAAGAGAGAGAAGAGAGAGAGAGAGAGAGCGAGAGAGAGAAGAGAGAGAATAGAGAGAGAGAGAGAGAGAGAAGCATTCCAGATGAGAGCAGAGAGAGTACGATTTGTCTCTAGCTGAGAGAGAGACAGAGAGTTTGTGGGCTGGGTTTTTTGGGGCTGGTGGGGTCTTCTTATTTATGGGACATGGGGGACTATTAGAGAGTTCAGAGAGAGTTAGACCCCCCCCAAAAACAACATTGTTACCACCACTCTCTCTCTCTCTCATCTCTAAGAGCCCTCTCTCTGTCTCTCTCGCTACTTGGCTCTCAGAAAGATCTCTCTCTCTGCTCCTCTCCTCTCTCTCTCTCTCTCATGGTTATAATAGGTCAATGCTTACTGCCCATTGTGAGAGAAAATTATACACAACAATAACGGGCCCTGATTTGCAAAAAAAAAAAAACACCCACATACCGTGACATCAAATGCACACATGCTATGCCTGGGCTGTCAGTACTAAATAAGTTTGTCTATGTTTTTATGACTTAGCGTGCTTACGTCACATTACGCGGATTTTTTATTAGAATACCCTGTCAACAATAACACACAGAAGGGGAGGGTGGGGGATCAAATAATAAGCGCTGACGTTCCCTAGTTCGAAACGTGCGCTTAAGCATTACCATGGCCATGTTTGACAGTTTGAGTGTCTTGATCACTGTGCAGAACTAAACACAGCTGTTTCGGGAGGAACAGTTATTTTATCTATATTTTCATAATTTTTTTTCAAGCAAACTTTAGTTAACTATAAGTAACTATTCATAAAAGCCAGGC
>CM065689.1:8964491-8976991 GCA_017654935.2 Phymorhynchus buccinoides
CCAAAGAAGGATCTATGCACGCCGTACCTCCTGGGTGCTCACACACCCATACTCCCAAAGAAGGATCTATGCGCGCCGTACCTCCTGGGTGCTGACACACCCATACTCCCAAAGAAGGATCTATGCGCGCAGTACCTCCTGGGTGCAAACACACCCATACTCCCAAAGAAGGATCTATGCGCGCCGTACCTCGTGGGTGCAAACACACCCATACTCCCAAAGAAGGATCTATGCGCGCCGTACCTCCTGGGTGCAAACACACCCATACTCCCAAAGAAGGATCTATGCGCGCCGTACCTCGTGGGTGCAAACACACCCATACTCCCAAAGAAGGATCTATGCACGCCGTACCTCGTGGGTGCCCACACACCCATACTCCCAAAGAAGGATCTATGCGCGCCGTACCTCCTGGGTGCCCCCACACCCATACTCCCAAAGAAGGATCTATGCGCGCCATACCTCGTGGGTGCAAACACACCCATACTCCCAAAGAAGGATCTATGCGCGCCGTACCTCCTGGGTGCCCCCACACCCATACTCCCAAAGAAGGATCTATGCGCGCCATACCTCGTGGGTGCAAACACACCCATACTCCCAAAGAAGGATCTATGCGCGCCGTACCTCCTGGGAGCAAACACACCCATACTCCCAAAGAAGGATCTATGCGCGCCGTACCTCCTGGGTGCAAACACACCCATACTCCCAAAGAAGGATCTATGCGCGCCGTACCTCGTGGGAGCAAACACACCCATACTCCCAAAGAAGGATCTATGCGCGCCGTACCTCGTGGGTGCAAACACACCCATACTCCCAAAGAAGGATCTATGCGCGCCGTACCTCGTGGGTGAAAGCACACCCATACTTTTACAGAGCAAAAACCATACGACTTTCAAAAATGAGTTTCAGTGTACTAATATTGCATCATTTAAGAGTCTTGGGCGGATTATGGGGGTTTTCTGGTTGCATGGAAACCCCCCTCAGATGCCTTAAATCTCTCTCTATCTGTCTCTCTCTGTCTCTCTCTCACCGTATGATTAATCTATGACCATTGTTATATAATCCATAAACTATATTTTAAAAACAAAATCTGCTGGAAACCCTCCTTGATGATCCGCCCCTGAGAGCGAATATTACAAACGGAGCCGTGTCAGAGGACATCAATTTAGAGGTGGGGGAAAAAACCGGTTTGAACCGAAAAACCGGTCTTGAAATTCCGCGGTTCGAAAAACCGGTTCGAGTTGCTGTGAACCGGTTTTTTTAACTGCAAACTGAAAGTTTCTCTTAGAATAACGCATTATTTTCGAAGAACAACACTGAATCTCAGCGCAGATTGGGTGTTTCTAAACCAAGAGTAGCCGTTTCTAGTTGTCTGGTGTTGTAAGGAGCAAGTATGGCCAATGATTAGGCCTACACCACAGTAACGAATATTTGGAGGCATTTACTCCTGAAAAAAATCGAAAGAGTGATGCTTTGTGCTTGCAATGCGGCTGTGCGATCAATCGGGGTAGTCTAGTGGAACAACAAACATGACTAATCACCAAGAGATCTGTGAATGGAACAACAATAAAACAATGTCTTTTTAAGTTTATTTAATTTCATTTCTATACATTCTTATGCAGTGCTAAGAAGATGAGCAAATATGTTCGAAAAAAAAATTGATCTGCACACACACACACACACACACACACACACACACACACACACACACACACACACACACACACACACACACACTTCATAAACGTGCGCGATATGAGCCAATTTACATTTACACGGACCCGGCATTTCAAGCCGTCCGCAACAAACAGCTTACACAGAAACAACTCAGTACTGCGCGTGCGGGCAAGAAAAGGGTTGGAGAGCGGAGATTACTTTAGCGAGGTACAATATCCCGCTATTCACCGAGTGAGAGCGGAGATTACTTTAGCGAGGGACGGGGTGGAACGGGATGAGAGAAGAAGATGGAAGGAGGGAGAGAGACAAAAGTAATAATATAATATTTCGCGGACCCGGCAAAACCGGTACTCAGCGTTACCGGTACTTGGCGTTACAGACAACATGCGAACACTGACAACCTGATAAAATCACAAATAGAATGGCATTCAGGCAGACGGAAACAGACGTAAAGAAGAGAGCGAGAGAGAGAGAGAGAGAGAGAGAGAGAGAGAGAGAGAGAGAGAGAGAGATAGAGAGAGAGAGAGAGAGAGAGAGAGAGAGAGAGAGAGAGAGAGAGAGAGAGAGAAAACGAAAACGAAATTTTATTTAACCAGGGAACATGAGATAAGCAAGTTACAATGCTTTTTTCCACCCAGCCCTGGGGGAAAATAAAGTAAATCAAACAAGAAAGCTAAATAATATATGTACATGCAGAAATGAGAAGAAAAGGGAGGGAGGAAGGGGGGAAGAGGCACAGAGGGGGATAAGGATGGGGGACATTTTGGAATTTAAAGTACAGGCAACATAAAATTTTATTTTTATTTTTATGTCACATCATGCAAACATAAAACCAGCAAAGGATAACACTCCTCATCATTATCATTATCAGTAATAGTATGATAGTAATAAACAAATCAAGTTATATCATACAAAAGTATCAAACAAATATGTTATCACATCATATTATATCAAAATCAGCAGTCATAGATATCATCATTCAAGTAACTTAATATGTATCCACATCTTCTGATGTATACCCTATAATAGGGTAAGAGAGAGAGAGAGAGAGAGAGAGAGAGAGAGAGAGAGAGAGAGAGAGAGAGAGAGAGAGAGAGAGAGAGAGAGAGAGTAAACCGACACACAGATAGGCAGGCAGACAGACAGACACAAACAGACATACAAGGCACACAGACAGGCGGACAAGACAGACAGACACACAAGGCAGACAGTGATACAGCACAGGCAGACAGTGAGACAGACAGGCAGACAGTGAGACAGACAGGCAGACAAGACAGATAGACAGACACATACAGACACGACAGACAAACTGACAGACAAACTGACAGACAAACTGACAGACAAACTGACAGACAAACTGACAGACAAACTGACAGACAAACTGACAGACAAACTGACAGACAAACTGACAGACAAACTGACAGACAAACTGACAGACAACACACACACACAGACAGGCAGACAGACAAAATACAAACAGGCAAACAAAACAGACACACAGACAGAGAGGACAGACAAGACAGACAAGACACTGACAGACAAACTGACAGATAAGACACACACATACAGACAGGCAGGCAGACAGACAGACTGACAGACAAGATACACAGACAGACATGCAGGCAGACAGGACAGACAGACACAGACAGACAAGACAGACAAGACACACACACAACACACACACACACACACACACACACACACACACACACACGCGCGCGCGCACAAGATACAGACTGACCGGTTTCCAGATGAAGCGTAGCCATCGTTCCCGGGTTCGTCTCTTGGGGAATCACGACTCGGCCAGATGTCCAACGAATCTCCTTCTCCGCACAACACAACACGTGGACACTCCATCCGTTTCTGTTTCTGTTCAACCTAATTTTCTTCTTGTTCTTAATGGTTTCTTCTTGTTCTTCACGTTTCCTTTATTATTATTGGTGTTTCGGTCTCGTTCTTGATGCTTCTTATTCTTGATGGTTTCTTTCTCGCTCTTGACGTTTCAATATTATTCTTGAATTCTTCTTGTTCTAGATGTTTCTGTCTCGTTCTTGACGGTTCCTTCTTATTCTGGATGGTTTCGGTCTCGTTCTTGACGTTTCTTTCAAGACTATTCTTGATGTTTTCTTGTTCTAGATGCTTCTGTCTCGTTCTTGATGTTTCCTTCTAATTCTGAATGGTTTCTGTCTCGCTTTTGACATTTCTTTCAAGACTATTCTTGATGTTTTCTCCTTGTTCTAGATGCTTCTGTCTCGTTCTTGATGTTTCCTTCTAATTCTGAATGGTTTCTGTCTCGCTCTTGACGCTTCTTTTAAGATTATTCTTGACGTTTTCTTCTTGTTCTAGATGTTTCGGTCTCGTTCTTGATGTTTCCTTCTTATTCTGGATGGTTTCTGTCTCGCTTTTGACATTTCTTTCAAGACTATTCTTGATGTTTTCTCCTTGTTCTCGATATTACCTGTGTAGAAACGTTTTCAATAAAATATTTTTTTTTTATCTAGGTTGCCACCTGAAGTTCTTGTTCCTTCAAAATAACAATCATCTTTTGTTCGGGAGCGTCCTTATTCGTCTATTCCGGTTTCACCTTCGCTTTGTTACGATAATCGGCAAAATGGCCGCCCGATAATCCATCACGTTTCACCTACTCAGCTGGGTGATTGTTTTCCTTTCTTTTGAAGAAATAATTCGTACAGACAAGACAGACAGACAAGACAGACAGACACACACTGACAGGCAGACAGACAGACAGGACAGACAGACAAGACAGACAGACAAACTGATCGACAAGACAGACAGACAGGACAGACAGGCAGAAAGACAGACAGGCAGAAAGACAGACAGGCAAGACAGACACAGACAGACAGACAAGACTTAGACAGACAGAGAGACAGGCAGACAAAACACACCGACAGAGAGAGAGAGAGAGAGAGAGAGAGAGAGAGAGAGAGAGAGAGAGAGAGAGAGAGAGAGAGAGAGAGAGAGAGAGAGAGAGAGAGAGAGAGAGAGAGAGAGAGAGAGAGAGAGAGAGAGAGAGAGAGAGAGAGAGAGAGAGAGAGAGAGAGAGAGAGAGAGGGGGGGAGAGAGAGAGGGGGGGGGGGAGGGGGAGAGAGGGGGAGGGGGGAGAGAGAGAGGGAGAAAGAGAGAGAGAGAGAGACACCCATACACACAGACAGACACACACACAGACAGGCAGACAAGACACACAGACTGACCGGTGTCCAGACAAAGCGTAGCCATCCTTCCCTGGTTCGTGTCTTCAGAAATCACGACTCCGCCAGATATCCAACGAATCTCCTCCTCCGCACAACACCAACGAGGACAATAGAAGAAGTTCGTCCACTTTCACCTACGACATGAACATAATAACCGCTGCTTGTTCTTTTCTGAAGCGACAGTATGGACTGTCACTCTGTTTTGAGGTTTGAGGTTTGAGTTTTTCCTCACAATGTTGGTCCCGTCCCCGTGGCTGTCTTTCAGTTTCGTCCAAACCACACGGCATTTAGCTATCCACCTTCAATTCGAAGCAGCATTCAAAGTTCTTCTTCATGGCTGTCTTTCAGCTTCGTCCAAAACACACGGCATTTAGCTATCCACCTTCAATTCGAAGCAGCATTCAAAGTTCTTCTTCATGGCTGTCTTTCAGCTTCGTCCAAAACACACGGCATTTAGCTATCCACCTTCAATTCGAAGCAGCATTCACAGTTCTTCTTCATGGCTGTCTTTCAGCTTCGTCCAAAACACACGGCATTTAGCTATCCACCTTCAATTCGAAGCAGCATTCACAGTTCTTCTTCATGGCTGTCTTTCAGCTTCGTCCAGAACACACGGCATTTAGCTATCCACCTTCAATTCGAAGCAGCATTCACAGTTCTTCTTCATGGCTGTCTTTCAGCTTCGTCCAGAACACACGGCATTTAGCTATCCACCTTCAATTCGAAGCAGCATTCACAGTTCTTCTTCATGGCTGTCTTTCAGCTTCGTCCAGAACACACGGCATTTAGCTATCCACCTTCAATTCGAAGCAGCATTCACAGTTCTTCTTCATGGCTGTCTTTCAGCTTCGTCCAGAACACACGGCATTTAGCTATCCACCTTCAATTCGAAGCAGCATTCAAAGGTCTTCTTCATGGCTGTCTTTCAGCTTCGTCCAAAACACACGGCATTTAGCTGTCCACCTTCAATTCGAAGCAGCATTCAAAGTTCTTCTTCATGGCTGTCTTTCAGCTTCGTCCAAAACACACGGCATTTAGCTGTCCACCTTCAATTCGAAGCAGCATTCAAAGTTCTTCTTCATGGCTGTCTTTCAGCTTCGTCCAGAACACACGGCATTTAGCTGTCCACCTTCAATTCGAAGCAGCATTCAAAGTTCTTCTTCATGGCTGTCTTTCAGCTTCGTCCAAAACACACGGCATTTAGCTGTCCACCTTCAATTCGAAGCAGCATTCAAAGTTCTTCTTCATGGCTGTCTTTCAGTTTCGTCCAGAACACACGGCATTTAGCTGTCCACCTTCAATTCGAAGCAGCATTCAAAGTTCTTCTTCATGGCTGTCTTTCAGTTTCGTCCAAAACACACGGCATTTAGCTGTCCACCTTCAATTCGAAGCAGCATTCAAAGTTCTTCTTCATGGCTGTCTTTCAGCTTCGTCCAGAACACACGGCATTTAGCTGTCCACCTTCAATTCGAAGCAGCATTCAAAGTTCTTCTTCATGGCTGTCTTTCAGCTTCGTCCAGAACACACGGCATTTAGCTGTCCACCTTCAATTCGAAGCAGCATTCAAAGTTCTTCTTCATGGCTGTCTTTCAGCTTCGTCCAGAACACACGGCATTTAGCTGTCCACCTTCAATTCGAAGCAGCATTCACAGTTCTTCTTCATGGCTGTCTTTCAGTTTCGTCCAGAACACACGGCATTTAGCTATCCACCTTCAATTCAAAGCAGCATTCAAAGTTCTTCTTCATGGCTGTCTTTCAGCTTCGTCCAGAACACACGGCATTTAGCTGTCCACCTTCAATTCGAAGCAGCATTCAAAGTTCTTCTTCATGGCTGTCTTTCAGCTTCGTCCAGAACACAGGGCATTTAGCTGTCCACCTTCAATTCGAAGCAGCATTCACAGTTCTTCTTCATGGCTGTCTTTCAGCTTCGTCCAGAACACAGGGCATTTAGCTGTCCACCTTCAATTCGAAGCAGCATTCAAAGTTCTTCTTCATGGCTGTCTTTCAGCTTCGTCCAGAACACACGGCATTTAGCTGTCCACCTTCAATTCAAAGCAGCATTCAAAGGTCTTCTTCATGGCTGTCTTTCAGCTTCGTCCAGAACACACGGCATTTAGCTGTCCACCTTCAATTCGAAGCAGCATTCAAAGGTCTTCTTCATGGCTGTCTTTCAGCTTCGTCCAGAACACAGGGCATTTAGCTGTCCACCTTCAATTCGAAGCAGCATTCACAGTTCTTCTTCATGGCTGTCTTTCAGCTTCGTCCAGAACACACGGCATTTAGCTGTCCACCTTCAATTCGAAGCAGCATTCAAAGTTCTTCTTCATGGCTGTCTTTCAGTTTCGTCCAGAACACACGGCATTTAGCTATCCACCTTCAATTCAAAGCAGCATTCAAAGGTCTTCTTCATGGCTGTCTTTCAGCTTCGTCCAGAACACACGGCATTTAGCTGTCCACCTTCAATTCGAAGCAGCATTCAAAGTTCTTCTTCATGGCTGTCTTTCAGTTTCGTCCAGAACACACGGCATTTAGCTATCCACCTTCAATTCAAAGCAGCATTCAAAGGTCTTCTTCATGGCTGTCTTTCAGCTTCGTCCAGAACACACGGCATTTAGCTGTCCACCTTCAATTCGAAGCAGCATTCAAAGTTCTTCTTCATGGCTGTCTTTCAGCTTCGTCCAGAACACAGGGCATTTAGCTGTCCACCTTCAATTCGAAGCAGCATTCACAGTTCTTCTTCATGGCTGTCTTTCAGCTTCGTCCAGAACACAGGGCATTTAGCTGTCCACCTTCAATTCGAAGCAGCATTCAAAGTTCTTCTTCATGGCTGTCTTTCAGCTTCGTCCAGAACACACGGCATTTAGCTGTCCACCTTCAATTCAAAGCAGCATTCAAAGGTCTTCTTCATGGCTGTCTTTCAGCTTCGTCCAGAACACACGGCATTTAGCTGTCCACCTTCAATTCGAAGCAGCATTCAAAGGTCTTCTTCATGGCTGTCTTTCAGCTTCGTCCAGAACACAGGGCATTTAGCTGTCCACCTTCAATTCGAAGCAGCATTCACAGTTCTTCTTCATGGCTGTCTTTCAGCTTCGTCCAGAACACACGGCATTTAGCTGTCCACCTTCAATTCGAAGCAGCATTCAAAGTTCTTCTTCATGGCTGTCTTTCAGTTTCGTCCAGAACACACGGCATTTAGCTATCCACCTTCAATTCAAAGCAGCATTCAAAGTTCTTCTTCATGGCTGTCTTTCAGCTTCGTCCAGAACACACGGCATTTAGCTGTCCACCTTCAATTCAAAGCAGCATTCAAAGGTCTTCTTCATGGCTGTCTTTCAGCTTCGTCCAGAACACACGGCATTTAGCTGTCCACCTTCAATTCGAAGCAGCATTCAAAGGTCTTCTTCATGGCTGTCTTTCAGCTTCGTCCAGAACACAGGGCATTTAGCTGTCCACCTTCAATTCGAAGCAGCATTCACAGTTCTTCTTCATGGCTGTCTTTCAGCTTCGTCCAGAACACAGGGCATTTAGCTGTCCACCTTCAATTCGAAGCAGCATTCAAAGGTCTTCTTCATGGCTGTCTTTCAGCTTCGTCCAGAACACACGGCATTTAGCTATCCACCTTCAATTCGAAGCAGCATTCAAAGTTCTTCTTCATGGCTGCCACACGCGTCCAAGCTCAAGCTGATTATGCTTTGCCATGGAACCGGGGAGGTTCAATCACACATGCCAGTGGAAAGGGCGGTCCCTAAGTTTACGTTGAACATGTTTAGAAACTGAGCGCAAAGAATAATAATGCTCACAATCTTAGACCACACGGACACGAGCTTAAAAAAGGCCATTGAACATTTGAGGAAATAGAGCGCAGGAATAGTACTACTCACATGTTTAGACCACACGTTCACGAGCTAAATCACGAATCACGAATTCTGTAGTCAGGATGACCGTAGGGGGGAAGCCTCTGGAGATTTCACAACCAGTCTCTTCCACTCTTCCCGGTTCTCGGCTTTTCTTAGTGTGTCTTTCAGCTCTAGGCCCCTGTCCACTCGCGGATGTTGTCTCCTCATCTCCTCTTCTGTCTGCCTCTTCTTCTTCCTCCCTGGACCATGCCCTGTAGGATTGTCTTGGCAAGGCCTGATGAACGGGTAACATGTCTTCCCATCTCTCCTTCCGTCTGCCTCTTCTTCTTCTTCTTCTTCTTCTTTTTCTTCTTCTTCTTCTTCTTCTTCTTCTTCTGCCTCTTCTTCTTCCTCCCTGGACCGTGTCCTGTAGGATTGTCTTGGCAAGGCCTGATGAACGGGTAACATGTTGTCTTCCCATGTCTTCTTCTGTCTGCCTCTTCTTCTTCCTCCCTGGACCATGTCCTGTAGGATTGTCTTGGCAAGGCCTGATGAACGGGTGACATGTTGTCTCCCTATCTCCTCTTCTGTCTGCCTCTTCTGCTTTATCCTTGGACCATGTCCTGTAGGATTGTCTTGGCAAGGCCTGATGAACGGGTGACATGTTGTCTCCCTATCTCCTCTTCTGTCTGCCTCTTCTGCTTTATCCTTGGACCGTGCCCTGTAGGATTGTCTTGGCAAGGCCTGATGAACGGGTAACATGTTGTCTTCCCATGTCTTCTTCTGTCTGCCTCTTCTTCTTCTTTATCCTTGGACCGTGCCCTGTAGGATTGTCCAGGCAAGGCCTGATGAACGGGTGACATGTTGTCTTCCCATCTCTTCTTCTGTCTGCCTCTTCTTCTTTATCCTTGGACCGTGCCCTGTAGGATTCTCCAGCCAACGTCTGATGAACGGGTTGTCTTCCCATCTCTTCTACTGTCTGCCTCTTCTTCTTTATCCTTGGACCGTGCCCTGTAGGATTGTCCAGCCAAGGTCTGATGAACGGGTAACATGTTGTCTTCCCATCTCTTCTTCTGTCTGCCTCTTCTTCTTCTTCTTCTTCTTCTTCTTCTTCTTCTTCTTCTTCTTCTTCCCTGGACCGTGCCCTGTAGGATTGTCTGGGCAAGGCCTGACGAACCCGGTGACAATGTCCATACCATTTCAACTTTGCGTCTTTCCACTACTAGGTATTGTCGGCTCACAAGCTTAACAAAAAAAACGATCGAAAAATAAAAAGGGTAAATGCTCTGAGCTGGTGAAACGTCGACGCTCCGATGTTTTGTCCCCATAGCTAAATAAGTCCGTGATCCCCCCTCCCCCACCCCCTGAACTTTTCACTCACTCAGGCTTTCTCTTGTAAGGAGGGAGAGAGAGACAGATGGGGGGGGGGGGGGGAGGGGGGCTGAATCAACTCGATGTGCAAGGTCCTGTAGTCGTGAGCTCGGCTAAGACGACTTAATCCGGAATGGGAAATGCAAATTAGTCTGAACTGGCCAATCGGGGTGGGGGGGGGGAGGGCTGCTTAAACTAATTTGCATTTTCCATCCCGGATTAGTCGTCTTAGCCGCACTCGTGATTTCTGGCCCAGTGCTTGCACATGTCGTGAAACACGTAAACTTCCAAACTTCAGTCTTCGAATAATAATTTAAAAAAAGCCCGTTTCGAGAAATGTGCAAACCGTTTTGTTTTCTTTCTTGTTTGGTGTAAAGGGCCTGCTATACTACGTACGATTTGCTTTCAATGCGATGCGATTTTTTTGTGGACGAAGTGAGTCATGATTCGCGTGAAATTCACGCATTGTGTCTACTTGAAAATAGTGAGCGAAAAATCAACGTTAATTTTAGACGGAAGTAATCTCGTCAAAATCGCATCGTTTTTTTAATCGGCTGGTGCCGTTCTAGAGGGTTTTATGCTTTTTTCTTCCTTGTATTTGGAGTAGCATCACCCTCCTCCTCTTTGGTATTCTGCTATTGTTTTGAGTGTTGGTAATGTATGGTTAGCATAGATTGGTAGATGTTTTATTAATCTTACTATCTATCTAACTAAATACTTACCACCACTCAAAACAATGAAAGTTCCCGCCCTTCCTCCCTCCTGATGCTTTGTCATTTCAAAAGTGAAGAGTTATCTGGGGTGATCACATGGTTGTTGGCAGGGGAAGGTAACCCGGGTTAGACCGTGGGGTTACTCCCCTTGGGTGATTTGTTTTTTGGTTGCTATGGCATGTGTGATTTCCAGATCGATTGGTGCAAAATAGTGCAATCTGGGCATGAAATAAAGGACTAATGCCAGTACTGTTCATACCCCTATTGAAACAAGTTTTGAACCATTAAGTACCTATCAACTGGTGGTGTTGATGAGTGCTAGGTATAGCTGCCGCTCTGCGACATAATGTGGGGTTTTTTTAGGAAAAAGGGTGGGGACTGTAGCCCCTTAGCTAAGCCCCCCCCCCCCCCCCCCCCCCCCCCCCACCACTCCCCGTAGGTCCGGCCCCGGGTCCCACACGGGCATTCCGTCTGTGTGGGAAATGTTCAGACGATAGAGATGGGAGAGGAGTTGCCCAGAAATGCCCGGTTCTGAGTCTGTGTGCCTGCATGCATACAGGCATGCGTACGTGCGTGTGTATGTATGTGTCCGCGCGCGCGCGCGCGCGCGCGCGCGCGCGTGTGTGTGTGTGTGTGTGTGTGTGTGTGTGTGTGTGTGTGTGTGTGTGTGTGTGTGTGTGTGTGTGTGTGTGTGTGTGTGTGTGCGCGCGTGCGTGTGTGTGTGTGTGTGAGGAAGTAAGAGAACGTTGTGTGCAATCATCGTGTTTATTTTACTTTCTAATGATTCATTATTTGTTTGCCTTTAAACTAATGTTCTTGTTATCGATGTAAAGCGCACTGAGCTCATGTAAGAAAGAGCGCTATATAAATTCCCATTATTATTATTATTATTATTATTATAAGATGGCGACTTGCTGGGTACGATTGAACAGCTGGTGGGTGTTGCTCTCCTCTCCAATGCCCGACCGTAAACCTTCCCGCCATTCCGCTCTGAGGTGAACATTCGTTTAATGTCCTCCCCCGGCCTGGATCGAACAGGCATCATGTAGAACTTCTTCTTTTTAAATGCAAAGATAGTGGGACGATCCTGGAGGTACTGCAATACCCGGAAAGTCCCGAGTGTTGGTGGGGGTTTTTCAAACGATAAAGATATATAATAATACACGCTGTAATAAATGTACCAATCTGAAGTGGTCCTGAAGTGTTGTTTTTATCTCTGAATGAAGGATATCGGGGGTGGGGGGTGGGGTGGGGGGTGCCGAATTGCAAAAACGATATTTTTGGTCTCTCTGCGGATGCAGAACATAAGTGAACATACGACTCGCGCGTTACTAGTGGCCCACAACTTGAAGCTAAGCTCGACCCAAAGCCAGTTATTATACTAAAGTCGATCTAAAATAAGGCATAGATAGCAACCAAAAAACAAATCACCTAAGGGGAGTAACCCCACGGTCTAACCCGGGTTACCTTCCCCTGCCAACAACCATGTGATCACCCCAGATAACTCTTCACTTTTGAAGGCATCTAAAATAAATCACCAATGCCCCACATGGCCGAAAGGCCGAAGAGGGCGTAAAACCCTATTATCACACATATCACGCTTCATAAACTGCTTAACGTAGGCCTACATTCACTAGTTATTGTTCGATTAAAATGAATGCGCTTTCTGAAGATATTGTCTAAAAGTAGAATAT
>CM065689.1:8981991-8994491 GCA_017654935.2 Phymorhynchus buccinoides
GGAGGAGGAGGAGGGGAATGAGGCGGAAGACTAAGAAGAAGAAGAAGAAGAAGAAGGAGGAGAGGAGGAGGAGGAGGAGGAGGAGGAGGGAATGAGGCGGAAGACTAAGAAGAAGAAGGAGGAGGAGGAAGAGGAAGAGGAGGGAATGAGGCGGAAGACAAAGAAGAAGAAGAAGAATGATGATGATGATGATGATGATGAGGAGGAGGAGGACGAGGAGGATGAGGATGAGGGAAAGAGGGGGTAGACTAAGAAGAATAAGAATAATGATGATGATGATGATGAGGAGGAGGAGGAGGAAGGAGGAGGAAGAAGAAGAGAAGGACGAGGGAAAGGGGGAAGACCAAGCAAAATAAGAAGAATGAGGAGGAGGAGGAGGAGGAGGATGAGGAGGACGAGGAGGAGGACGAGGAGGACGAGGAGGAGGACGAGGAGGAGGAGGAAAAAGAGGATGAGGAGGGAAAGAGGGGGAAGACTAAAAAGAAGAAGGAGAAAAAGAAGTAGAAGAAGAAGAGGAGGAGGACGAAGAAGAGGAGGAGGAGGGAAAGAGGGGAAGACTAAGCAGAAGAAGAAGGAGAAGAAGACGAATAAAAAGAAGAAGAAGGAGAAGGAGGAGGAGGAGGACGAGAAGGAAGAAGAGGATGATGATGGATAGAGGGTGAAGACTAAGAAGAAGGAGAGGAGGAGGAGGAAGAAGAAGAGGAGGAGGAGGGAAAGAGGGGAAGACTAAGAAGAAGAAGAAGGAGAAGAAGACGAATAAAAAGAAGAAGAAGGAGAAGGAGGAGGAGGAGGAGGATGAGAAGGAAGAAGAGGATGATGATGGATAGAGGGTGAAGACTAAGAAGAAGGAGGAGGAGGAGGAAGAAGAAGAGGAGGAGGAGGAAAAGAGGGGGAAGACTAAGAAGAAGAAGGAGAAGAAGACGAATAAAAAGAAGAAGAAGGAGAAGGAGGAGGAGGAGGAGGAGGAGAAGGAAGAAGAGGATGATGATGGATAGAGGGTGAAGACTAAGAAGAAGGAGGAGGAGGAGGAAGAAGAAGAGGAGGAGGAGGGAAAGAGGGGAAGACTAAGAAGAAGAAGAAGGAGAAGAAGACGAATAAAAAGAAGAAGAAGGAGAAGGAGGAGGAGGAGGAGGAGGAGGAGAAGGAAGAAGAGGATGATGATGGATAGAGGGTGAAGACTAAGAAGAAGGAGGAGAGGAGGAAGAAGAAGAGGAGGAGGAGGGAAAGAGGGGAAGACTAAGAAGAAGAAGAAGGAGAAGAAGACGAATAAAAAGAAGAAGAAGAAGGATAAGGAGGAGGAGGAGGAGGAGGAGGAGAAGGAGAGAAGAGGATGATGATGGATAGAGGGTGAAGACTAAGAAGAAGGAGGAGAGGAGGAAGAAGAAGAGGAGGAGGAGGAAAGAGGGGAAGACTAAGAAGAAGAAGAAGGAGAAGAAGACGAATAAAAAGAAGAAGAAGAAGGAGAAAGGAGGAGGGAGGATTAGGAGGAGGAGGAGAAGGAAGAAGAGGACGATGATGGATAGAGGGTGAAGACTAAGAAGAAAGAGAGGAGGAGGAGGAAGAAGAAGAGGAGGAGGAGGAAGAAAGAGGGGAAGACTAAGAAGAAGAAGAAGGAGAAGAAGAAGAATAAAAAGAAGAAGAAGGAGAAGGAGGAGGAGGAGGAGGAGGAGAAGGAAGAAGAGGATGATGATGGATAGAGGGTGAAGACTAAGAAGAAGGAGGAGGAGGAGGAAGAAGAAGAGGAGGAGGAGGGAAAGAGGGGAAGACTAAGAAGAAGAAGAAGAAGAAGAAGACTAATAAAAAGAAGAAGAAGGAGAAGGAGGAGGAGGAGGAGGAGGATTATAAGGAAGAAGAGGATGATGATGGATAGAGGGTGAAGACTAAGAAGAAGGAGGAGGAGGAGGAAGAAGAAGAGGAGGAGGAGGGAAAGATTTTAAAGACTAAGAAGAAGAAGAAGGAGAAGAAGACGAATAAAAAGAAGAAAAGAAGGAGGAGGAGGAGGAGGAGGAGAAGGAAGAAGAGGATGATGATGGATAGAGGGTGAAGACTAAGAAGAAGGAGGAGGAGGAGGAGGAAGAAGAAGAGGAGGAGGAGGGAAAGAGGGGAAAACTAAGAAGAAGAAGAAAGAAGAAGACGAATAAAAAGAAGAAGAAGGAGAAGGAGGAGGAGGGAGGAGGAGGAAGAAGAGATGATGAGGAGGAGGGAGGAAGAAGAAGAAGGAGGAGGAGGAGGAGGAGGAAGAAGAGGAAGAGGAGGGAAAGAGGGGGAAGACTAAGAAGAAGAAGAAGGAGAAAGAAGAAGAATAAAAGAAGAAGAAGGAGAAGGGAGGAGGAGGAGGAGGAGGAGAAGGAAGAAGAGGAGGAGGGATGGGGATAGAGGGTCTAGACTAAGAAGAAGAAGAAGGAGGAGGAGGGAAAGAGGGGAAGGATTTAAGAAGAAGAAGAAGGAGAAGAAGACGAATAAAATTAATAAGAAGAAGAAGGAGAAGGAGGAGGAGGATTTTAAGGAGGAAGGAGGAGGAGGAGGAGGAGGAGGAAGAAGAAGGAGGAGGAGGATAGAGGGTGAAGACTAAGAAGAAGGAGGAGGAGGAGGAAGAAGAAGAGGAGGAGGAGGGAAAGAGGGGGAAGACGAAGAAGAAGAAGAAGAAGAAGAAGAAGAAGAAGAAGAAGAAGAAGAAGAAGAAGAAGAAGAAGAAGAAGAAGAAGAAGAAGAGGAAGAGGGAAAGAGGGGAGAGACTAAGAAGAAGAAGAAGGAGGAAGAGGAGGAAGAGGAGGAAGAGGAATCCACGAGAGCGATGCCAATAATGAAAATGTTGATACAAAATGTGATTTCCAGCCTCGACGTGTTGCAGCTATCTCTCCGATGACTGTACTGTGTGTCGAAGGTAGTAAGTCGTAAACAGCTTCTTTTATCTTGTATTTTCTGCCTCGTTTCTCTTCGCACCTTGTAGCGTCTATCCAAGGAATACCCTCCATCCCCGTCTCTGTCTCTGTTTCTGGTCTCCTTCCTCCATTATTTATCACTATTTGAGGCATTCTCGGCTAAGATGCCGATCAACACCCCCTCTCAATGTCTTGGTTCTTACCGTGGGTTTTAGTTTTTCTTTCAGTCTTGCCTTTCAAGTTCAAGTTCAAGTATACTTTAATATCTCTCCCAAACAAGATAAATCCAGGTTAGGTGCAACAACATGACAGAGATGCAACATAACTGAAAGAACATTAATCAAACGTGTGAAACAACATCATACCAACCAGAATGATTAATATTAAAATTCATCTCATCAACTTAGAAAATGTACATTTGTTAAAAAAAACACCAGAGAGAGAGAGAGAGAGAGAGAGAGAGAGAGAGAGAGAGAGAGAGAGAGAGAGAGAGAGAGAGAGAGAGAGAGAGAGAGAGAGAGAGAGAGAGAGAGAGAGAGAGAGAGAGAGAGAGAGAGAGAGAGAGAGAGAGAGAGAGAGAGAGAGAGAGAGAGAGAGAGAGAGAGATGAGAGAGAGAGAGAGAGAGAGAGAACGAACAACGAACGAACGAACGAACGAACGAAAGAAACGAATAATTTTAATGAGTAGGCCTTTCTGCCCATGTCATAACATTCTACTATTAACGAATGCGTATTTTTAATGGTTTCAATGGACGAAAATTAACGTTAAACTTAGAAAAAATATGTTAAATATAGAAAACGATAGAGGTTTAAGTCCTCCAACTGCAGTAAGAAAGGCATGCTTTTCTTTTCTTTTCCTTTTCTTTCATATTAGTAATCCCCCGGCAGCATGCCAAAAGCGCGACTCTCTGAATATTCCCAT
The DNA here is from genome assembly GCA_017654935.2 of Phymorhynchus buccinoides. Lineage (NCBI taxonomy): Eukaryota > Metazoa > Mollusca > Gastropoda > Neogastropoda > Raphitomidae > Phymorhynchus > Phymorhynchus buccinoides. The sequence goes on from CM065689.1 coordinate 8,985,796, forward strand.
TTGCGCGACCGTACGAAAAGAGCGAATGTCACTGACAGAAAGAGCGAATGTGACTGACAGAAAGAGCGAATGTGACTGACAGAAAGAGCGAATGTGACTGACAGAAAGAGCGAATGTCACTGACAGAAAACGAGAGGGTCGTTGAGGATTGTCGTCTGCTTTCGACACAATCGATCATGCCATTCTCCTTGAACGCTTGTCCGCCTCCTTTGGTATCAGTTCTACTGCTTTAAACTGGTTCAGCTCATACCTGTCTGGACGTTCTCAGTCGGTTGTGGTCAATGGTCTGCCCTCCAAGCCCTCTCAGCTATGTTGTGGTGTCCCTCAGGGGTCGGTGTTAGGCCCCATTCTCTTCACTCTGTACACCCAACCTCTTTCAGATGTCATTGAAAGTAATCATTTTGATTATCATAAGTTCGCTGATGACACTGAGATCAATAAGCCCGCCCCTGTTTCTGATTTTCCTGTGGTGTCCCATCAAACGGAGCAATGCGTGTCTGATGTCAAATCATGGATGGATAAGAATAGACTCAAGTTGAATGAGGACAAGACTGAGTTGTTAGCTGTTGGAAACCGAAACCGCCTCTCGGTGATAAAGCGTGATCCTTTGACCTTGTCAGATGATTCAGTACCTTTTCAAAAGTCAGTAAAGTATCTAGGTGTCTGTCTGGATGAATCTCTCTCATTCGATCAACACATTTCATCTGTCTGTCGTTCAACATTCTATCATCTTCGGCGACTTTGTTCCATTCGTTCATACTTATCACTTGAAGCTGCTACACAACTTGCTGTTTCTCTCATACTATCCAGGCTTGATTACTGCAATGCAGTCATTGCAGGTCTCCCTCTCTCTACTGTCAAGCGTCTTCAGAGAGTCCAGAATGCTGCTGCCAGGGTTGTGCTCAGAAAGCGTAAGACTGATTCAGTGACACCCCTGCTGAGACAGCTGCACTGGCTCCCTGTTGACGCTAGAGTAGAGTACAAAGTGGCCACTCTTGCCTATCGCTACTTCGAAGGCTCTCTTCCAGACTACCTTTCCTCTCTTCTCTCTGCCTACACACCAGAACGCAACCTCAGATCAAGTAGCCTCAAACTTCTTTGTACACCTGTCACCAAATACAAAACAGTTGGAAACAGAGCTTTCCGTTTCCAAGCACCACACATCTGGAACAACCTCCCTTCCTCTCTCCGCAGCTCTCCATCTTTGTCTTCTTTCAAAACTGGTCTGAAAACTGTTCTCTTCAAAAAATACCTCTGTTGATCTCCTGTGTCTTCTCCCCTTCAGATCACCCTCTGTGAGTTTTTGCTGAGTTGGACTATGTGTGAGTGCAGTGCGATAATGGGCTAATTGTTTTTTTTTCATGGATTTTTGTATGGTTGTGTTTCCACTTTTGTATAATTATGTTTTTTTTCTTCATGATTATTGTATGTATGTTTTTTGTAAAGCGCTGTGAGTCCTGCTGCGCCAGGAGAACGGCGCTATATAAGAGTTATTATTATTATTATTATTATTATTATTGGGATGGGGCAAGAAGTACCTTACAAGAAAAAAATGTCTGTTACTTTCTTACTATCCCTAACCCTATCCCTAACCCTATCCCTAACCCTATCTCTAACCCTATCCCTAACTTTCTGAGTTTTATGCGACTCTCTGAAATTCGCTCTTTTTGTCATTACTGTTCGCTCTTTTCGGCTTCTTGTACATAGTTCGCGCATTTCGTATCGCGATTTTCGAAAAGTCGCGCTTTTCGAATGCTCCGAATTCCCCGTGTATTGTTGTTACTTGTTGCAGCCGATACTACACTAGCGACCAAAAGTTAAGGCCCAGAAAGACAATCATCTCCGAAAACTCACGAACTCAATAAAACGCACCCAGCTCATAACAAAACTGAATTTATTCTTTTAACATTAAGTTAATTTAAAAAAAATCATTCATCAGAACGAGTTCAGTCAAGAAAATGCCCCTTTCAACAACTTCCCCCTACTCTTGAAAAGTCACACTCAGAATCAATGCACTTTGGAACAGTACTGAATTGTTTTTGCGCGGATGACTTCCTCTCATGGTGACACATCACCACACAAAATTTGAAGCGATTCGGTTAAGCGGTTCGGGAGATATCCTTGGGACAGGCAGAAAAAACACACACAAAACCCACATTACTGCTGTTCCTAAGTGCATTGGTTCTGAATGTGTGACTTTTCAAGAGGAGGGGGAAGTTGTTGAAAGGGGCATTTTCTTGACTGAAATCGTTCTGATTAATGATTTTTTGGAATGAACGTAATGTTAAAAGAATCAATTCAGTTTTGTTATGAGCTGGGTGCGTTTGATTGAGTTTGTGAGTTTTCGGAGATGATTGTCTTTCTCAAGTTTCTGGGCCTTAACTTTTGGTCGCTAGCTGTATGTAACTCAAACGTTTTGAGCACCTAGCATAAGCTCTAAGCTTGTGCTCTGCGATCTTCGTGTTGATGCTACTTTGCTACAAGATTGTTTACGCATACATTTGTTTAAACCAAGAAAGGCAAGACTGACCAAAAAACGGAAAGCACCGATAAATAGACGATTGTCGGAAGAAACAAAACCCATGGGAGAGCACTTCGTGAAAATTAGAATTATTTACCTCCATTACTCGGTCACATTCCATAGGGGAAGACGGGGTAAAAAGCGCACGGGCGGGTAAGAAGCCCACCCCAATTATCTCATGAAATGAAGCAAATTTCAGTCTCATTTTGCCCATGAGACGAGCGTTAATGTTTAGCATTCGTCTCATGGGCAAATTTGACTGAAATTTTCTTTATTTCATGAGATAATTGGGGTGGGCGTCTTACCCGCCCATGCGCTTTTTACCCCGTCTTCCCCTAGCAACAATGCAAGAATGGCGTCGGAGCTTGAAACCGTAGGATGCGAGTCAGCGGCGTGCAAGCATTTTTTTTTATAGAAAAGTGAGGGGCGGCCAGTATCCACAAACTGAGAGAACTTGCCAAATGTGACGTAAAAATATAAATGACATCAATATTAAAATGACGCAAGGTGTTCTAAGTGATATAAGTCTAATCAAACACGGGAGCCGAGAGCTGGAGATCTACCTGAAGGTAGAGTGACTCCCCCTGTTTGACCGATTGAATTAGGCAAGATCACTCCCACACACCATGAAATTACTCCCCTTAATTATTTCCGAACAATTCCTATTGAGAGAGGGGTGTTGATCTGCATTATTTACCTCCTCTTTTTCATTACAAGTGGAAGAAATGTATAACTTTAAAAAAATATTATAATAAGAACTTTTCTTATTTAGCTTACAATCCAGATTTACAAACAAAATGTTAAATGTTTGTGTTAGGGTACATGCAGAGATTCCGTGCGGAAGCCTGTGCGCAATCTGTAAATAAGTAACAGAAAGAAGGGAAAAGATTTGCGCACGTGTCCGTATTTCCCCTCATCCGTACATGTGTACCCTTCTTTCTTTTACTTATTTACGGATTGCGCGTGGGATTTCCGCATGAACTGTGTACGAGGCCTTATCCTGTCTCCCTCCTAGACAACCCAGAAAACCAGAAACGACCGTATCGACGTATCTGTACACGTAAATATTGTTCACTCTTCTCCCATGGCAACACGGTGATAGGCCTGTCATCATACGACATGCACATCACTGTGTTGATATAGTAAGTAAGTAAGTAATAGTACATTTATATAGCGCTTTACCTCAAATTAGCCCAAAGCGCTTTACAATCAATTATTCATCAACAAGTAGATAGCAAAAATAGTATTTAACTTAAATGTTTTTAAGGACAAACCAGCAACAACGCATATACAAAGCAACTCTCTCTCTCTCTCTCTCTCTCTCTCTCTCTCTCTCTCTCTCTCTCTCTCTCTCTCTCTCTCTCTCTCTCTCTCTCTCTCTCACACACACACACACACACACACACACACACACACACACACACACACACACACACACACACACACACACACACACACACACACACACGCACACATACACACACATTATTCATCTTTCATTCAGTAAGCCATAGCAACTGAGTTGCACGGACTGACCACATACACCAACACACATACACAAACGTTAGCGGATACACATACAAATACACTGACACACAACGTACGCACAGACATGCACACATACATGCATACAGACACACACACGCACATGCGTGCACACATAACCCACAAAACCAAAACACACACAAGCACACCTGCATGCTCACACACATACACAACTCATTCACTCTCACACACACACACACACACACACACACACACACACACACACACACACACACACACACACACACACACACACACACACACACACACACACACACACAAACCTCTTATTCAATTTTCCATCACGTGCACACAACGATAGACAACTGATCAAGTATTTAGGGTGCAGCAGGAAAAAGATGGGTTTTAAGAGAGGTTTTGAATGAGGAGACTGAGTTGGAGTGTCGGAGAGGAGAAGGCAGAGAATTCCAAAGAGATGGTGCTTGACAGGAAAAAGAACGTTGGCCCGTAGGGAAAGGAGACGAGAATCAGAAGATGAACGTAGTTGGCGAGCTGGGACATAGAGATGAAGAAGATCAGAGAGATATAAGGGAGCCTGGTCATTCAGTGACTTGAAGACAAGGAGGAGAATGTTGTAGTCAATACGTGATTGAACTGGGAGCCAATGTAGGGAACGAAGAACCGGAGTAATATGATCGTACCTAGGGGAGCGAGAAATGAGACGAGCAGCATTATTCTGGACCCGTTGGAGCTTAGAGATGAGAGTTGATGGACAGCCAGCAAGAAGCGAGTTACAGTAGTGAAGGCAAGACAGAACAAAAGCACAGACTAGAGTCTTTAGGGCATATTGCGAAAGGAAACGGCGGATTGAACTAATTCTTCGAAGTTCTAGATAGCAAGACTTACAAACATTGGAAACATGCTTTTTGAAGGAAAGGGTTTGGTCCTAAGAAACACATAGATTTCGGACAGATGTTGATAGCTTGATCTCAGTGCCATCAATGTCGATGAACCTGAGTTTTAATTGTGTGGTTAGAGGCTACAAGAATCATCTCTGTCTTTTCAGCGTTTAGTTGCAGTTTGTTAGAGAACATCCATGTTTTAACAGCAGAAATGCACAACTTAGAAGAAGAAATCATTTGATCTAGCTGACTCATAGCGAAAGACTGAAGAAATGTTCACGTGTACAGAGACACAATAGAAAATATAACGTTAGGTGCTTTTACCGTTTGGGGATAGATGTCATGTGAAGTAAGACAGAAGAGAAGAAAAAAAGGGAAAAGCAATCCTCAGAAAGAGGGGCAGGGGGGGTGGGGGTGGGGGGGGGGGGGGCATACTTTTCTGGTGTTGCATTCTTCTCAGAAGCGAAGTCTCCCCGGAGACGAATCAAAGGGAAGAGAACTCCTTGATAATTGGAGTCATGACGTGCAGGGTATTCCCCCTTGCCTGCGCCATATTGCTCCCTTCAAAATGGCCGCTGGCTTTGGGGGTCCCCCTATCTGTCTCTCTCTCTCTCTCTCTCTCTCTCTCTCTCTCTCTCTCTCTCTCTCTCTCTCTCTCTCTCTCTCTCTCTTTATGTGTGAGTCTCTCTCTCTCTCTCTCTCTCTCCTCTCTCTCTCTCTCTCTCTCTCTCTCTCCTCTCTCTCTCTCTCTCTCTCTCTCTCTCTCTCTCTCTCTTCTGTATCTTCTCTATCTCTCTCTCTCTCTCTCTCTCTCTCTCTCTCTCTCTCTCTCTCTCTCTCTCTCTCTCTCTGTCTCTCTGTATGAGTCTCTCTCTCTCTCTCTCTCTCTCTCTCTCTCTCTCTCTCTCTCTCTCTCTCTCTCTCTCTCTCTCTCTTTCTGTATGAGTCTATCTCTCTCTCTCTCTCTCTCTCTCTCTCTCTCTCTCTGTCTCTCTCTCTCTCTCTCTCTCTCTCTGTCTGTCTGTCTAGTCTCTCTCTCTCTCTCTCTCTCTCTCTCTCTCTCTCTCTCTCTCTCTCTCTCTTTCTGTATCTCTCTCTCTCTCTCTCTCTCTCTCTCTCTCTCTCTCTCTCTCTCTCTCTCTCTCTCTCTCTCTCTCTCTCTCTCTCTCTCTCTCTCTCGCTTATGTTTGCTGAAAGTTTAATGTATTAGTTAAAGATTCATGTTTTGATTTTTTCTCTTGCGCCCCTTCCCCTCTGGTCCCTTATGACACGGGCAACGGCCTATTCATTAAAATGGTTCGTTCGTTCTCTCTCTCTCTCTCTCTCTCTCTCTCTCTCTCTCTCTCTCTCTCTCTCTCTCTCTCTCTCTCTCTCTCTCTCTCTCTCTCTCCCCTGCTCCCCCTGCTCTTGAGAGCGAGCGCATTGATGTTTTTATTAACACGTTAACGCGAAAACAAGAACACTATGGAATTGGGTTTCTGTTTGAGGCTAATATGAGCTATAAGTTTACTGTAGGCTCTGTAGAGATATACGCGGAAGTTCCCGCGTAAGTGTGTACGTGCGCATATTATGGTGAAAGCGGACTAGGATATTTTGGTGGCTGATATGGCTGGCAGGGGAAAAAAACCGGTGAAGTTTTAAGGGTGGACCCTGACGGATGAGTTTTTGTAAGAAACACGTCGATGTCACCAGGAAAACACCCTTTACAGAGATTGCAACACTCACTTAGCTCTGGTTTCCTAGAAATCAAACAGTCAAATCGATGATTCCTCCTAGGCGGAGGTGCTGGGAGTCAAATTCTTTCACCCAAAGAGAAGGCGTGTGCCGTCTCTTTTCTAATGGCCGCCAAATCGGTTGCACGACATTTTCGAAATATAAGCCTTTTCAGTTTAACAAAAAATAAATGTTACACAGTTTATCTAAAGGAGTTTCACTCACAACAAAGGAAATCGCTCCAATTTTTCTTTTACTGCACTACAACAACAACAACAAGAAAAAACTACCACAATGAGTGGCCTCCACCCACCCCATCCAAAATGGCTACTCTCTCCAGCATCTCCGCCAAGGAGGAATCGCCGTTTTGACGGTTTGATTTCTAGGAAACTAGAGCAAAGAGAGTGTTGCAATATATGTCAAGGGTGTTTTCCTGGTGATCTGGACGTGTTTCTTACAAAACCTCACCCGTCAGGGTGCCCCTTTAAAACCCAGTTTGGTAGTGTGAACATGACATTCTGTTTATATTATAACTGAATAGACGATTTTTGGAAGAAACAAACAACTAGGGGAGAGCACTTCGTGAAAATTAGAGTTGCTTACCTTACTTACTCGGTCAAATAATATAGCAACAATGGCGTCGAAGAGTGAAGCGAAGCGAGCGAACGATTTGCAAATATGTTAAATAGAAAGAGGGGTCACAAACTGATCGCTTCTCGGCCTTTTGGCTAAGACAGTGATTCAGGAACATAAATTTTTGTTTATACCCTGGTTGGTTTGTTCAGCCCGTCGTACATGGCGAAAGCCGATACGCGACGTTAATCTGAACTTCCATCCAAACTGATCTTAAAACGTCGAGAACTCGCAAAGAATTAAACATTGACTCAGATAGCTTGATGGCGAGAAACACAAACCGGGTGTGTCTAAATCTAGATCTACTCAAACGCAGCATGTTCGGAGGGTGATTGTTACCATCTGAGGGGGCAATTGCTATCATACAGTCTTGACATCTGTAAGGTCCCCCTTACCAAAAATGCTTCACAGAAAGGGGTGCCATTATAAATAACATGTTAACGGACAGAAAGTTACCACTTTCAGATTGCTATCATGCATTTTTGGAAAGCGTTGACTCTACAGATGTCAAAAATATACACGATAGAGCAATTGCCCCCCCAGATGGTAATCATCCTTATTGTGGGGGATCTACCTGATGGTAGAGTAACTTCCCCTGTTTGACACATTGAATTAGGCAAGATCAGTCCCATACACCATAAGATTACTATCCTTAATTATTTCCGAACAATTCCTATTAAACTCTAGTTTAGACACTTTAGCCCATTCTATGCGAAAAGAATGATCAATTCAAATCGCTTAGCTAGGACTAAAAACACAACCGAACTTTAAATACCCCCCACGTCACGTGTCACATTCCCTCTAATGCTTGGAATATTTCTTAAAGACCCACCAGATCACGTGTCAAAATCACTGGTTTCACGTGTTTTCCCTCTTATAGCTGGTAAGAAATCTTACTTTGGCCAGGTTTGACTCCCATACAAATGCCTCCAAATTGAAAACGAAGCATCATTTTAAAGAGCAGCCTCAATTTGAAGTTGGTAGCATTTGTATGTGGGTCACAGCTACCCAGAAAAAAGGGACTTAATCGTGGTGGGTCAGTGGGTCTTTAAGATTTATTACTAGCTATAAGAGGGAAAACACGTGAAAACCATGATTTTGACACATGACGTGGTGGGTCTGTAACCCTTTCACCGCCAACGTCGCATTTTAGCACCACAATGATTTGACACATATGGGGTCTGTTATCCAAAGACCCTGTTGTCTTAGTTTTGGGAAGTAAGGATAAACCTTATTTTATATATGTCACAGAAGAATCGCCAATACTGCAGATGGATTTTGTTCTCTACCCAGGTAAATTTAATGGAAAATGTTGGCTGAAATATGGCTGGCGGCGAAAGGTTTAAAAGCGACCGCGGCAACAAGAAACCGTCATTTTCTGTAGAAGAAAATCTGCTTAACGTCCTCCGGTCTGAAACAGA
>CM065689.1:9005541-9008041 GCA_017654935.2 Phymorhynchus buccinoides
TCTCCACTTCCTACCATCTCTCCCCCCCCCCCTTCCCTAACTCTCTCTCTGTACTCCCATTCCCCTCTCTCTCTTTCCCTCTCCCCCTCTCTCTCTCTCTCTCTATCCCTCTCCCACTCCCCCCCTCTCTCTCTACCTCTACCCTCCCCCCTCTCTCTCTCTCTCTCTTCTCTCTCTCTCTCTCTCTCTATCTCTCTTCTCTCTTTCTGTCTCCCCCTTCTAGCAGCAGGTGTCTCCCAGTATTCACGTGGGCTGCAACAGAGCAGGGAAATCAGAAAGTCTTCAGGGACTGACCGTAGACTGGCTGGGAAATGCCAGCATCGCTGCCAGCCTATCTCTGGAAGCGTCAGGACGGGACCGGAACAAATATCGGTTACAATTTGTCGCACGCTTGTGTGTGTCTGAATGCTAATTAACGAGGGCCTCTTTATCCGCCGTCTTTTCTAACTCTTATCTTATCTCCCCCCCCCCACCCCCACCCCCCTGTCCCCGTTCAGTCTGCCTGTCTCACTTATTATTCCAGCTATGCCGATGGCCTATAGGCGTGATGCTGATCGAGGGGAAAAGAGGAAAGGAGGAGGAATTCCGAGTTGTCTCTTGAAACATACCGGTGTTTATTATTGGTTGTTGGACGTTAGGTTTAAGTGTGTGTGTGGGGGTGGGGGGGGGGGAGGGGGAGGGAGTGGAAGGGGAAGAAAAGTAGCGAGTGAGAGCCGGGTGGGGTGAATCCTTTGTTATCATGATTCATGGGAAATTCGTTTTTGGCCCCCATGAGGACAGGGACAACAACAAACAGGAAAACGAACAATTTAGAACATAACTATGGGAAAGAAAGAAAGTAAAAGGAAAGAAAGGAAGAAAAAGGTGCGTCGTTCACAACACACCACACACACACACACCACAACAACACACACACACACACACACACACACACCTCGCAGAAAGTCGCGCGCGCGCGCGCGCGCACGCCCCCACGCACGCCCACACTCATACATAGACACACACACACCAAGACGCACGCACATACACACACACACACACACACACCACACAACAACACAAACACACACGCACGCACACACCCACACACAAACACACTTTACATACATACACACACACACATACATACACACCAACACACACACACACACACACCACACACACACACACCCACACACACACGCACTCACGCACGCACGCACGCACGCCACCACACACTACAGTCAGGACACAACCACAACAGCACACAAACTACACAAAAACACACACGCCACGCAGCACACACACGCACACACACACCATACACACAACACACACCAAAAACATATTTTTTTTTTTTTTTTTTACACAAAGCTCGGTGCACACACACAAACACCACACACACACACACACACACACACGCACGCACACGCACGCAAACACATACATAGACACACACACACACACACGCACGCACGCACGCACACGCCACACGCACACACACACACACACACACACACACACACACTACACACATACAGACACTGAAAATGACTGTCAGATAATAACTATATACATAGCACCCACTTTGTGGACGATTTAACTCCAGGTACTGTCATGTATGACAATCCAGAAAGATTGCATACGACTGGAAGTTTTGATGCGAGCGGTTGTTCATTAAAACATTTTTCTGTTAGACTCATAATTACTTTAACAAGGATTACATTTTAATAGAAGAAATTTCAAATTTAAAAAATGCGGTTTAGTCATACTCGAATGACTACGGTTCACAAGCATTGCCAAAATAATTCTACTGGTTGGTAGTTGAACCCCCCCAAAAAACAACCCACCAACAACGACAAAACCCCCCCCAAAAAACAATAATAATAATAAGTTAAACAAGAGTCAAAGCCTTCAAGGCTCACTCGAAAAGGAACATGTGCGACAACAACAAACAAATATTGACGGGTGGTGTCTAAATTACAAGATTGCCAAAAAAAATTTAAATTACAAATGAAACTATCGTTAATGGATACAACTAAAAATAAAAATAAAACAAAAGTGCTTTTGCCGATAATTGAACCTGGAACCATTGGCATGAAAGACCGACACTCTACCAATGAGCCATAGAGGCTTTCAGTGTTGATGAGTTTCTTAACTCATGTTGGCGTGTTGAATATTCTCTAACCCACTAATAAAAATTGTTATCTGTTTGTTATCTGCTAACGGCGTTGTTTTATGTATTTAATAATTATTCAAATCATTATTGTTTGAAAGCTTGAGCATAGGCATCTATATGTGTGCAAGAAGTTTGAATTTGAACAAGAGTATGTCTTAGATTTCCCGAGAAATTGCCAGCGTTAAAATTTGGAGTTTAGACCACGGACGCAACACACACATTCACATGTACACACGCACGCGCACTAGCGCGCACACGCACACGCAAGCACACAAAAACACACACCGACAAACTGATGGTTACTACATGACACCTAGGACACGTCCTATTGGGAATGAAAAA
>CM065689.1:9013041-9033345 GCA_017654935.2 Phymorhynchus buccinoides
GCCAACATTATTATTAAAGCATGGGACGTGCTTTGCAGAATTATCGTTCTTTGCGTTTCCCCAAACGTTTCTCCAAACTTATTAAGGAAGTGATTTCCAGAATCTTGGTTCATTGCGTTTCCCCAAGAGTTTCTCCAAATTTATTAAGGGACAAGAAGTGATTTCCAGAATTATCGTTCCTTGCGTTTTCCATTAAGCTCCTCCAAATTCTTTAAGGGGTGGGAAGTGATTTCCAGCATTACCGTTCTTTGCGCTTCTCTAAAGTTTATCCACGCATATTGTCCTTTGTCATTGTTCTTAGAGTGACGAAAAGGGACGTAATACTAGGAGTCTGACATCAAGTCGTCAGATACCACTGGAAGGGGTGGTACAAGTTCGGGGTGGGGGTGGGGTGGGTTGGGGTGACATCTTGATGCAGCATTGTTTTAGTGTAATCAAAATTTATTGGACTGGGTTTCCCCCGAAGTCGGAGTGTGGCTGCCCAAGTGGCGGGGTAATAAAAAACGGTCACACACGTAATGTTCTCATCCGTAGGTAATATTTGTACCTTAGTGTTCAAGTGCTTCTGTGTTGGGAAGATCCCTGGAGTCTTTTAGCCAGGGTACACAAACAAACAATTGGGTTGGGTTCAGATTTCAGGAAAGAGAGAGAGAGAGAGAGAGAGAGAGAGAGAGAGAGAGAGAGAGAGAGAGAGAGAGAGAGAGAGAGAGAGAGAGAGAGAGAGAGAGATGCACATTATGCAAGAAAGAGAAACATACATCTTTCAATTATATAACAATCTGTAAGTAATACATATTGCGAACGTTAGGTTTGGTTGGGTAGAAAACCCACAAACCCACACGCACCCACCCACCTCTCCTACACACACACGCGCGCGCGCACACACACACACGCACGCACGCACGCACGCACACGCACACGCACACACACACACACACACACACACACACACACACACACACACACACACACACACACACACATACGCACACACGTAGTCTACGCACGCTGGGGAATGTTTCTTAAAGGCAAACCAATCCTCTAGGCTGCAGCACTGTTCGCAAAATCAGATCGCCCACTGTTTGATAATCATAGTCATTTAAAAAAAACCCCACTAAGCTAGTTAATAAACTGAATTTCTTATTGCAAGCAGTTGAAAAACCCACAAAGATGATCATAGTTAAGCTCTCTCTCTCTCTCTCTCTCTCTCTCTCTCTCTCTCTCTCTCTCTCTCTCTCTCTCTCTCTCTCTCTCTCTCTCTCTCTCTCTCTCTCTCTCTCTCTCTCTCTCTCTCTCTCCCAAACTCTTTATAATTTGCATTGTAGAAGTAGGAATAATTGGGTTTCATCTGTTTGTTTTACATTGTATTATTATGGGTTTGGGTTCATATGGGAAAATCAAGGAGTTGGGAATGATTATATTTTCTTACGAGAATTTAAACAAAAGCTAATTGATTGTTTTCGACAAGGATGGAATAGTGACATGCACTCTAAACAGCGATTTGAATTATTTTCTTCATTTAAGTCATCACATAGCCTTTCTCCATATTTATCTGAAATGAAAAACATAAATTTACGCAAATCAATAATTAGATTCAGACTAGGTGTGTCATGTCTAAAACCACACCGTTTTCGCTTTTCAAAAGCCCAAACAGATCACAGTTGTTCCTTTTGTTCCAACACTAACGAATCTGAATACCATTTTCTTCTTATTTGTCCCAAATATAATGCTCTACGAAAGATGTTCTTGCGAGTAACTCTAACAGAACCCACAGTGCTCTTAGGCTACCACAATAATAGTGCACCAAGACAAGACAGAGATTTAATTAATCATATCATAGCCATCGCAAAAATGTGTATCAGTAAATACAGGTACGGCGACAGGCTCCCAATGTCGATCATATTTGAAAGGGAACTTTCTCTCAGAAACTTCAATACGACCCCGTCACGGTCATAAAATATTGGGAAACAGAGAGAGAGAGAGGGGGGGGGGGGGGGTAAAGAATGCGAGCGAGAGAAAGGGAGTGGGTGGAAGAGAGAGGGGGAATGGGGCACAGGGAGAGGGAGAGAGAGAGAGAGAGAGAGGGAGAGAGAGAGAGAGAGAGAGGGAGAGAGAGAGAGAGAGAGAGAGAGAGAGAGAGAGAGAGAGAGAGAGAGAGAGAGAGAGAGAGAGAGAGAGAGAGAGAGAGAGAGATGTTGAGGATAACGATTATGACGATTTGGAATTACGGTAGAAATACGTTTGTACTACACCTAAAGCATGGAAATGTATTATTGCATGTGTCTGCCGTTGAAAGGCAAAACAAAAATTGAAGAACAAAAGAAGAAGAAAAAAAGAAGAAAAAGAAAAAAAAAGTTACAAATCGGGAAATGATGAAAAGGGAATCAAAACATTGATATAAAGGCAATTTTGAAATGTGCATGGCAAGAGAGAGAATGCTAAACGCTACTAATCCTGAACCCCAACGTCTGGCAGCAGGCAGCCTACTACCAGCTACTAGGCCTACCAGAGAGTGTCTCTGCTACTAGCAAGTCAACACTACAGCTGTGCAGCGCTAGGCCTACCAGAGAGTGTCTCTGCTACTACCAAGTCAACACTACAGCTGTGCAGCGCTAGGCCTACCAGAGAGTGTCTCTGCTACTACCAAGTCAACACTACAGCTGTGCAGCGCTAGGCCTACCCGAGAGTGTCTCTGCTACTACCAAGTCAACACTACAGCTGTGCAGCGCTAGGCCTACCAGAGAGTGTCTCTGCTACTACCAAATCAACACTACAGCTGTGCAGCGCTAGGCCTACCAGAGAGTGTCTCTGCTACTACCAAGTCAACACTACAGCTGTGCAGCGCTAGCGCCCAGCAGACTAGTCTCTACTACCACGATCAGAAGCAGAGATCTCGACCCCGTTCGACTGAACGCGCCCCTGGGCTAGCCTACCACTAAGCAGCCAAATCAAACCATTGCTAGGCCTAAAGGAAGAGTTTCTGTAGGCCTACAAGAGCCACACACCTACAGTGCCAGAAAAACAGCTTAGAAGCCTAGGCCTACACGACGACACAAGAGGCCTAAGCGGGAGAAAACAGACAAGAAGAAAGCTTCAGCCTACAAGCTGAGAGAGCTCGAGAGAGAATATGTGTGTGAGAGAGCGAACATGAAAACTAATGCATGCAAAATGAATGTCCATTAATTTGTTTCTAGGGAAATAACAACGATTCCCAAATGCTGCTCCTTCCTATGGGAAGTAGGTTAGCAGCGCCAAAATTCTGATCCCGAAAAAAAAGAAAAAAAAAGAAAAAAAGATGTTCTTGCCCACAAATGTTTCACTAATCCCACGAAATTTAAAATGTCGATGCTCTTAGCAAGCCCTAAACACACGTTTAGTCTTGCAAATTTTATTTCCAAAGCATTTGAGCTTAGAAATTCATCTAATACTTGAATGTCCATCTTTACCCCTCCCTTCCAACTCCCTTCCACTATATTTAACGTAATACACGGTTATTCTTATTAACGAAGTTGTCCATTCCGCACTTGTGTGTGTCTTTAGACTGTTGCTACTGCAATGGTATAATGTTGTTCCATGTTTAGTAATAATTATGTTGATTTGATAACCGTTTTGATAACTTATAATTTATTTTTTATTATGTATCCTATTTATTGCTTCTTTTTTGGTCTTCTCTTTTTATGTATTCCCCTCCCCCTTTTCCCTATGTGACATGGGCAGATGGCCTTGATCATTACATTTTCGTTGATCGTCGTTGATCGTTGATCGTCGTTGATCTCTCTCTCTCTCTCTCTCTCTCTCTCTCTCTCTCTCTCTCTCTCTCTCTCTCTCTCTCTGTACATGCTCTAAAAATGTTCTTCTTAAGCCTTCTTCACTTCAAAATAGCGATTATAAGGAACTAGGCATTCTTCCATTAGACTACAATTTTTACCTCAACAAAGCTATTTTCATGTACAAAATTGTGAATGAACTGACACCGGCCTATCTATGCAAACGATTTCCTATTACTAACATTCGTAACAAAAATATAATTTATATTCCTCGCCCTAGAACAAACCTGTTTATGACCTCACTTACATACTCCGGTAGCAAACTATGGAATGAATTGGAAAATTGCAATAAAAACCTAATAAGTGTCTCATCCTTTAAAAGAACATATCACAAACACCTCTTAGAAAAGTTTTAAGTTATTAACTTCCTAGAAATATTCGCTGTTTGCTTAGAAATAATAATGACTTTACGTAAATATAATGTAAAATGTTTCTCTATAACGTGGGCTTATTAGTCTATCATTGGACCATGAGCGTATTAGCACCTGTGTGTTCGAACACACCACAAGAGACTAGGTATGCATGTTTTGGTATAGGATATATTGTATGTTTTGTGAGTGTGCGAGTACGTGAACGAGCTGTTCGTTTGAGCTTGACTTTTTTTCTTATGATCTTCAATTTACTGTGAACATGCCTGTTGTTATTTTCTATTCTTTTTATGCATGTTTTACTTTCTTTTTGTTTTCCTTTTTTTGTTATTTGGTTTTCTTTTTCCACTCGAGGGTATGGTGTAAAGAAACTTGAGCTTACCCGTTTACCCTCATTAAACATTCGTGTTCGTATTCATTCGTACTCTCTCTGTCTCTGTCTCTGTCTCTGTCGCTCTCTCTCTCTCTCTCTCTCTCTCTCTCTCTCTCTCTCTCTCTCTCTCTCTCTCTCTCTCTCTCTCTCTCTCTCTCTCTCTCTCTCTCTCTCTCTCTCTCTCACAAACGTGAATACCCTTAACTTTAGCGTGCACACACTAACTTTCACGGGCGCAGTTTCAGCCTGAATGTAGGTCATCTTTAGCTGGTTGTTTTTGTGAGCGTTGCACGTGAAAGTTGAATTTCAATTAACTCTTGTTGTATGATTCGTAGTATGAATAGTTTTTTCTTCAGTTCTGTTTCTGGTTGTCAATAACGGAAGGTTGTCGAGGAAAGAACTCCATCCTCTATTTTTTGTGGCTCAAGCCACAAACCTATAACTCACTTTGTCGGTCCGTCGGTCTGTCGGTCCAAAATTGTCGCACATTTTGACAAACTTGTCGCACTTCAAATCGAGGCTACACTTCTGGCCGCTCTTTAAAATGATGTATTTTAAAAGCGTACAAAATAATAAACATATGTAATACAGACACTACAACAGACACGACGTGTATGCGGTGCTTCTTTTGATGAGTATAAGTAGGATACATAGTTTTAAATGTGTTCCAAAAGATATAAAAAGTTACGAAATGGTGCAGAGATAACATTCTGGTTTACAGATTAAAATTATTGAAAAGCCAGGGGAGGTAACTCATGATTGGAGTGGTAAAAATAGACCGCGTGCCACAAACTATTGCGATTTCGCGCTTGTTTGAGTATCGTAGGAGGATGTCTCTATAACCCAGTAACCAGTGGACTGGGGTAAAAGGCCATGAGCAAGAAAGTGAAACCCTCCCCACCACCACTAGGGAATTTTGCAGACAGTGTTTTTTATGTACCTAGGGACATGCCATTTTGATATTTGCTTGTTGGCCAGTTGAACTCTCCTGGGTGTGGCTGCAGCGCTTGCTTAAAGTTACAATATCAAACATAAATGAAGTTCGTACTGTCATATTTACAAGTTTATTTTCTCTTCACTTAAGCTAGTGATGACAGTGACATTATATACTGTATGCTTTCTGAATGTCCCTGTATTCTGAAAACACCTTTATATTCTTCCTGAGTGCACACCATGGTATCTCCAGCATGGTGTTTTTTTGCCGTCATTTTGCGCAGAATTGGAGGACTTCAAATTCCATACGAGAGCAATTACAGTCACAACTACCGTTTTGTGGAAATTTCAGTTAAGTACAAAGCAGCAGGGTCTCTGATAGTAAGTTTGAAGATTTTAGAGCAATTTAGTAGACTATAATGGCA
Source organism: Phymorhynchus buccinoides (assembly GCA_017654935.2). NCBI lineage: Eukaryota > Metazoa > Mollusca > Gastropoda > Neogastropoda > Raphitomidae > Phymorhynchus > Phymorhynchus buccinoides. The sequence continues at coordinate 9,018,968 of CM065689.1, forward strand.
GATATTCTACCCCTACCCCCTACATAGGAAAAACAGCACTAAGTACCCACGTAGTTATAAATTACCAGAAAAGTACTTTTTGTTTCCTAACTGGTTATGCCTATGATATGCTTCTTCTGAAAATCTGCTATTATGCTCTATATCAACAGCATAATATGGTTGTAGTAGCACCATGTTTCCTGTGAATAGCATCATTTAACTGTATTTGAGGTGTTCACTTATTCATTTCCTGTTACAGACAAACTGACTTGCTGTTTGGGCTTTTTTACAGTCTACAATGTATCAGAAAAGTCCTAGAGAAACTTGAATCTTCTGAAGAAATTAGGAAGTCACAACTGAAGAACGATCATCCCTACCCCTTAAGAAAAAATCACACTAAGTCACTACTTGACAGGTCTTTTGGCAGACACACTCCTAAAATGCCTTGGTAAAATACTGAATTTCAGAACAGCTTGCTGTTTACGTATCTGACAAGAAAGCCATATTAGGTATCAAATCATATGTTTACATTCTTATCAAAGAGACAGGTTGCTGAAACATTGCTGAAAAGGGTACGTTTGATAAACTTTCAGTACCTTTTTGACCAAACAAAAACGTCTTGGAATGCAGCAGTCACAATTGTGAATGACCAGTAAGAGAAATTTGCTGTCTGAGTTGCTCATTATCAGCAGAAAACACAAAAGATGTACTGTCATTGCTACTCGTTGTCAACAAACACAAAGTCAGTCAAACTGAACGAATCTGGTGCATCATCCATTTGTGGGGCTGACGGATTCTTCACAAGGACATCCACGAGCTCTGCAGGCATTAGAAGGCCCTGTGTCCATTTTACTTCAAGTCCTTCGGGTGTCTTTTCCCATCCATGACCCTCTGGTGATGGGATGTCTGGCTTTGGCTTGTGAGACTGGTGAGTGTCTGGTGGTTGACTCTCACAATGTGCATGAGCAGAGAATCTCTGCACAGTGGCAACAGACTCATGTCCATACCATCGTAACAGGTCAGCAGTGTTCTTCACTGGTGTTGAATCGCTCCAGACATTTTTCAAATCGAAGCTTATTGATGTCTCTGGTGCATGACCCCAACCTCTGTATAGGAGACAAGTGAACTCTTTAAGTTCATTCAGGACTGTTGGCTGAATTTGGACTGTGAGACCGAGCTGAGCAAATGTTCTGATATACTCAGGATGCTGTTTGAGAGCCTTGATAGGGGCAATCTTTCCTTTCCTGACAAACGCACTCGTTGTATCACACCCGCTGAAGGCATGGACAGCAGGTAGCACAGAACATATCTCTTTGCCCACAGTTTGCACTACGTTCTTGATGTCAATGAGTCTCCACTTACTTGAGACCCCTCTATCAAAAACATCTTCTGTGGGAAGTGTTCGGCATACTTGAGAAGAAGGAGGAAGACATCCGTGTCTGGAGATCTGACAGTGATTGTTGAATCTTCAAAAGAATTGTCAGCAATATGGAGACAGTGCAGAACTATTTTGGTGTCAGCTTCTTCCTGTGAAGAGGACAGCTCTTCAACGTGCTCATACAGTGTTTTCTGGCCATCAGGTGTTGTCAAGCGTGTGCACTTGTCTTCACAGACAAACAGAACTGTTCTTTCCTGGAGTTTGCTGGCATGCTTGTCTGTCTGCCATTCTTCAAGAAGGAATCTTGTGAAGTTCATTTTGTTCCCGTCGTTCGACAAGAAGGTCTTCCAGTCTCTTGGAACCTTTGTGGTGCTCCCTTTGATCAGATGCACTGATGATGATGACCCTTGCCTCTCTCTTTCTGCTGCCTTGATAGAATGTGGATGATATGAGTCTGTTACAAAGTCAACTCGAGGCTCCCTTGGAAGCTGGTCAAACAGGCTTTCTGTGAGGTCCCCAAATGTGGATGGAAGGGCTACCTGGGCTTGGAACAAAGCATTCCCGTCAATGACATAGGTGTTGGTGCTGCGGCTTGGCCTTTCTGCTGAGAGGACATCTCCTTCAAGAAAATGTAGTAGCTTTGACTTGTCAGTCTTCACAAGATATCCATCAGCCGTTGTCAGAGGCCAAGGTACTGGACCCAGTGGAAAGCACAAGACTCGCTCCAAACTGATGTTGTGGTCAACTGCAAGGAGAACAAGCTGGCCAAAGACGTTCCGCTCAGCTGTGATCTGCTTTGTCTTATTTGAAAGTCATGAGACTGTAGAAGACTTCACAGTGCTTGAAAAAGTCTTCAGATTGAGCTTCTGGATTGGGGCATTGAAGCTTGTTGTTCTCTTGAACAGTCGCTCCTCGATAAAGGCCCTGCAAGCCCTTTCTCCTGCTTCATCAGCAGTCAGAAGATCAAATGCGATGTTGTTGGGCACTGGTGCACCTGAAGACAAGCAATGGAGAGTGTTCTTGTCTTCAACCTCAAACGGATTGATGAAGTTGAGGACTGCAGTAATGGTGTTGCAGATGTCATGTTCACTCTGTGCGATCTGGGAAGGCCTTAGATCCTTATGAGAGCTGGTGTCTTGGTTGTCCATGTCTGTCAGGTCAAGTGCTGCTTGGTGGTAAGTAGCTCTTTCTTACATAACGTTATGAATTGAGACAAAATTCAAAACAGCAGTAACTTTGATACTCATGTAGCGATTACGCTAACTGATATTCGTTGTTCATTTCTGCTCAAACATAAACCATCATTTTTACCATAGAAAACTGATGGCAGTCAACCACTATAATAGGCATCAGACCTTTCAGTAGTTCTTCTATAAAGATTTCATCCCCCCAAAAAAGATAAAGGAGGATCTAAGAGGCCATTCTATGGAATGCGCAATTCTCGCGGGTACCTAACTTTGACCAGCCACCACAGCTACACCCAGCAGAGGATCACTGGCCAACAACCTGTTTTCAGTAGCTTAGATGTTAAGCTTTCCAGTGGTACCTGTCTGCAAAATTCCCTAGGGGGGGGGGGGGGGGAGGGGGGGTCTAGGAGGGCTCATGGTCTATAAGTTTTTGTAATTGGAATTTAAAGTGATGAGTATATTTTGTAGAAGTAATGATTATGAGATGAATGTATACTATTTTGCGCAGAACGAAATACTTTTGAGAAAGACGTTTGTTGTTTGTGTTCTGCATTTGATTAATATCAGTAAGTACTCAAGGGAGACAATAATTATTTGATAACTCGTTTTTGCTACTATTATTACTGAATAATGTTCGATCTGTTTATTGTATTGCGTCTGTATTCGTATTAGCGAAATAATTCTTCGTTTTGCACTTTGTCTCGAAGATACATAAATTTAACTCTTGAATGAGTAGAGGGATTAATTGTCGTTAGTTAACTTCAGGCATTATATCATTATATCAGGCGTCTACTGATAAGTGCAAGGTTATGCATGCTGGAAAAAATAATCCCCATAATTGAGTAGACCATGACCAAGAACAATGTATCATATTCTGTGACAACATGTGAAGATAAAAAGGACCTTGGAGTGACTTTTCACAAATATGTTTCTTTTCACACACATTCAAAATTGTATTAATAAGGCTAATAAAATGATTGGTCTAATCAAAAGAACATTTATAAGTATGAACTGTGATATTTTCAATAAATTATATGAAGCATTAGTAAGGCCACATTTAGAGTATGGCAATATTATTTGGTCCCCAAGATAGTACCAGTCAAAATCAATAGAAAAAATTCAACGCAGAGCTACTAAACTTGTAAAGCAGTGTAAAATTATGTCTTATGAAAATAGACTTTTGTATCTCAATTTGTTTTAATTAAAGGGAAGAACATTTAGGGGAGATCTTATTGAAACTTACAAATTATTTAATGGCCATATTGATTTGTCATGGGATAAATTCTTTGAATCACCACTGTATAATCTGACAAGAAATTCTGATAGTAAGATATTTATCAAAAGGTGTAATACTAATATTTGAAAACAAAATTCAGTAACAGAGTTGCTAACATGTGGAATGAATTTCCTTTTGAGTTAAAATGTGCACCAAATACAGTACTAACATCTTCAAAAATCGTCTTGATGAATTTCCAAAATTTATTAGTATATTTATAAGCTTTGATTAATTTATTTTATAGGAAAACATTTTAACCATACAAACCTTGACCTAAAGAACACATGCCAATGTCTAAAACGATGGAACGCCTAAAAAGCTTCATGGCTTGTTTTGTCCCTAATTACTACTACTTCTTCTACTACTACTACTACTACTACTACTACTACTACTACTACTACTACTACTACTACTACTATATGGACTGAAGATAGCGTTATAGTTTTCAGTGCTGGGTCTAGGAGTCAGGACACGTCACGGAGGGCTGGCTGTTAGGATCTTCAACTCCTGCTTCATGCCTCCCTCCCGACTGAACGTGGTTGCCTGATACTTCCCTGCGCTGCTGAATGGTCGTTGTTGTCGACGTACCTCGTTACTGGTGACCTTGGTGTGGTCGCTGGTGTGTGACCTTCGTGTGGCTACACTCCCTGGTGTGTGGCCTTGGTGTGGCTACACTTCCTGGTGTGTGGCCTTGGGGAGGCTACACACTAATCTGCAAGATCACCGTCGCCGTGGGCATCTTCAATGTGGTGATCTCCTCTGAGTGCTGACAGTGGGTGCCCCGATTGTTTTGCACCAGCAATGTGCGACAACCCTGAGTTGTCTTCTGTGATGTACCAGAGTGGTGCCTATTTTCATATTCGTTTTCCCTCTTATCCTCTTCTTTCGTCGTCTCCTTCCCTCTACCCAGTGTTCGACATCTACAAGGTAACATCAAACTGTAACAGTGTCTTCGTCATCATCGTCTTCAATCTTCATTGTCCAACGTTTTCTTATTTCCCTTAATAGAACATTCATTAGTGCGTTTAATACTTGTTGTTTGTATCTCAATATCTATTATTTGTATCTGAATATTTTGCTTGGTTTATTGGCTTTATAGTTGAATTTTTGAACTTACTGTTGCCTTTGTTTTGATTATTTGGTGCGTTACATGACTGAGGTGTGAAAGGGAAATATTTCTATATCCATACAACACAGTCATATAAACATTCTATATAATTGTCAGGATCGGTGTACATGACCGATGCTTCCAGGTGTATCACACCAAATGACATTGCCAGTATTGTCAGCTTTGGTGAACCCAAGTCTCCAGCTTTCTCTTCTTTAGACCAAAGACTGTTTGTTTCCGCTTTCACATTTTTTTTCAGAATTTGATTCATTTCATGAAGATATTTTGTTCATTTACCAAAGGCAAACCTTGCTCAGAATTATGTTGAGTGGCTTTTTGATGTTATATTGGATGATTTTATGTCAATTAAAAATCAGAACACCCCTCACTTTTGTTGTCAAGTGAATTGTGAAAGACTGAAAACCCCTACCCTCCCGTGCCCACTGTCCTATATATGGGACGAGCATGTTCTGTCTTCTAAATCACTAAATCCTAAGTTTTGCTCAAAATAAGTATAAGATATGTTTATTGCAGACCAAAAGCTAGACAGACATGCAACGTTTTTCTTTTTTTTTCAAGGGCATAAATGGGTTAAGTTCTTTTTCTAGTAAAAAGAGTAGGTTGATATCTATCTCCATACCTATATTTACTTATGCACATTTTTGCCACTATTATTACAAAATTAATGATTGTTTTGTCCCTGTTAGACACACTGCTGTCGCTGAAACCTAGGAGGGCGACTGGCATTGTTATTATCATTGAGTTTCCTGTTCTGGACTGAATTTCGTTTTCGACCAGCTCCCAGATGGGGTTTATCTTAGGGCAGTGGAAGAAAAAGTGTTTCATAAAGTCTATTTCATCTGTCTGGCAAACGTTACATTTGTTCGAGTTAGTCAGGCCCAATTTATTGAGAAGAATGTTTGTTGGATAAATGTTGTGCAGAATTGTCCATTGCAGTACTCTCAGTCTAGTTTTCTTGGTGCTGTCAAACGTGGCGGTCCAATGATGTTTCGCTATCTTTATGCCCAATTTCCTTTTCCAAAAGTTGATTGCGCAGGGTTGTGATTCTGTTGCTATAATCTTTCGGAAATCCTTGCATTTCAGAGTTTGGAGTGGGTGACCAATGAATGTAATGTTGAGAGGGCTAACACCGTTGTTTTCATACAGTCGAAGTCTGTTTCTCGTTTCTGCTGAACGGAAAGCACATCTAATGGCATTGTATTCTAAAATCCTGTGTGCAGTTCTTCTTATTTTTTTGGGAATTTGGTCGATGGACAAAAGCTGACCTGTCTCATCGAGAATGTCCTGGATAGTGTACATTTTATTATGAATCCAGTCTTTCATAATCAGACACTGGCCTTGATATTGAAAGTATTGGTTATGCCACAAAGCTGAATTTAGATATAGGTTCTGGTCGTTGTTGAGGTTTGCTTTGTGTCGTATAGTTGCCCAGGATTGCAAGACCCGCTGCCAAAAGGGACCTCGTTGTTTCAAAACTTGACTAATACGCTTTGGCGAGAAGTTTGTACTGAGCATATCCAAGTCTTTTCCTATATTTTGTAGAATATAGGCTGGGTATAGTTTCCAACCACTAGCCGAGTTTTCATTGAGCAGTTTTGGGATCCATGTTAGTAATAGGGCTTCGTGGAGCTCTTTTATGTCTATCATGCCAAGACCGCCATTTTGGGTTTGTTGGGTAACTACACTTTTTCAAAGGCCTTATTTATTTTTCCATATAAATTTGAACAGTCTTTATTAATTTATTTCAATATTTCTTCTGGAATACCAACTGATTGCATAACATACGTAAACTGGGAAATGAGTAGTGATTTAACAACAAGAATTTCCCCGTAAAGACTCAAATTTCATGGGGGAAAAAAGAGCGGAAAAAAGCAACAAAAAGCAGTGGGTTAAAATAATGGATGTTGTTTTGGAAGACATTTATTTGTGAAAATAAAAGGTTAAAATGACCACACCAAAAAGCTGATGGGGAAATGATGGAAAATTGGAAATCTTGTTTACAAAAAAAGAAAAGTGAAAGAGTGTGTGATTGGTGTGAAAGTGTGCATGTAGAAATACATTTAGCAATGACCAAGAAGAAAAGCGGGCAGCCCCAATGAGGAAAAGAAGGCCACTAGGTCTAGGCCACACCAGAGAGACACACCACTCAGCCTCAACTCCCACACGAAGCGAGGAGCGACGTACACGGCTACAAAGATGATGAACGCTGGGTACCTGCACGCGAGCCAGTGAATACCAGCAGAGAGTGATGCCAGTCGGTGTACTGCAGCACAGTAAAAAAAGCAACTGAATGGACCATGAGAAAGAAAAAGGTCTAGCCTACAGAAGGGAAACCTTGAAACCACAAACAGCAGCGAAGGACGAATTACCGCCGGCTGACTTCCAAGAAGAGAGAAAACTCACAACTGCAAAGTACTCCGGTTGTTATAAGAGAGAGAGAGAGAGAGAGAGAGAGAGAGAGAGAGAGAGAGAGAGAGAGAGAGAGAGATAGAGAGAGAGAGAGATAATGCATGTTCAGTCAATGTACAGGAGAGGAACTGAGTGAAAAGAAGAAAACAAGATTCCAACAACTGAGTTTCCCACACTAAAGGAAACACACAGTTCTGATCCCTGGCTTAAAAAAAAAAAAGACAAACAAAAAAGACTCAAATTTCTCTGTGACCATTGTTGTATTTTTCTTCTCATATATTCTATTTTGGTGGACCAGTTATTGTTGATGTTACCTGCTCTCATATCACTTCTAAAGTGTGTTCCCAGGATTTTCAGTAGCTTTACCCATTTTAAACCAAAGTACTTGTTTTCATTGTGCTTTTCTCTTCCACGCCACATAGCTTCTGTTTTCTGTTCATTTATTTGCAGTCCTGAAATCCTGCTAAAGCTTTGGAAGACTTTGAGAGCAGCTGCTAGATCTTCTTTATCTTTTAGGAGTAGAGTAGTGTCATCCGCAAACTGTTGAATTTGTATTGCTTTTGGCCTTTCATCGTCGTTTCTTATAGAAGGAATAGTAATGCCTTTTATTTCGGGACTGTCTCGAATCTTTATGGCATATATTTCTGCAGCTAAAATGAATAACAGAGGAGACAAGGGACATCCTTGGCAAATACCTCTTTCTACCTCGAATGGTTCAGATATCCAGCCATCGTGATTGATTGAACTTTTGGATTGGGCTAGAATGGTCTTTATCCATCGTTGAAAGTTGAGACCAAAGCCATAGTGCTTCAAAGTATCATTTATAAACGACTTTGAGATGGTATCAAAGGCCTTTGTAAAGTCTATTCTAACCATAACACCAGGTAGATTTTCAACATCCAAAAAGATTATTGTATCGTCTATGGTACGAATAATTGTTGCTATATTACGTCCTTTCATAAAACCACACTGGTCTTTTGATATTAATTTGCCTAACACTAAGTTAAGTCTGCTTGCAAAACATTTTGCTAAAATTTTATAGTCTGTGTTGAGTAGAGTGATTGGGCGCCAATGGGTTAACTGGTCCCTAGGAAGATTTGTTCCTTTATGTATCAAAATGATTGTGCCTTTCTGCTGTGTCTCAGAAACGCGGCCTGTTTCCAATGAGTAGAGAAATGATTGAATGACCATTGATTTTAATCGACGCCACAAAAAATTGTAAAATTCGGCAGTGAGGCCATCACATCCAGGTGCTGATCCGTTTTTGAGCTGCTGCAGGACCTCTGTTATCTCAGATTTAGTCATCTGTTCTTCGCTTATTTGTGAATCATCTTCATCTAACATTGGGATTGAAGAGTTAGGTCCCAGGAAATCTGTAATGTAGGTCTCACTTAACTCATGGTCTTCCTCTTCTCTTCTGTATAATTGTGTATAGAAACGGACCTGCTCCTTACGAACACTTGATTGGTCTGTGAGAATTCCTCTGTCAGTTTGTAGACGTGTAATTGTATTAATTGATGAATTTATTTTCTCTAAGCTAAAAAAAGTAGGCCATGTTTTTTTCACCCTCTTCTATGAACTTGATCCGGGATCTTGTTTGGGCCCCTTGTGCCTTAGAAAATGCCTGCAGTTTTAATTCAGTTTTAAGTTTCATCATTTCTGCTTGGAGGGCGAGGTTACCAGCGTTTTCTACTAATTGAATATCAATGACTGTCAGCTTTCTGTGAAGATCTTTCAGCTTGTCTCATTTCAAGCGTTGTTTGTTTTGGCAATATGATATTGAGTGTTCTCTGATTTTTACTTTGCAGAGTTCCCACTTGTCGTGGGGACTAATGTCTTAGATCGTTATATTCTTGGTCAAAGTTAGTTATGACAGCGTTTAATTGATCTACATATGACTGGTCTTTTAGCAGGCTGTTATTGAATTTCCAGTATGATGGCCCTTTCTGGTAATTGTGGAAAGCTAAGGTTATTGCCACAGGTCTATGGTCAGAATGCGGAAAGGAGTCTATCTGGCTTTGTTCCACATATGGCAGTAGATTGTTTGATGTAAGGATATAGTCGAGGCGTCTTGCTGTGAAGGAGTGATTACGACTCCATGTGTACTGGTTTTCTGTGGGGTGCAGGATTCTCCAGCTGTCGTAAAGGTCTAGGTGTGAGGCCAACTGGGTGAAAGCCTCTACTTCTCTGTCATTATGGTTTTCCCCTGAAATGATGTCAGCTTCATTACACATGACTGTGTTAAATTCACCACACAAAATAAGTGAAGAGTCGGGTTCAGTGTGGGTGCTGAGAGTGTTCCTGATTTCTGTGAAGAAGTTTACCTTATCAGTGATGGACTGTGGTGCGCATATATTGGCGATGAAGACTGTTTTATTGTCTGAGCTTATTTTGATTAGTAAAATGCGATCGCTTTTAAAAACACACTGCGTCTGTTCCGCTTTTTGTTAGGAGACTAAAAACACTTGGCCTAAGCTGTGATTGGTGCCAAGTGAGTAAAACAGTTTTCCTCCCCATTGTAGTTCCCAGTTTTCGGTTTCTTTATTCGATGAAATGTGGCTTTCCTGAAGGGCGATAATATCGTGTTTTTCTTTTCTTAGAAGCTGAAAAATGCTGTACCTTTTCTTCTTGTTTTTGAGCCCACGTGCATTCAGTGTTAGAATTCGTAGCTTATCCATGGCAATGCTTAGTCAAAGCTTCAGATTCCATGGTACACACAAAGGAGAAAAGGAGAGAGAGAGAGAGAGAGAGAGAGAGAGAGAGAGAGAGAGAGAGAGAGAGAGAGAGAGAGAGAGAGAGAGAGAGAGAGAGAGAGAGAACTTGAAAACTTGAAAACTTTAACTTTATTTTTCAAGGATAAAGATTTTAGGCAACGCTTAGTCTTCCAATCTGTCCTTGGTACATATACGAACATAGAATACAAACATGGCAAGGCATGATATTACACATACAGAGAGAGAGAGAGAGAGAGAGAGAGAGAGAGAGAGAGAGAGAGAGAGAGAGAGAGAGAGAGAGAGAGGTGGGGATAAGGGGGGGGGAGGAGGGGAGGGGGGGGGGGGATAAGAATGAAATGCATTTCGTAGAGTCATAGTCGGTAATCGAGTCTCGTTTCAGTCCGTATTCATGCTACGTTCGTAAGGGAAGAGGGTGTGGTGGGGAGAGGGGGAGGGCTAGGTTCCTGTATCAGCTGGTTCTGTCCTATCTTCTTGTTGTTCTGGTTCTGCTCTGCAGTCACGCATATCTCTTGATTCATGTGCGTTGTTTCTTGGTGCTTTCTTCGCTGACACCTGCTGTGACTGCGCTGGGCAGACAGGGACCTGCTTCGCTTGCCTTTTGTGGGCGTGGTCGACCTGTGCTTCTGGCTTGAGGCGAATTTCAGCGTTGCTTGTTTGCGCTGTTGTGATGGATCTTGGGGTTTTCCCTTTTTGTCTTCTGTATCTTCAGCTGGCTTGGCTGTAGGGGATGGGGTGGGGGGTGGGGGTGGTGGGGGAGGAGGCGGGGAGGGAGGGGTAGGAGGTTGGGATGGTTGGGCAAGGGGAGAGGGTGGAGCAAGGGAGCACTGGGGATCCCCCCGTTTGTGGCCAAACTAGTAGCAAGCAAAGCAGTGCAGTGATTCACTGATGCAGCTACTGAAATCATGTCCTGTTTCCAGGAAGCGCGAACACGTGGGTGTGTTTTGCCCTCTGTGGTACAGAGTGGCAGTACACACCCCGATCTGTACCGTTTTGGGGAGGGGTTTTGACGGAGGTTCGATGTACACAAACCTCCGTCCCGTTTTCCAGGGTGTAAGTTGTCCGTTGGGTTTGCTGTCCTTTTCGTCCATGATGTGGGATATTAGTGCCACACCCAATTTGGTCAATGTCTCCGCTAAGGGCAGAAAAAGAGAGACCCCCAATAATCAATTTTTCTGAGGGTACCTCCCTTTCATATCCTTCGCTGTCTTTGATGGTGAAAGGGTTGGACTCCCGTGGTTGTATTTGTACCCCCCTAAGAGTTATTCCTTTGGTGAGGAGGGCGACCCGAGCGGCTGATGTCTTGGCATACACTAGCCAAAGTCCACCCACTCTTTGGGCACCCTCCACACTCCCTCTACCGTTTGATTTCTCTGCATTCTCGCACAGTTTAGCGACAGTATACACTTGGTACACTTGGTCTGCCGCTGGAAGGGGTTTGTTGACGAGAAACACAGGTTCTGCTATCGTCTGTGCTTCCACCATGCTGCCGGCGGTGCCGGCTGGCACCCCAGCACGTAGTGAAAAACTGGATGGGATTATGAACTTTCTGGGCCTATTTACCTAAACACAATAAACGAAACCACCTATTCTATTCTAACACAGCACACACGGAAACAAAAAACTTGAAATTTGGGATTGAACGTTGATCGCACAGATTGAATCAGGAGAATAATAACATGCGGCCACTCAAAAATGCTTAATTTTAAAAACAACAACATGCGGCCATTCGACTTCGAGCGGAACCGGAACTCCTGTCAGTTTATAATAAATGTTGTTAATACTGCTACTTTGTTATAATTTTGTAACCACTCAAAATGACATGAGCCAACAGCCTACTCATTAAACCATTTCAGCGTTCAGCGTACTCTCTCTCTCTCTCTCTCTCTCTCTCTCTCTCTCTCTCTCTCTCTCTCTCTCTCTCTCTCACTCTCCCTCTCTCTCTCTCTGTGTCAACCAGACTTTGTCTATGTCTGTGTCTCTCTGTGCGTTTTTATCTCTTCCAGACATTGTCTCTGTCTCTCTGTTAATCTCTGTCTCTCTTTCTCTCGTTCCTTCTGTTGTGTTATGCGAGAGAGAGAATGTGTGCTGTGTGCGAGAACGTATGCATGCGTGTGTGCATATATGTGTGTGCGTGCGTGTGTATTTGTGTGTGCGCGTGCGTGTGCGCGCGCGCGTGTGTGTGTGCATGCGTGTGTGTGCATACGCGCATACGTGCGTATGAGTGTATGTGTATATGACTGTGTGGCCTATCTATGAGTATCTATGAGTAACGCGTGATGTGTGTGTGTGTGTGTGTGTGTGTGTGTGTGTGTGTGTGTGTGTGTGTGTGTGTGTGTGTGTGACAAGTGAATCTTAAAAACGCAGTTCGTCTACCTACATAATTTATTTCTTCAAAAGCTCTTCTAGATTTATGGCCTCCTTGCAGACCCTGATCCAATGATTTATTGAATATGTGTAACTGTTGCAACAACTGAGAACAAGAAAGCATCCCAGGTATCTAGTTTCTGCCTGCACGTTTTAAATGATGTAAAACATATCGATTGCACAGTGTGGCAGGGAGAGAGAGATATGGGGGTGGAGAGAGAGAGAGAGAGAGAGAGAGAGAGAGAGAGAGAGAGAGAGAGAGAGAGAGAGAGAGAGAGAGAGAGAGAGAGAGAGGAGAGAGAGAGAGAGAGAGAGAGAGAGAGAGAGAGAGAGAGAGAGAGAGAGAGAGAGAGAGGAGAGAGAGAGAGAGAGAGAGTGAGAGCGAGAGAGAGAGAGAGAGAGAGAGAGAGAGAGAGAGAGAGAGAGAGAGAGAGAGAGAGAGAGAGAGAGAGAGAGAGAGAGAGAGAGAGAGAGAGAGAGAGAGAGAGAGAGAGAGGAGGGGACACTTATTGTTTAAACACATGGGATTTGGGGAGAAGAGGTATCGAGCACTGACAATAACTCAGGTATACCAGCAGGTGGTGTGTACATATCAAAATCGTGAGTTTCAATTACAATCACCAAATCTGTTCACATCGGAAGTTCTCTTAATTTGAAGGCCTTATGTAAAAACCTTGACAGCTCTCTAATTGCATATTCGTCAAGAGAGAGAGAGAGAGAGAGAGAGAGAGAGAGAGAGAGAGAGAGAGAGAGAGGAGAGAGAGAGAGAGAGAGAGAGAGAGAGAGACACTGGTTTATTAGGCTTTTTTCCAGTCAAGTATGAGATGCGCTACGTATCGTCAGTTCTCGCGTGAAAAAAGCACTCAAACGGTGGAAGATACGTACGTCATGAACGGTTGCGGTAATTAAAGCAACTCAATATGCAAACAAGCATTACATTTTTATTCAAGTCTTCTTCTTTTGTTCAGTTTGCATCTTGTTTCGAAAACCTTCATCGTTTCACTGAAAATTGCATATTTTGTGAGGCACCCTAATGTTTTTGACTGTCACACTTGATGTTATGTTACCTATCTAAATTCATAAATCAGAACGAGATTTGGTTTTGAGCTTTCGATTCGGGTCAAAACAATCCATTAAACTGGCCCCTGAAGTTGTTTATGGAACCCAATACAAGCCTTTATTTCAAGTTGTTCAAGTAATGAAAACGACAATATATTATTATGCACTTTGTGTTTTTCAGTAATCAGTAATTGATCACCAAACAGTGTTCGTTAGAGCTGTCATAGATCATTTCAGTAGAACTAGACACACGACATACACATTTAGGCCTACGGGTGCCTTAACATCGAGTCAAAAAAAAATTAAGCTTTATATTTTCATACTACAGATAAAATGAAAACACTTATACTTAATTCAGTAACAAATCAACCTAAAAATAAAAATCAAAAACTGACCGACTGTAACAATTCAACTGGAGAAGAGAATTTTCAGCGTTAGAGTAAACAATTTGTAAAGAACATATGACATAAATTGTAGCAGACAAGAATGACGACAACGTGAGGGGAACGCATGTGTCAGGGTTGATGGGGCCGTTGAGGGGACGCATAAAGCTAAAACAAAAAAAATGGGGAAGTAAATTAAAAAACTAACCAAACAAGATGAAATTCCTAGTAGTGATTACAATCTATAAATATTAAAAATAAATTGTAGAGGAAATAGGTAGCAAATCAACTGAGATCGATTAACACAACAACTAGAAGTGAATACGGAATACAAGAAGCACCCCCCCCACTACCGCCCCTATTGGATACAGTGCTGGTTGGATCCCGTGAAGTTAAAACTTACAATACAACATGAAACGAATCGCAAACTTTACCGCAAACGCAAAGCAGAGATGCGTTACCGGAGACTAAAATCCTCT
>CM065689.1:9033845-9063845 GCA_017654935.2 Phymorhynchus buccinoides
TCAAGTCAAAAACACACACACACAAATAATCAGTGCACATAAATAGAATAGAATGTTTACCACTTCTTTTTCTATAACATATCTATCTACTCCTTATTCAGCATTGAACATAGGATCTATATCAAAACTAGAGTCAAACAAAAACAAACAGATCTCAATCACCTGTCATCAATATTACTTACTAGTGGGCTTATGATGACTGTTTGTGAGTGTTGCTCTAGCTACGTTTCAGCATCTTGTGTGACAACTTTTTCTCACCACTCCAATTATAGCCTTCACTTTCAAACAATGAAAGCCTGCTATTGTTGTATTACAGTCCACACGTCACAAGATTGCTGTTTTAAATGTACCGAACAATCACGCGCCTATTACATCCTTATCAGATTCCTGACATTCCTAACCATGTCATTCAAATCCTTCTCGTGCTCGGAAAAGCAAAACCTTCTTCAAAGGGAGATAACCTCGGTTGTCACTTTCTTGTTATGGGTAAAGGCGCGGTGTCTTACAAAGGGAACCGACTCTTGATATCACTATCTCGTGATGAGACGGTAGAAAAGGGGGGGGGGGGGGTGAAGGGAGATAACCTCGGTAGGTGGTACATGCTGACCGGGGAGACAAATCTAACTTGAAAAGGGACCAATCCCGGAATCGGCATTCTTTAGATGGTGGGTGGCAATTAACGTGGAGGCCGGACAGAGAAAAGAAAAGGAGAAGGGGGGGGGGTGTAGATAAAGAAAGAAAGAGGGGTCGCGCGGGAAACTTACGTTACGTCACATGTACCTAGGGACATGCCAAATTTTGATATTTTGCTTGTTGGCCAGTTGAACTCTCCTGGGTGTGGCTGCAGCGCTTGCTTAAAGTTACAATATCAATCATAAATGAAGTTCGTACTGTCAAGTTTATTTTCTCTTCACTTAAGCTGGTGATGACAGTGACATTATATACTGTATGCTTTCTGAATGTCCCTGTATTCTGAAAACACCTTTATATTCTTCCTGAGTGCACACCATGGTATCTCCAGCATGGTGTTTTTTTACGCGTGCCGTCATTTTGCGCAGAATTGGAGGACTTCAACTTCCATACGAGAAAAATTACAGTCACAACTACCGTTTTGTGGATATTTCAGTTAAGTACAAAGCATCAGGGTCTCTGATAGTAACTTTGAAGATTTTAGAGCAATTTAGTAGACTATAATGGCAGATATTCTACCCCTACCCCCTACATAGGAAAAACAGCACTAAGTACCCACGTAGTTATGAATTACCAGAAAAGTACTTTTTGTTTCCTAACTGGTTATGCCTATGATATGCTTCTTCTGAAAATCTGCTATTATGCTCTATATCAACAGCATAATATGGTTGTAGTAGCACCATGTTTCCTGTGAATAGCATCATTTAACTGTATTTGAGGTGTTCACTTATTCATTTCCTGTTACAGACAAATTGACTTGCTGTTTGGGCTTTTTTACAGTCTACAATGTATCAGAAAAGTCCTAGAGAAACTTGAATCTTCTGAAGAAATTTAGGAAGTCACAACTGAAGAACGATCACCCCTACCCCTTAAGAAAAAATCACACTAAGTCACTACTTGACAGGTCTTTTGGCAGACACACTCCTAAAATGCCTTGGTAAAATACTGAATTTCAGAACAGCTTGCTGTTTATGTATCTGACAAGAAAGCCATATTAGGTATCAAATCATATGTTTACATTCTTATCAAAGAGACAGGTTGCTGAAACATTGCTGAAAATGGTACGTTTGATAAACTTTCAGTACCTTTTTGACCAAACAAAAACGTCTTGGAATGCAGCAGTCACAATTGTGAATGACCAGCAAGAGAAATTTGCTGTCTGAGTTGCTCATTATCAGCAGAAAACACAAAATATGTACTGTCATTGCTACTCGTTGTCAACAAACACAAAGTCAGTCACACTGAACGAATCTGGTGCATCATCCATTTGTGGGGCTGACGGATTCTTCACAAGGACATCCACGAGCTCTGCAGGCATTAGAAGGCCCTGTGTCCATTTTACTTCAAGTCCTTTGGGTGTCTTTTCCCATCCATGACCCTCTGGTGATGGGATGTCTGGCTTTGGCTTGTGAGACTGGTGAGTGTCTGGTGGTTGACTCTCACAATGTGCATGAGCAGAGAATCTCTGCACGGTGGCAACAGACTCATGTCCATACCATCGTAACAGGTCAGCAGTGTTCTTCACTGGTGTTGAATCGCTCCAGAATTTTTTCAAATCGAAGCTTATTGATGTCTCTGGTGCATGACCCCGACCTCTGTATAGGAGACAAGTGAACTCTTTAAGTTCATTCAGGACTGTTGGCTGAATTTGGACTGTGAGACCGAGCTGAGCAAATGTTCTGATATACTCAGGATGCTGTTTGAGAGCCTTGATAGGGGCAATCTTTCCTTTCCTGACAAACGCACTCGTTGTATCACACCCGCTGAAGGCATGGACAGCAGGTAGCACGGAACATATCTCTTTGCCCACAGTTTGCACTACGTTCTTGATGTCAATGAGTCTCCACTTACTTGAGACCCCTCTATCAAAAACATCTTCTGTGGGAAGTGTTCGGCATACTTGAGAAGAAGGAGGAAGACATCCGTGTCTGGAGATCTGACAGTGATTGTTGAATCTTCAAAAGAATTGTCAGCAATATGGAGACAGTGCAGAACTATTTTGGTGTCAGCTTCTTCCTGTGAAGAGGACAGCTCTTCAACGTGCTCATACAGTGTTTTCTGGCCATCAGGTGTTGTCAAGCGTGTGCACTTGTCTTCACAGACAAACAGAACTGTTCTTTCCTGGAGTTTGCTGGCATGCTTGTCTGTCTGCCATTCTTCAAGAAGGAATCTTGTGAAGTTCATTTTGTTCCCGTCGTTCGACAAGAAGGTCTTCCAGTCTCTTGGAACCTTTGTGGTGCTCCCTTTGATCAGATGCACTGATGATGATGACCCTTGCCTCTCTCTTTCTGCTGCCTTGATAGAATGTGGATGATATGAGTCTGTTACAAAGTCAACTCGAGGCTCCCTTGGAAGCTGGTCAAACAGGCTTTCTGTGAGGTCCCCAAATGTGGATGGAAGGGCTACCTGGGCTTGGAACAAAGCATTCCCGTCAATGACATAGGTGTTGGTGCTGCGGCTTGGCCTTTCTGCTGAGAGGACATCTCCTTCAAGAAAATGTAGTAGCTTTGACTTGTCAGTCTTCACAAGATATCCATCAGCCGTTGTCAGAGGCCAAGCTACTGGACCCAGTGGAAAGCACAAGACTCGCTCCAAACTGATGTTGTGGTCAACTGCAAGGAGAACAAGCTGGCCAAAGACGTTCCGCTCAGCTGTGATCTGCTTTGTCTTATTTGAAAGTCATGAGACTGTAGAAGACTTCACAGTGCTTGAAAAAGTCTTCAGATTGAGCTTCTGGATTGGGGCATTGAAGCTTGTTGTTCTCTTGAACAGTCGCTCCTCGATAAAGGCCCTGCAAGCCCTTTCTCCTGCTTCATCAGCAGTCAGAAGATCAAATGCGATGTTGTTAGGCACTGGTGCACCTGAAGACAAGCAATGGAGAGTGTTCTTGTCTTCAACCTCAAACGGATTGATGAAGTTGAGGACTGCAGTAATGGTATTGCAGATGTCATGTTCACTCTGTGCGATCTGGGAAGGCCTTAGATCCTTATGAGAGCTGGTGTCTTGGTTGTCCATGTCTGTCAGGTCAAGTGCTGCTTGGTGGTAAGTAGCTCTTTCTTACATAACGTTATGAATTGAGACAAAATTCAAAACAGCAGTAACTTTGATACTCATGTAGCGATTACGCTAACTGATATTCGTTGTTCATTTCTGCTCAAACATAAACCATCATTTTTACCATAGAAAACTGATGGCAGTCAACCACTATAATAGGCATCAGACCTTTCAGTAGTTCTTCTATAAAGATTTCATCCCCCCAAAAAGATAAAGGAGGATCTAAGAGGCCATTCTATGGAATGCGCAATTCTCGCGTACCTAACTTTGACCAGCCACCACAGCTAGGAGGGCTCATGGTCTATAAGTTTTTGTAATTGGAATTTAAAGTGATGAGTATATTTTGTAGAAGTAATGATTATGAGATGAATGTATACTATTTTGCGCAGAACGAAATACTTTTGAGAAAGACGTTTGTTGTTTGTGTTCTGCATTTGATTAATATCAGTAAGTACTCAAGGGAGACAATAATTATTTGATAAGTCGTTTTTGCTACTCTTATTACTTGAATAATGTTCGATCTGTTTATTGTATTGCGTCTGTATTCGTATTAGCGAAATAATTCTTCGTTTTGCACTTTGTCTCGAAGATACATACATTTAACTCTTGAATGAGTAGAGGGATTAATTGTCGTTAGTTAACTTCAGGCATTATATCATTATATCAGGCGTCTACTGATAAATGCAAGGTTATGCATGCTGGAAAAAATAACCCCCATAATTGAGTAGACCATGACCAAGAACAATGTATCATATTCTGTGACAAAATGTGAAGATAAAAAGGACCTTGGAGTGACTTTTCACAAATATGTTTCTTTTCACACACATTCAAAATTGTATTAATAAGGCTAATAAAATGATTGGTCTAATCAAAAGAACATTTATAAGTATGAACTGTGATATTTTCAATAAATTATATGAAGCATTAGTAAGGCCACATTTAGAGTATGGCAATATTATTTGGTCCCCAAGATAGTACCAGTCAAAATCAATAGAAAACGTTCAACGCAGAGCTACTAAACTTGTAAAGCAGTGTAAAATTATGTCTTATGAAAATAGACTTTTGTATCTCAATTTGTTTTAATTAAAGGGAAGAACATTTAGGGGAGATCTTATTGAAACTTACAAATTATTTAATGGCCATATTGATTTGTCATGGGATAAATTCTTTGAATCACCACAGTATAATCTGACAAGAAATTCTGATAGTAAGATATTTATCAAAAGGTGTAATACTAATATTAGAAAAAAAAATTCAGTAACAGAGTTGCTAACATGTGGAATGAATTTCCTTTTGAGTTAAAATGTGCACCAAATACAGTACTAACATCTTCAAAAATCGTCTTGATGAATTTCCAAAATTTATTAGTATATTTATAAGCTTTGATTAATTTATTTTATAGGAAAACATTTTAACCATACAAACCTTGACCTAAAGAACACATGCCAATGTCTAAAACGATGGAACGCCTAAAAAGCTTCATGGCTTGTTTTGTCCCTAATTACTACTACTACTACTACTACTACTACTACTACTACTACTACTACTACTACTACTACTACTACTACTACTACTACTACTATATGGACTGAAGATAGCGTTATAGTTTTCAGTGCTGGGTCTAGGAGTCAGGACACGTCACGGAGGGCTGGCTGTTAGGATCTTCAACTCCTGCTTCATGCCTCCCTCCCGACTGAACGTGGTTGCCTGATACTTCCCTGCGCTGCTGAATGGTCGTTGTTGTCGACGTACCTCGTTACTGGTGACCTTGGTGTGGTCGCTGGTGTGTGACCTTCGTGTGGCTACACTCCCTGGTGTGTGGCCTTGGTGTGGCTACACTTCCTGGTGTGTGGCCTTGGGGAGGCTACACACTAATCTGCAAGATCACCGTCGCCGTGGGCATCTTCAATGTGGTGATCTCCTCTGAGTGCTGACAGTGGGTGCCCCGATTGTTTTGCACCAGCAATGTGCGACAACCCTGAGTTGTCTTCTGTGATGTACCAGAGAGGTGCCTATTTTCACATTCGTTGTCCCTCTTATCCTCTTCTTTCGTCGTCTCCTTCCCTCTACCCAGTGTTCGACATCTACAAGGTAACATCAAACTGTAACAGTGTCTTCGTCATCATCGTCTTCAATCTTCATTGTCCAACGTTTTCTTATTTCCCTTAATAGAACATTCATTAGTGCGTTTAATACTTGTTGTTTGTATCTCAATATCTATTATTTGTATCTGAATATTTTGCTTGGTTTATTGGCTTTATAGTTGACTTTTTGAACTTACTGTTGCCTTTGTTTTGATTATTTGGTGCGTTACATGACTGAGGTGTGAAAGGGAAATCTTTCTATATCCATACAACACAGTCATATAAACATTCTATATAATCGTCAGGATCGGTGTACATGACCGATGCTTCCAGGTGTATCACACCAAATGACATTGCCAGTATTGTCAGCTTTGGTGAACCCAAGTCTCCAGCTTTCTCTTCTTTAGACCAAAGACTGTTTGTTTCCGCTTTCACATTTTTTTTCAGAATTTGATTCATTTCATGAAGATATTTTGTTCATTTACCAAAGGCAAATCTTGCTCAGAATTATGTTGAGTGGCTTTTTGATGTTATATTGGATGATTTTATGTCAATTAAAAATCAGAACACCACTCACTTTTGTTGTCAAGTGAATTGTGAAAGACTGAAAACCCCTACCCTCCCGTGCCCACTGTCCCATATATGGGACGAGCATGTTCTGTCTTCTAAATCACTAAATCCTAAGTTTTGCTCAAAATAAGTATAAGATATGTTTATTGCAGACCAAAAGCTAGACAGACATGCAACGTTTTTCTTTTTTTTTCAAGGGCATAAATGGGTTAAGTTCTTTTTCTAGTAAAAAGAGTAGGTTGATATCTATCTCCATACCTATATTTACTTATGCACATTTTTGCCACTATTATTACAAAATTAATGATTGTTTTGTCCCTGTTAGACACACTGCTGTCGCTGAAACCTAGGAGGGCGACTGGCATTGTTATTATCATTGAGTTTCCTGTTCTGGACTGAATTTCGTTTTCGACCAGCTCCCAGATGGGGTTTATTTTAGGGCAGTGGAAGAAAAAGTGTTTGATAAAGTCTGTTTCATCTGTCTGGCAAACGTTACATTTGTTCGAGTTAGTCAGGCCCAATTTATTGAGAAGAATGTTTGTTGGATAAATGTTGTGTAGAATTTTCCATTGCAGTACTCTCAGTCTAGTTTCTTTGGTGCTGTCAAAGGTGGCGGTCCAATGATGTTTCGCTATCTTTATGCCCAATTTCCTTTTCCAAAAGTTGATTGCGCAGGGTTGTGATTCTGTTGCTATAATCTTTCGGAAATCCTTGCATTTCAGAGTTTGGAGTGGGTGACCAATGAATGTAATGTTGAGAGGGTTAACACCGTTGTTTTCATACAGTCAAAGTCTGTTTCTCGTTTCTGCTGAACGGAAAGCACATCTAATGGCATTGTATTCTAAAATCCTGTGTGCAGTTCTTCTTATTTTTTCTTGAATTTGGTCGATGGACAAAAGCTGACCTGTCTCATCGAGAATGTCCTGGATAGTGTACATTTTATTATGAATCCAGTCTTTCATAATCAGACACTGGCCTTCATATTGAAAGTATTGGCTATGCCACAAAGCTGAATTTAGATAGAGGTTCTGGTCGTTGTTGAGGTTTGCTTTGTGTCGTATAGTTGCCCAGGATTGCAAGACCCGCTGCCAAAAGGGACCTCGTTGTTTCAAAACATGACTAATACGCTTTGGCGAGAAGTTTGTACTGAGCATATCCAAGTCTTTTCCTATATTTTGTGGAATATAGGCTGGGTATAGTTTCCAACCACTAGCCGAGTTTTCATTGAGCAGTTTTGGGATCCATGTTAGTAATAGGGCTTCGTGGAGCTCTGTTATGTCTATCATGCCAAGACCGCCATTTTGGGTTTGTTGGGTAACTACACTTCTTTTTACTTTTTCAAAGGCCTTTTTATTGTTGTATTTATTTTTCCATATAAATTTGAACAGTCTTTATTAATTTCTTTCAATATTTCTTCTGGGATACCAACTGATTGCATAACATACGTAAACTGGGAAATGAGTAGTGATTTAACAACAAGAATTTTCCCGTAAAGACTCAAATTTCATGGGGGAAAAAAGCGGAAAAAAGCAACAAAAAGCAGTGGGTTAAAATAATGGATGTTGTTTTGGAAGACATTTATTTGTGAAAATAAAAGGTTAAAATGACCACACCAAAAAGCTGATGGGGAAATGATGGAAAATTGGAAATCTTGTTTACAAAAAAAAGAAAAGTGAAAGAGTGTGTCATTGGTGTGAAAGTGTGCATGTAGAAATACATTTAGCAATGACCAAGAAGAAAAGCGGGCAGCCCCAATGAGGAAAAGGCCACTAGGCCTAGGCCACACCAGAGAGCCACACAACTCAGCCTCAACTCCCACACGAAGCGAGGAGCGACGTACACGGCTACAAAGATGATGAACGCTGGGTACCTGCACGCGAGCCAGTGAATACCAGCAGAGAGTGATGCCAGTTGGTGTACTGCAGCACAGTAAAAAAGCAACTGAACGGACCATGAGAAAGAAAAAGGTGTAGCCTACAGAAGGGAAACCTTGAAACCACAAACAGCAGCGAAGGACGAATTACTGCCGGCTGACTTCCAAGAAGAGAGAAAACTCACAACTGCAAAGTACTCCGGTTGTTATAAGAGAGAGAGAGAGAGAGAGAGAGAGAGAGAGAGAGAGAGAGAGAGAGAGAGAGAGAGAGAGAGAGAGAGAGAGAGATAATGCATGTTCAGTCAATGTACAGGAGAGGAACTGAGTGAAAAGAAGAAAACAAGATTCCAACAACTGAGTTTCCCACACTAAAGGAAACACACAGTTCTGATCCCTGGCTTAAAAAAAAAAAAGACAAACAAAAAAGACTCAAATTTCTCTGTGACCATTGTTGTATTTTTCTTCTCATATATTCTATTTTGGTGGACCAGTTATTGTTGATGTTACCTGCTCTCATATCACTTCTAAAGTGTGTTCCCATGATTTTCAGTAGCTTTACCCATTTTAAACCAAAGTACTTGTTTTCATTGTGCTTTTTTCTTCCACGCCACATAGCTTCTGTTTTCTGTTCATTTATTTGCAGTCCTGAAATCCTGCTAAAGCTTTGGAAGACTTTGAGAGCAGCTGCTAGATCTTCTTTATCTTTTAGGAGTAGAGTAGTGTCATCCGCAAACTGTTGAATTTGTATTGCTTTTTGTCTTCCATCGTCGTTTCTTATAGAAGGAATAGTAATGCCTTTTATTTCGGGACTGTCTCGAATCTTTATGGCATATATTTCTGCAGCTAAAATGAATAACAGAGGAGACAAGGGACATCCTTGGCAAATACCTCTTTCTATCTCGAATGGTTCAGATATCCAGCCATCGTGATTGATTGAACTTTTGGATTGGGCTAGAATGGTCTTTATCCATCGTTGAAAGTTGAGACCAAAGCCATAGTGCTTCAAAGTATCATTTATAAACGACTTTGAGATGGTATCAAAGGCCTTTGTAAAGTCTATTCTAACCATAACACCAGGTAGATTTTCAACATCCAAAAAGATTATTGTATCGTCTGTGGTACGAATAATTGTTGCTATATTACGTCCTTTCACAAAACCACACTGGTCTTTTGATATTAATTTGCCTAACACTAAGTTAAGTCTGCTTGCAAAACATTTTGCTAAAATTTTATAGTCTGTGTTGAGTAGAGTGATTGGGCGCCAATGGGTTAACTGGTCCCTAGGAAGATTTGTTCTTTTATGTATCAAAATAATTGTGCCTTTCTGCTGTGTCTCAGAAACGCGGCCTGTTTCCAATGAGTAGAGAAATGATTGAATGACCATTCATTTTAATCGACGCCAGAAAAAAATGTAAAATTCGGCAGTGAGGCCATCACATCCAGGTGCTGATCCGTTTTTGAGCTGCTGCAGGGCCTCTGTTATCTCAGATTTAGTCATCTGTTCTTCGCTTATTTGTGAATCATCTTCATCTAACATTGGGATTGAAGAGTTAGGTCCCAGTTAATCTGTAATGTAGGTCTCACTTAACTCATGGTCTTCCTCTTCTCTTCTGTATAATTGTGCATAGAAGCGGACCTGCTCGTTACGAACACTTGATTGGTCTGTGAGCATTCCTCTGTCAGTTTGTAGACGTGTAATTGTATTAATTGATGAATTTATTTTCTCTAAGCTAAAAAGTAAGCCATGTTTTTTTCACCCTCTTCTATGAACTTGATCCGGGATCTTGTTTGGGCCCCTTGTGCCTTAGAAAATGCCTGCAGTTTTAATTCAGTTTTAAGTTTCATCATTTCTGCTTGGAGGGCGAGGTTACCAGCGTTTTCTACTAATTGAATATCAATGACTGTCAGCTTTCTGTGAAGATCTTTCAGCTTGTCTCATTTCAAGCGTTGTTTGTTTTGGCAATATGATATTGAGTGTTCTCTGATTTTTACTTTGCAGAGTTCCCACTTGTCGTGGGGACTAATGTCTTAGATCGTTATATTCTTGGTCAAAGTTAGTTATGACAGCGTTTAATTGATCTACATATGACTGGTCTTTTAGCAGGCTGTTATTGAATTTCCAGTATGATGGCCCTTTCTGGTAATTGTGGAAAGCTAAGGTTATTGCCACAGGTCTATGGTCAGAATGCGGAAAGGAGTCTATCTGGCTTTGTTCCACATATGGCAGTAGATTGTTTGATGTAAGGATATAGTCGAGGCGTCTTGCTGTGAAGGAGTGATTACGACTCCATGTGTACTGGTTTTCTGTGGGGTGCAGGATTCTCCAGCTGTCGTAAAGGTCTAGGTGTGAGGCCAACTGGGTGAAAGCCTCTACTTCTCTGTCGTTATGGTTTTCCCCTGAAATGATGTCAGCTTCATTACACATGACTGTGTTAAATTCACCACACACAATAAGTGTAGAGTCGGGTTCAGTGTCAGTGCTGAGAGTGTTCCTGATTTCTGTGAAGAAGTTTACCTTATCAGTGATGGACTGTGGTGCGCATATATTGGCGATGAAGACTGTTTTATTGTCTGAGCTTATTTTGATTAGTAAAATGCGATCGCTTTTAAAAACACACTGCGTCTGTTCCGCTTTTTGCTAGGAGACTAAAAACACTTGGCCTAAGCTGTGATTGGTGCCAAGTGAGTAAAACAGTTTTCCTACCCATTGTAGTTCCCAGTTTTCGGTTTCTTTATTCGATGAAACGTGGCTTTCCTGAAGGGCAATAATATCGTGTTTTTCTTTTCTTAGAAGCTGACAAATGCTGTACCTTTTCTTCTTGTTTTTGAGCCCACGTGCATTCAGTGTTAGAATTCGTAGCTTATCCATGGCAATGCTTAGTCAAAGCTTCAGATTCCATGGTACACACAAAGGAGAAAAGGAGAGAGAGAGAGAGAGAGAGAGAGAGAGAGAGAGAGAGAGAGAGAGAGAGAGAGAGAGAGAGAGAGAGAGAGAGAGAGAGAAAACTTGAAAACTTGAACTTTATTTTTCAAGGATAAAGATTTTAGGCAACGCCTAGTCTTCCAATCTGTCCTTGGTACATATGCGAACATAGAATACAAACATGGCAAGGCATGATATTACACATACAGAGAGAGAGAGAGAGAGAGAGAGAGAGGAGAGAGAGAGAGAGAGAGAGAGAGAGAGAGAGAGAGAGAGAGAGAGAGAGGTGGGGAGGGGGGGGGGAGGAGGGGAGGGGGGGGATAAGAATGAAATGCATTTCGTAGAGTCATAGTCGGTAATCGAGTCTCGTTTCAGTCCGTATTCATGCTACGTTCGTAAGGGAAGAGGGTGTGGTGGGGAGAGGGGGAGGGCTAGGTTCCTGTATCAGCTGGTTCTGTCCTATCTTCTTGTTGTTCTGGTTCTGCTCTGCAGTCACGCATATCTCTTGATTCATGTGCGTTGTTTCTTGGTGCTTTCTTCGCTGACACCTGCTGTGACTGCGCTGGGCAGACAGGGACCTGCTTCGCTTGCCTTTTGTGGGCGTGGTCGACCTGTGCTTCTGGCTTGAGGCGAATTTCAGCGTTGCTTGTTTGCGCTGTTGTGATGGATCTTGGGGTTTTCCCTTTTTGTCTTCTGTATCTTCAGCTGGCTTGGCTGTAGGGGATGTGGTGGAGGGTGGGGGTGGTGGGGGAGAAGGTGGGGAGGGAGAGGGTAGGAGGTTGGGATGGTTGGGCAAGGGGAGAGGGTGGAGCAAGGGAGCACTGGGGATCCCCCCGTTTGTGGCCAAACTAGTAGCAAGCAAAGCAGTGCAGTGATTCACTGATGCAGCTACTGAAATCATGTCCTGTTTCCAGGAAGCGCGAACACGTGGGTGTGTTTTGCCCTCTGTGGTACAGAGTGGCAGTACACACCCCGATCTGTACCGTTTTGGGGAGGGGTTTTGACGGAGGTGCGATGTACACAAACCTCCGTCCGGTTTTCCAGGGTGTAAGTTGTCCGTTGGGTTTGCTGTCCTTTTCGTCCATGATGTGGGATATTAGTGCCACACCCAATTTGGTCAATGTCTCCGCTAAGGGCAGAAAAAGAGAGACCCCCAATAATCAATTTTTCTGAGGGTACCTCCCTTTCATATCCTTCGCTGTCTTTGATGGTGAAAGGGTTGGACTCCCGTGGTTGTATTTGTACCCCCCTAAGAGTTATTCCTTTGGTGAGGAGGGCGACCCGAGCGGCTGATGTCTTGGCATACACTAGCCAAAGTCCACCCACTCTTTGGGCACCCTCCACACTCCCTCTACCGTTTGATTTCTCTGCATTCTCGCACAGTTTAGCGACAGTATACACTTGGTACACTTGGTCTGCCGCTGGAAGGGGTTTGTTGACGAGAAACACAGGTTCTGCTATCGTCTGTGCTTCCACCATGCTGCCGGCGGTGCCGGCTGGCACCCCAGCACGTAGTGAAAAACTGGATGGGATTATGAACTTTCTGGGCCTATTTACCTAAACACAATAAACGAAACCACCTATTCTATTCTAACACAGCACACACGGAAACAAAAAACTTGAAATTTGGGATTGAACGTTGATCGCACAGATTGAATCAGGAGAATAATAACATGCGGCCACTCAAAAATGCTTAATTTTAAAAACAACAACATGCGGCCATTCGACTTCGAGCGGAACCAGAACTCCTGTCAGTTTATAATAAATGTTGTTAATACTGCTACTTTGTTATAATTTTGTAACCACTCAAAAATGACATGAGCCAACAGCCTACTCATTAAACCATTTCAGCGTTCAGCGTACTCTCTCTCTCTCTCTCTCTCTCTCTCTCTCTCTCTCTCTCTCTCTCTCTCTCTCTCACTCTCTCTCTCTCTCTCTCTGTGTCAACCAGACTTTGTCTATGTCTGTGTCTCTCTGTGCGTTTTTATCTCTTCCAGACATTGTCTCTGTCTCTCTGTTAATCTCTGTCTCTCTTTCTCGTTCCTTCTGTTGTGTTATGCGAGAGAGAGAATGTGTGCTGTGTGCGAGAACGTATGCATGCGTGTGTGCATATATGTGTGTGCGTGCGTGTGTATTTGTGTGTGCGCGTGCGTGTGCGCGCGCGCGTGTGTGTGCATGCGTGTGTGTGCATACGCGCATACGTGCGTATGAGTGTATGTGTATATGACTGTGTGGCCTATCTATGAGTATCTATGAGTAACGCGTGATGTGTGTGTGTGTGTGTGTGTGTGTGTGTGTGTGTGTGTGTGTGTGTGTGTGTGTGTGTGTGTGTGACAAGTGAATCTTAAAAACGCAGTTCGTCTACCTACATAATTTATTTCTTCAAAAGCTCTTCTAGATTTATGGCCTCCTTGCAGACCCTGATCCAATGATTTATTGAATATGTGTAACTGTTGCAACAACTGAGAACAAGAAAGCATCCCAGGTATCTAGTTTCTGCCTGCACGTTTTAAATGATGTAAAACATATCGATTGCACAGTGTGGCAGGGAGAGAGAGATATGGGGGTGGAGAGAGAGAGAGAGAGAGAGAGAGAGAGAGAGAGAGAGAGAGAGAGAGAGAGGGGAGAGAGAGAGAGAGAGGGGGAGAGAGAGAGAGAGAGAGGGGAGAGAGAGAGAGAGGAGAGAGAGAGAGAGAGGGAGAGAGAGAGAGAGAGAGAGAGAGAGAGAGAGAGAGAGAGAGAGAGAGAGAGAGAAGAGAGAGAGAGAGAGAGAGAGAGAGAGAGAGAGAGAGAGAGAGAGAGAGAGAGAGAGAGAGAGAGAGAGAGAGAGAGAGAGAGAGAGAGGGGGGACACTTATTGTTTAAACACATGGGATTTGGGGAGAAGAGGTATCGAGCACTGACAATAACTCAGGTATACCAGCAGGTGGTGTGTACATATCAAAATCGTGAGTTTTACAATCACCAAATCTGTTCACATCGGAAGTTCTCTTAATTTGAAGGCCTTATGTAAAAACCTTGACAGCTCTCTAATTGCATATTCGTCAAGAGAGAGAGAGAGAGAGAGAGAGAGAGAGAGAGAGAGAGAGAGAGAGAGAGAGAGAGAGAGAGAGAGAGAGAGAGAGAGAGAGACACTGGTTTATTAGGCTTTTTTCCAGTCAAGTATGAGATGCGCTACGTATCGTCAGTTCTCGCGTGAAAAAAGCACTCAAACGGTGGAAGATACGTACGTCATGAACGGTTGCGGTTTACGTCATGCATGATCGATCCCGTATCTCAACCCATTTATAGACTCCCACGTCACGTGTCGCATTCCCTCTTATGCTAGGAAGATTTGTTAAGATTTATTACCAGCTATAAGAAGGAAAACACGTGGAAACCGTGATTTTGACACGTGACGGTGTGGGTCTTTAAATTAAAGCAACTCAATATGCAAACAAGCATTACATTTTATTCAAGTCTTCTTCTTTCGTTCAGTTAGCATCCTGTTTCGAAAACCTTCATCATTTCACTGACAATTGCATCTTTTGTGAGGCTACCTATTTGACTGTCACACTTGATGTTATGTTACCTATCTAAATTCATAAATCAGAACGAGATTTGGTTTTGAGCTTTCGATTCGGGTCAAAACAATCCATGAAACTGGCCCCTGAAGTTGATTATGAAACCCAGCCTTTATTTCAAGTTGTTCAAGTAATGAAAACGACAATTTATAATATGCACTTTGTGTTTTTCAATAATCAATAATTGATCACCAAACAGTGTTCGTTAGAGCTGTCATAGATCATTTCAGTAGAACTGGACACACGACATACACATTTAGGCCTACAGGTGCCTAAACATCGAGTCAAAAAAAGATTAAGCATTATAATTTCATACTACAGATAAAATGCAAACAGTTAACTTAATTCGGTAACAAATTAACCTAAAAATAAAACTCAAACTGACCCGACTGTAAACAATTCCAACTTGAGAAGATAATTTTCAGCGTTTAGAGTAATACAATTTGTAAAGAACATAGGACAATAAATTGTAGCAGACAACAAGAAACTGACGACAACGTGAGGGGAAGTATGTGTCAGTGGGTGATGGGGCCGTGTGAGGGTGACGCTTAAAGCTAAAACAAAAAAATGGGGAAGTAAAAATAATAACCTAACCAAATTAAGATGAAATTTCCTAGTAGTGATACAATCTATAAATATAAAATAATGTAGAGAAATAGGTAGCTAAATCAAATGAGATCGAATTAACATCAACAACTATGAAGTGAATACGTGAATACAAGAAGCACCCCCCCCCCCTACCTGAGCCCCCTATTTTGATACAGGGCTGGGTGGAGCCCAGTGAAGTTAAAACTACAATTACAACATGTAAACGTAAGCGCAAATCTTTACCGCAAACGCAAAGCAGAGATGCGTTACCGTAGACTTAAAATCCTCTATTGTCATTACCCGGGGGTCTTTTGACAAGGGGGGAAGGGTAACAACATGCATCATTCGCATACATATTGTGGACAAGGGGGGTGCGGTGGTAGTTCATGACTTTTCCAAGTATGAACGAGAGGCATTACGATAGTTGAGTGATTCTCACACGTAAGAGAAACTGCAAGTCGATCCCACCAGGGACATAGCCAAAAGGTCCAACGTTCCTGGTACATGAACTGCATAGCAAGGAAATAATCGATGGCAAATGCAAGAACTGGGCAGACCCCCCAGCAAGGACTGGGCACTTGTTGAAGAAGTGAATGTGAGGACAACACACCTTCTATCACCTCCCAAAAGTGCACAAGGACATCGTCACCATTGACGTCGTGGCCCTTGACCCCAGCATCCCCCATGAAGAAGTGAATGTGAGGACAACACACCTTCTATCACCTCCCAAAAGTGCACAAGGACATCGTCACCATTGACGTCGTGGCCCTTGACCCCAGCATCCCCCATGAAGAAGTAAATGTGAGGACAACACACCTTCTATCACCTCCCAAAAGTGCACAAGGACATCGTCACCATTGACGTCGTGGCCCTTGACCCCAGCATCCCCCATGAAGAAGTGAATGTGAGGACAACACACCTTCTATCACCTCCCAAAAGTGCACAAGGACATCGTCACCATTGACGTCGTGGCCCTTGACCCCAGCATCCCCCATGAAGAAGTGAATGTGAGGACAACACACCTTCTATCACCTCCCAAAAGTGCACAAGGACATCGTCACCATTGACGTCGTGGCCCTTGACCCCAGCATCCCCCATGAAGAAGTGAATGTGAGGACAACACACCTTCTATCACCTCCCAAAAGTGCACAAGGACATCGTCACCATTGACGTCGTGGCCCTTGAAGGTGTCCCTGAGGGAGGTGCTGGCACAACTCCACTGGTGATGTCCCAGCCCTCTCCCAGTTAACTTTATGAATGGTTCCGTTTTCTGAAAGGAACAACAACAAAAATTCAGAACATTATTATGTTCTTCATTTTACATAAGATTTTCATACGATTTTTAGTATTTCTGGTTTAACTTAGTGCTGGTTTGCTTTTATTGTGGATTTTCGATTTGGTGCAAAGAAGACACCATTCTCTTGTAGAATGTCTTCTTGCTCAAGTTGACATCCACTGGACAGTCAAATTGCAGGCCGATCATGCAAACTGATGAGATCTTCACAGATCGAAACAGCTGTCTTTGCATAAGGCACTGTCCCTCCCCCATTGGGAGAAAAAGTAAATCAACACATGTTATTTATTTTATTTACTTTATTTATTTCAGAACATGGAACATTTCATAAAGTTAACGTTAACTGCTTTGTTTCTAAGGTTCACAAATACAGACATTGGACACAGAAAAGTTTTATCAAAGCAAATTATTCTGCATTTCAAATGCACCAACTTTTCAGTCCTTCAGAGTAAGGGTACGGTGCTCATATATTCACTGATATTTATTTCATACTATTTGTATCCTTAATTTGGATATCATCACAGTAGTTGGCCCTCTCTAGTCATGTCTAATAGTTTTGAAATTCAAATTTCAGAACATTAATATTTTCTTCATTTTACATAAGAGTTTTACTATTTCTGGTTTAAATTAGTGCTGGTTTGCTTTTATTGTGGATTTTTGCTTTGGTGCAAAGAAGACACCATTCTCTTGTAGAATGTCTTCTTGCTCATGTTGACATCCACTGAACAGACAAATTGCAGGCCGATCATGCAAACTGATGAGATCTTCACAGATCGAAACAGCTGTCTTTGCATTAAGCACTTTCCCTCCCCCATTGGGAGAAAAAGTAAATCAGCACACATTTTTTAAATTTTATTGTTTTTTCCTTTCAGAACACGGAACATTTCATAAAGTTAACGTTAACTGGTTTTGTTTCTGAGGTTCACAAATACAGACATTGGACACAGAAAAGTGTTATCAAAGCAAATTATATATGTATGAAAAAATCTCAGTTTACTGCTGGCACCGTAGTACAGTGCCAGCATACTTTTCATATATATATTTATGTCCCTTTGGATACTATTTCAGTTGCCGGCCCTCTCTGGTCGTGTCGCTTATTTATTCATATTTTACATTTTGGAACATTCTTATGTTCACACTTTTACTTAAGATTTTCATAATTTATAATTTACTTGAGTGCTGTTTTTTTGTATAGCCTTTTACCAATATACAGGAAGAGACATTCCATTTGTGGAACAATCTTCTTGTTGAGGTGAGAGTAGTTCCACATTGGTAGGCTAAGACCCCATCCAGTGCCGAGCTGATGAGACTCCCTAGAGTCGAAACAACTGTCATCGGCTTGGGTTCTGCCATTGCCACCCTAGTAAGGAGGAGGAACTAAGCTAGCACTCTATGTTTTTTTAGAACATAGATCAAAATACCAAGTTAACATAACTGGTTTTGGTTTTAATGTTCGTTTCAAAGACATAGGGACAAGATGTTTTAACAATTTTACTATATATAATTTGCCTTGATAAAGCTTTGATGGTAGTTGGGGGGGGGCTGGGGGGGGGGGGGGGGGGGACGAAGGAGGTTCGTGCAAGACTAATCCGCCTCAGCCCCTTTCTCCTTTCTTTATCCGTGACAGTTGGTTTTCATTTTTGTGACGAAAAGAAATAGTTCTGGCTGGTGCGACGACAACCATCTCCTACTGAACGTGGCCAAGACCGAGGAGATGTTTGTCGACTTCAGGAGGAACCTGCCTACGCCGGCTCCACTAAGGGGGTGGTGGTGGTGGAGATGGTGGACCAGTACAAGTACCTGGGATCCATCATCGACAGCAGGCTTGACTGGTCCGCCTACTCCCATGCCCTGCTCAAGAGGGGAAACCAGCGCCTTTTCTTCCTGAGGAAGCTCAACAAGTTTGGGGTGGGCCCGAGACTGCTGCAGCTCTTCTAACGAGCCACAGAGGAATCGGTGTTCACCTTCTACTTCCTCAGCTCCGTCGGCAGCCTCAAAGAACTCGACAAGGCCAGGCTGTCGAAAATCGTCAAGACAGCTGGCAGGCTGATCGGCAGGCCTGTGGATGGCCTGCAGGAATGTTCGAGCGTAGTAGGGGGACGGTTCAGTCTGTGAAATAATTTACATTTGATTTTACATGCAGTACTTGTTTTGTACATCCATGTTTACCTTGGGTTGTTCTCAATTAATTATGTTTATGCTTGTTTAATGTCAGACATCATTTTTATGCAAATCGTGATATTATTTTCACTTTACAAACAATGTCATTAATTTTACTTGCTCTGTTTACCTTTATCCAAGTTGGTGTGCGTGTGTGTGTGTGTGTGGTGTGTGTGTGTGTGTGTGTGTGTGTGTGTGTGTGTGTGTGTGTGTGTGTGTGTGTGTGTGTGTGTGTTGTGAGTGTTTGTGTGTGTGTGTGTGTGTGTGTGTGTGTGTGTGTGTGTTACAATAACACGAAAACGGTTGTGATATGATGACGACGACGACGACGATCATAATGATGATGACGACGACGACGATGATGACGACGACGACGACGACGACGTCGACGACGACGACGACGATGATGATGAATGATGACGATAGTGATGATGACGATGACTGCTTTGCACAGGGATAAGTCTTCTGCTGTTGATAACATTAATGACAACGACGCCATATGAATTAATACATTGCTAAAGCGGTACACCCAACAGACTCTTCAACTAAATAATACAGACAATTGAACATTTTTTTGTGCAAATAAACCATGTCATACCAAACATTTGAAGGTCGTAAACAAAACCAGTTCTTTTGCAACTGGACTGTGAGTGAGTTGATGTAGAAGGAGGAAGAAAGAGAACGACGTAGACAAGAAGAGGACAACGACGACGACGACGACGACGACGATGCTGACGAGGAAGAGAAAGGGGAGGAGGAGGAGGAAGAAAGAAAAAAAAGATGTAGACAAGAAGAGGACGACGACGACGATGATGATGACGAGGACGAGAAAGAGGAGGAGGAGGAGGAGGAGGAAGAAAGACAAAAAGACGTAGACAAGAAGAGGACGACGACGACGATGATGATGACGAGGACGAAAAAGAAGAGGAGGAGGAGGAGGAAGAAAGTTTTAAAAAAAGACGTCGACAAGAAGAGGACGACGACGACGACGACGATGATGATGATGAGGACGAGAAACAGGAGGAGAAAGGAAGAAAAAAAAGATAGACAAGAAGAGGACGACGATGATGATGATGACGAGGACGAGGAGGAGGAGGAGGAAGAAAGAGAACGACGTAGACAAGATGTCACAAGTTGTCCGGCTCAAAACGACCGTAACAAATTGACTTCACCCAGGGTTACCCTCGGTAGCTCTTTGTTAGAAGAAAGAACACGTCTGTCCTTTCAATTAGCTTTTATATACTGTCGTTTTTGAATGAATAAAAAACTTCTAGACTCTCCAAAGAAAAGACAAATAATGATCATAACATCTTTTGTGAATAACCCTCTATGAAATTTGTTTTATTATGAATGTATGGTCAACAACAAAATATGTTCACTATCTTTTGAGGCGAAAGTTCACTTTTAAATCTTACAACTGCAAAACAAGCACCCCAATCTCATTCTCAAAACATCCTCATTTACAACTTTCTCCCCGCACGCACCATTCTTTCTATTTCCAATTTTCACCACTACAACCAAACAGTCTATAAAAAAACCCATTATTCACCTTGTTTTAACTTTTATTCAACTTCTCCTTTTAATCTATTTAAAACCCCACTATAGGCCCTATTACTTAAACTATAAGTCTCTCAGAGTTGCAAGTGTCCAATTTTACTACTTCAGATCATCATAGTCTATTGTGTTGAAGGGGGAAAAAGTTCAAAAAGTGTACTTAACGACGGGTCGTAGAGCTTTCCGCGCCCCTCCTCTTGAAGTAGCATCGGACATCCTCCAACATGGCGGCGGTAGCAGCCGACTGTTCAACAACGAGGCATAGAGCTTTCTGCGCCCCTCCGCGAGAAACAGCACTGGACATCCTCCAACGCAGCGGCGGTGGCAGCCGGCATCTCTTCCAGGCACCACAGTTAACGTACAGGTCAGACTCCCCAGTGAATTGAATCTTTGACAGATTCATTGAGTTACGAACAAACTCGGCGTTGAACGATGCCACACCCCTGCACCGAGTTGGAACCACTATTTACAGTCCAACGGGTAACACAGGGTAGAACTTCACCTAGATCAAAACTCGATCTACTCCAACAATCAGATCAGAGTCAATGACGCAACACCAACTCCAAACACCAAGAGGCAAGACACTTGGCGACGAAACTCTCTTAGTTGAACTCTCCAGTTCATGTAGTTTCACTCGACGATTGATGG
The DNA here is from genome assembly GCA_017654935.2 of Phymorhynchus buccinoides. Classification (NCBI taxonomy): domain Eukaryota; kingdom Metazoa; phylum Mollusca; class Gastropoda; order Neogastropoda; family Raphitomidae; genus Phymorhynchus; species Phymorhynchus buccinoides. Next base: position 9,054,846 of record CM065689.1, read on the forward strand.
TAACACAATTGTCACGGACTAAAATCGACAAACACAGTCATACACCTGAGCAGCCAGAACAAAGGGTTTTCACAGTTTGTTTACATATCGTCATAAAGAGAGAAAACTCCTACAGAATAGTCCCAGTGACAATTTGATCTCACTGAACGGAATGAAGTCTTGCTACAAGACACACTAACAGTCCAGCAACCAATGGTCAAACACACCACTTAAATGAGCGAAAATAAAATAAAAATATAATGTCTGCGTCACACACACAGAACTGTCAAGCATGAGAGTTGGAAAGCAACTGCCCCAAAAGAATCACTTTCCGGTGAAAACTAAGAAACCATTATTTCCCAGCAGGGGTAACAGGATACAAACATAGGACAAAAACGACTACCAGAACAGCATACCTACCTCCCTTTCACCTATGCAAATCTTTGTCTTGGGTTCGTCCACTCAACATTTTCCCACTCTGGAGAGCAGACGACAAAGGAAGGAAACAGAAAAAAACAACGTAGGCCAACCTTTGGACTTGACACAAGAAGAGGACGACGATGATGACGACGATGATGATGACGAGGACGAGAAAGAGGAGGAGGAGAATGAAGAAAGAAGAAAAAAAGACGTAGACACGAAGAGGACGACGACGATGAGGATGACGAGGACGAGAAAGTGGAGGAGGTGAAGAAGGGAGAAGAAAAAAGACGTAGACACGAAGAGGACGACGACGACGAGGATGACGAGGACGAGAAAGTGGAAGAGGTGAAGAAGGGAGAAGAAAAAAGACGTAGACACGAAGAGGACGACGATGACGATGACGATGACGAGAACGAGGTGGAGGAGAAGAAAGAAAGAAGAAAAAAAAGCCATAGACACAAAGAGGACGACGACGACGATGATGATGAAGACGAGAAAGAGGAGGAGGAGGAGGAAGAAAGAAAAAAAAAGACGTAGACAAGAAAAGAACGACGACGATAATGATGACGAGGACGAGGAGGTGGAATGAGGAGGAGGAGGAGGAAGAGGAGGAGGAGGAAGAGGAAGATGAAGATGAAGAAATAGAAGAAGAAGAAGAAGAAGAAGAAGAAGAAGAAGAAGAAGAAGAAGAAGAAGTAGAGCAGAAGGAGGAGGAGGATGAAGAGAGGAGGAGGAGGAAGAGAGGATGAGGAGGAGGAGGAGGAGGAGAAGAGGAGGAGGAGGAGGAGGAAGAAGAAGAATCAACGAGAGCGATGCTAATAATGAAGATGTTGTACAAAATGTGTCTGTCTTTAGTTCTTCTTCCATTATTTATAGCTATTTCTGGCCTTCTCTCTTTAGAAAAAAATGGTGGAAGAAATGTATAACTTTAACAATTATTCTAATAAGAAAAAAATCTTATCTAGCTTTGATTCATGGCTTGATGGTCAAAGGAAATTAATAACTGTGTGTGTGTGTGTGTGTGTGTGTGTGTGTGTGTGTGTGTGTGTGTGTGTGTGTGTGTGTGTGTGTGTGCGTGCGTGTGCGTGTGCGTGCGCGTGCGCGTGCGCGTGTGTGTGTGAAGGAATCAGATAATGTATTTCTAACTCGGAATATTTCAATAATGTTTCAATAATTTTTCTTACGGTGTTTTTCTTTGTATCTACTGATCAATTGAATATTGATTGGAATTGTTATTCTTGCATTGTTACCTTCCTTCCTTTGTTATGGCTTGATGGTCAGAAAGATGTTTGTTTTTGTATATGACATAGGTGGTGCAATCTAGGTGTGTGTAGCTGTGTCTGTGTGTGAGAGAGTGACAGGAGGGAGGGAGAGAGTGGGAGAGAGAGAGAGAGAGAGAGAGGGGGTGAGAGAGATCATTGTGTCCTTTGATATTATGATGATGGTAATGATAATATGTGTGCTAGTGATTTACACTGACCATGAACATTACTCCTTTGGAAGATGTATATTGCATATTAATATTTATGCAGGTAACAAGTGTGTGTGTGTGTGTGTGTGTGTGTGTGTGTGTGTGTGTGTGTGTGTGTGTGTGTGTGTGTGTGTGTGTGTGTGTGTGTGTGTGTGTGTGTGTGTGTGTGTGTGTGTGTGTGACGTGTGAGCTATGATTACTTTACTTTACTTTGATTATGATTGTTGGAGGTCATGATGATGATGCTTTTTCATGTTTATTCTCAAAATTAATGTAGCGAGTAAGTGTGTGTGTGTGTGTGTGTGTGTGTGTGTGTGTGTGTGTGTGTGTGTGTGTGTGTGTGTGTGTGTGTGTGTGTGTGTGTGTGTGTGTGTGTGTGTGTGTGCTACATTATGCATAACCGTAATACAGTTTGATATTTTTGTTTATTTTCCTTTTTTATTTCTTCCTTACCGCATGTCATTTCACTTCAATTTATGTAAGTTAATAATAATAATAATAATAATAATAATAATAATAATAATAATAATAGTGAATCATTTACATAGCGCATTCCTCCACCAATGTGGAGCTCTATGCGCTTAACAACAACAAAATTTAAAAGCAACAAATTCAACAACAAAACGAAATAATCGCTCACGCACATGCAAATAGGCATGCACATACACACCCCACCCACACATACACGCACGTACGCACATACACACACACACACACACACACACACACACACACACACACACACACACACACACACACACACACACACACACACGCACACACACACACCGTTACCATCACCACCACTCACCCCACCCAAAAAACACAATACAAAATACAATCAGTTGAACAAAGCATCAATACACACACACACTCTCTCTCTCTCTCTCTCTCTCTCTCTCTCTCTCTCTCTCTCTCTCTCTCTCGTCTCTCTCTCCTCTCTCTCTCTCTCTCTCTCTCTCTCTCTCTCTCTCTCTCTCTCTCTCTCTCTCTCTCTCTCTCTCTCTCTCTCTCTCTCTCTCTCTCTCTCTCTCTCTCTCTCTCTCTCTCTCTCTCTCTCTCTCTCGCAACAAAGCTGACGTACACATTGCTGTCAACACACAGTGAAACTAATATCGGGGGAGGGGAGTGTGTGTGTGAGAATAGAGTCCAGAAGTAATGTGGCCTAAAGGTTGTGATGTAGCTTGAATAGGTGGGTCTTGAGAGCTGATTTGAAACATTGCAAGGACTGGATATGGCGGATTTCGCGTGGTAAGGAGTTCCAAACTGATGGGGCCGAAAAGGAAAAGGAGCGCTCACCAAACATTTTTGTTCGTGTACTAGGAACACAGAGAATGTTGGAATCTGAAGATGACCGCAATTGCCTTGATGGAGTATAGACAGAAAGCATGTAAGAAATGTAGCTAGGGGCATTTCCAGAGGAATAAGAATGTCATAGAGTGGCAATTTTGTAGTCAATACGTGCTTTGATGGAAAGCCAATGAAGGGATATCAGGAGTGGTTGAACATGATGATACTTAGAGACCTTGAGGACAAGTCTGGCAGCAGAGTTCTGGACTTTTTGAAGCTTGTCAATGAGGTGTTGGGGGCAGCCATACAAGAGTGAATTACAATAATCTAGTTTAGAGAGAACAAAAGCGCAGACTAGTATTTTAGTAGTATCTATAGACAGGAGATGGCGAATCGTACCAATGCGACGCAGCTCACAGTATGCTGACCGACAGATAGTTTGAACTTGTGAGTCAACACTCATATCTTGAGAGATGTGGAAGCCAAGATTTCTAGCAGAAGGAGAAAAAGGTATTTGAGTGTCACAGACAGAGATGGAATCAGGCTTTGGGTACGAAAGTTTTCTAGATGGAGAGTGGATGACCAAGGCCTCCGTTTTGTCGTCATTCAGCTTCAGTTTGTTTTGTAGCATCCATGATTTGATGTTGCGAATGCAGAATGTTTTTATCATTAACATTTTAATGCAAAAACAAGAGAAAAAAAGAGATGGAGATGCCGGAGAGAGAATCAATTTTGGATGGGGTGGGTGGAGGCCACTCATTGTGGTTGAAGCTTTTTCTTCTTTGTAGTGCAGTAAAAAAAAAAAAAGGAGCAATTTCCTTGTTGTCAGCGAAACTCCTTTTGGTAAACTGTATACAAATAAAAAAATAAATAAAAAAGGCTTGTATTGTGGAAATGTCGTGCAAACGATTTGGTCTAACTCAGCGGCCTTCTCTTTCACTGAAAAAAATTGACTTCCAGCACCTCCGCCAAGGAGGAATCGCCAATTTGACGGTTTGATTTATGGGAAACCAGAGCAAAGTGAGTATTGCGATCTCTGTAAAGAGTGTTTTCCTGGTGATCTCGGCGTGTTTCTTGCAAAAACGCATCCGTCAGGATGCCCCTTTATGAGACAGGTTGTTTTCCTCTCGGATGCCCTCTCTGTTCTGCAGGCATACCAGAACGACAAGCTGTGACAGCGCAAATTGTAACAACTGCGCAAAATGTAACAATTGTTACATTTTGCGCGGGCTGCCCGCGCAAAATGTAACAATGTTCGATTTTGTTACATTTTGCGCAAGCAGCCCGCGCAAAATGTAACAATTGTTACATTTTGCGCTAGGCTCCCACCTTTTGACGAAATTAGCACACAAAAAAGGCAGTTTTTCGTCATTACAGATGAAATCGAAGTAAAATCTTCAAGGAGTTGATGAATTTGTCTTCATCATAATATATCAAAACGAAAGATAAAAACAAAGTCTACATCTAAATTTCCAAATGTTTGTTTGCTTGCTTGTTTGTTTCACTCGTTCTTCATTCGATTTAGCATTATTACTTATTGGGGTGCAAAGTATGCAGGTTGTTTTATTGATTTTTTTCTCTCGTGTGTTATTTCTTTCTTGCTTTCTTCTTGGGTACAGCGTTTTTTTTCGCCTGAACAATGCCGAATTACTGTTGTGTTTATGGATGTCACAAATCACAGCTACGATATTTTCTTAACTGTATTTACACCAAAAGTTTTTTTTTACGCCAAAAGATTTTGTGTGTGCTAATTTCGTCAAAAGGTGGGCGCCTAGCGCAAAATGTAACAGAATCGAACATTGTTACATTTTGCGCGGGCAACCCGCGCAAAATGTAACAATTGTTACATTTTGCGCAGTTGTTACAATTTGCGCTGTCACACAAGCTACCTCACCTGCCCAGAGTCCTACTCCAAGTTGTCAGGAAAAGAAGGGCAGTCCTACAGTGGATTCCAGCCTACTGAGCAGGCGGGCGTCCTTGCAAAAGAGGGTTCCAGAGGAGAACAAATCAACAACAGTGTCAGTTTCAATGAAAAGAAGACAATAATTAAGGCTTTAACAAGACCACCGGTGCAAATGGACGATTACCATCTACTGTCCCGGGAACAGCAGGTGTAGTTCTGATGCGATTGCGCACCGACCACAACAGACTCAACAACCATTATGCACCGAAAGATGAAGCTGGCACCATCGCCTCTCTGTCTCCATGTGGTCTGGAAGACCAGACAACGGAACGTGTCCTCCAGATATGGAAATGACAGCACTATCTGTCAAGAGAGCTGTTCTGGTCGTGTAGCGGGTGTACGCAAGAAGAGAAGAAGAAGAAGAAGAAGAAGAAGAAGAAGAAGAAGAAGAAGAAGAAGAAGAAGAAGAAGAAGAAGAAGAAGAAGAAGAAGAGAGACATATAAAATGAAATTAGTTTGTCAGCCTTGTCCAACTATAATTATGTAACTAACAATTGGTGACCGAAGATACTTTTCTGTGATACAAACATACACTGTTATTTTGTCTGACAGACCTTGACAATACCAATACATATTTTGGCAAACTCGGCCCGAAACTTGGTCCCAGTCAAACAGTAGAGGTAGAAATTGATGGCACTGTTACAGTACCACATCATATAACTGATGGCTTCATACACTAAATATTGACCTTCCACAATGGGGTGTCCACTATGCGCGTAATAAGGTGACAGGATGTAATAAAGCGTTATGGGAGTGGTCAGTACTAGAAACGACACGCTGACGGTCAGCAAAGTGACCGTTAAAGAAGAAACTTTTCGCTGCCTGGACTTGCGGTTTTGTTGCAGGGTAAGATGTCTTCCTTTGCTAACAGAACCCACAAGCGTCCGGATAAGAACACCGTTGCTGATGACTAGCAGTACGGAAGGCAGCAGAGAAAACAGAATCAGATCCACCCAAGGCCACACTATGTCGAAAAACCATTCGTAGTTTTCAGAGGCATCAGCGCAACAATCATCACCACAATGAACACTACCGAAATTGAACCCGTAAAGAAAATGAGAGTTGATCAAAATGATGATGAGGATTAGACTCGCCACGACGATTCTGGATGTGGGTTTTGTCCACAGGGTGCTGATGCGGTGAGGCCACAGGACAGAGGCTGCTCTTTGGATGGTGAGGGTCACGATCATCCAAGAGGATACCATTGCTGTGGTGTAGATCAGCATGATCCATACCTAACACATGATATACAGATCATAAGGTACACATAAACGGGACACATACGCATTTGCCCGTTATGGTCATAATGGTCCTGGGAACGCAGAGAAGAATAAGACGAGGAATTCCACAATGCAACAAAATCAGAATTTTAAATTAAGGGAAATGCTTGGACTGTGTTTAATACTGATTTCCGATGACTTAACGCTGAAATGACAGAGGGCCTCAGTTTTGCTGTTAGTGTCGACAACTGAACTTCTTAATGTTTTGTATGGTAAAAAATGAACATAGAACAAGGGCATCGCCGAGCGGCAGATATGTCCTTTGCTCGCTACGCCCTGTACCTGCGCCACCCTGTACCTCCCTTCCCCCTCACATCTTAGGCCCCCGTCCTCCTTTGTCCTTTGCTGGCTACGTCCTGTACCTGCCCCACCTGTAGCTCCCTTCCCCTCACACCTTAGGCCCCCGTCCTCCTTTGTCCTTTGCTGGCTACGTCCTGTACCTGCCCCACCCTGTACCTCCCTTCCCCCTCACATCTTAGGCCCCCGTCCTCCTTTGTCCTTTGCTGGCTACGCCCTGTACCTGCCCCACCCTGTAGCTCCCTTCCCCTCACATCTTAGGCCCCCGTCCTCCTTGTGTCCTTTGCTGGCTACGCCCTGTACCTGCCCCGCCCTCTACCTCCCTTCCCATCACATCTTAGGCCCCCGTCCTCCTTTGTCCTTTGCTGGCTACGCCCTGTGCCTGCCTCGCCCTGTACCTCCCTTCCCCTCACATCTTAGGCCCCCGTCCTCCTTTGTCCTTTGCTGGCTACGTCCTGTACCTGCCCCACCCTGTACCTCCCTTCCCCTCACATCTTAGGCCCCCGTCCTCCTTTGTCCTTTGCTGGCTACGCCCTGTACCTGCCCCACCCTGTAGCTCCCTTCCCATCACATCTTAGGCCCCCGTCCTCCTTTGTCCTTTGCTGGCTACGCCCTGTGCCTGCCTCGCCCTGTACCTCCCTTCCCCTCACATCTTAGGCCCCCGTCCTCCTTTGTCCTTTGCTGACTACGCCCTGTGCCTGCCCCGCCCTGTACCTCCCTTCCCCTCACATCTTAGGCCCCCGTCCTCCTTTGTCCTTTGCTGGCTACGTCCTGTACCTGCCCCACCCTGTAGCTACCTTCCCCTCACATCTTAGGCCCCCGTCCTCCTTTTGCACCTACACACCCTTAACTGGGTGCAAATCCTTTTTCGGGATGCACACCCTTAATTGGAGGGATGTACACCCTTAACACTGAGACATGTCTGCCTCTCGGCGACATTTAAGTCCCACGTGGCACATTTTGTGCTACAATGTCTTTTCCTTTTAGTATTAGACCCCCTCCTTTACCACGATGTACACCCTTAATTAGTGGGGTGCACACCCTTAATCAATGGAGCGTACACCCTTAATCAATGGGGTGTACACCCTTATCTCGGAGCCATATCTGCCGCTCGGCGACATTAAAATCCCACGTGGCATTATTTGTACCGCAATCTCTTCTACTCTTATATTTACACCCCCACACAAAAATATGGAGTGATTCTATGCAGTATTTCACAATATATAGGAGGGTGAAGAAAAACAGAAACATGTCTGCCGCTCGGCGACATTGTATTTCTGAGGGATCCTTTATATACGAATGTATTATACTCTTAATCGCACATCCTCACACGAAATTTGAAGGAATTTTGTCTTCGAGTTCACGAGATACAGCCTGGACAAGAAATATATAGTGAGGTAACCATTCTGTTGTCAACGTGCAAGTTTGTCAATCATCAGGGGCCAGGACTCTCCACGTTTGTCATCTGACCCATATCAATACGTCAAGCACAACAAAATATGTTCAACTAGATCACGTCCCCACCCATACGCACACCTGCTCTCTCTCTCTCTCTCTCTCTCTCTCTCTCTCTCTCTCTCTCTCTCTCTCTCTCTCTCTCTCTCTCTCTCTCTCTCTCTCTCTCTCTCTCTCTCTCTATTCACATACATACGCTCATAGACATGCGCGCGGACCTCATGTGTGAACGTACATGCACGCACGCGCATACCCACATCCACATAAAGTCTGAAAGAAAAGGAAACAAGTTGTTCTAGTAGCATACAAGACTGAAAATCATGTGTCTGTATCAATTTAAAATTGTGACAAATAATTACAAGTTCGCATTATGTCACTACAGTTACAAAATACTCTAATCATTACATTCTAAACCAGCTTGCTTCAATACAACATTCGGTTCTCATATCCGATAAATCGGCATTACCAGACCACAAAGTATACTGACATAAGTGTAGAGCCTCTGGCCAGCTGTATCCAACCATTTCCATAATGTATACACAGCGTATTAAACATTGTTTGTACCTTAATTACCATTTAGCCACCATCACATTAAAATATGTGAACTTTACCTTAAATACACAATAACAATTATATAGGTAGCCAATAGCTAAATAAATGAGCATATCAGTGAAATAATAAAATATAAGAATACACAGAAGCAACCATGGCCAGCCTCATACACAAATAAACATAATACCAAAATAACTTTTCTACATATCAATTAGGCATGATCAGAGTTCGAAGTATGAGGTCAATATTAAAGTGTGAAACATCATCATGCTATTTATTATGTAATTCGG
>CM065689.1:9078845-9083400 GCA_017654935.2 Phymorhynchus buccinoides
AGAGACAAGAGAGAGAGTGAGAAGAGGAGAGAGGAGAGAAGAGTGAAGATGAGAGGAGAGAAGAAGACGAGAGGAGACAGAAGAGAGAGAGAGAGCCAGGGAGAGAATAGGAGGAGAGAGAGAGGAGAGAGAAGAGATAATTGAATTGGACTGAACTTGAACTGAATGAATTTTATTTTATAGAGGGGTACCAAGAATAAGCAATTACCATGCTGTTTTTCTTTACAATCCATGGTGCCCCACGTGGACAGAAGAATACATAAAAGTAAAGAACATGGACAACCGAAAATAAACACATACAATAATAATATATAAGCATTATAGCCAAAAACAAAAGATCCCTATACTTGTAACACATCCATTAAGCAACAATCAAAAACATCTATTATAGTGACTAGACATCCTCATATTCACATTTTTTTTTTCAATGTGTAATCAGCAAGCGCATAATACGCACGGACAAATAAATAAAACCCCATCATACTTTTTCACTATTACTCTCTTAACACATTCACATCTAGAGAAGTTGCACAACATATGCAAAAACCACCCACCCTCAATTCATACTTTATATATTCATCAATCATTAATATGTGATGTCAGCTACGCGAATACTTACCCCAGCTAAATGTCGGCCAGCCACAAGAGAGCGCAAGAGAGAGAGAAAAAGTGATAGATAAATAGAGAGAGAGAGAGAAGAGCTGATAGAGAAAGGGAGAGAGATTTGATTGATTGAAAAATTGTTAAAAATGAACTAGTAGAGATAGATGAATTTTTTTTTTTGACTGTTAATCTGTTGTCTCTGGCCTTTATGAAAATATGAATAAGTCAAAAGTTATCATTTTCGACATTATCCTGGTTTTCCTGTGCTGCATCACCATATGCTATCTTAATTTGAAAAGAAAACTCATACACATAATAAGTCCACAACTAAAATATTACTTTAGCCTACTTATCTTAGCATTAAGCCAGCATTTCTGTAAATACATCGTACCTCATGGTCAACATGAACTTCGCATTCCCTCGTTCCATTATTCATGTTTATTAGCATGAACATTTTCAAAAAGTAAAACACACGCTCGTAACAAAAACGAAAAGCAACACCGAGTCACATAATTGGTATTGCACATGCGAATACACGTACATAGTTCAAAAGTAACTACTGCTCATACCTCGAATCAAGCCTAAACTTATTTTACTTTCTAGTCCTCTGTCTTTAACATGCACATAAGTTAAAACCTTAACTGATCACAAAATTAACGCCTAATCCTATTTTACATCATATTGCATAGAAAACATGTAACCTACACATTTTACCATTTAAAAGTCGATACACAGCATAATACAATCAATCAAGCGCTTTAAGTCCATTTTTACATATTAATTATCCTTAAAAAATAACATAACAACGGGAATTCAGCTCACAGAGAGAGAGAGAACAGAGAGTGAGAGCGAGAGAGCAGAGAGAGAGAGAGAGAGGAGAGAGAGACGAGAGATGAGAGAGAGAGATAGAGGGAGAGATAGAGAGAGACTTGAATTGGCTTAATATGAGGTAATCTTACAAATGCCCGTTCTTTTAATTGATAAACACATACAACACATCAGTAATATAACGATACACACCTGAACCATATGTCAGAAATGCATCGCGCGGAGTTTAACCATATCACACCATTCAATCACGGAACACAGCCACAGAGGGAGAGAGAGAGAGAGGAGAGAGAGACAGAGAGAGAGATAGGGAGAACGAGAGAGAGAGCGCTAGGATAGATAGGGCAGACGAGAGAGAGAGAGATGAGAGTTAGAGATATCAGAGAGATTTCGAGAGATAGATGAGAGATCTAGAGAGAGCTAGCGATAAAGAGAGAGGAGGACAGACACCGAGAGGAGTAGAGTATAGATATTATCGGAGAGAGAACGAGAGAGAGAGAGATAGAGAATAGAATGTTAGATAGAGGAGCGTAGGATGAGAGCGGAGAGTGAGAGAGAGAGAGAGAGAGAGAGATAGAGATAGAGCGAGAGACAGATATTTATAGAAAGAGAGATAGAGACTGAGACGAGAGATCGATATAGAGAGAGAGAAGAGGGAGAGAGTAGAGCGATGATAAGATAGAGGAGGGAGAGAGTAGAGAGTGAGATAAGTCAGAGATAGAGGCATAGAGAGGAGAGAGAATAGCGGCTAGCGAGGGCGCGCGATGAAGATAGAAATGGCCGTGTGATGGAAACCTTGAATTTTCACATCGCGTTAATTCCTACGAAAAGCCCCATTCGCACTTGTATACCCTGACGACAACTAAATTTACACGGATTATACACAACATGGAACGCCGTAATGTTCAGAAGATCCATTGCATGTCCGGGGGGGGGGGGGGGCGCATTGGTAATCATAATCGCGGAAAAGGAGGCCACTTCATTATCAAATTAACACACCGATGCTCGATTTTATGTCGCGTCAACGCGTCTGCAACGTTGATAAGCCACGATGGGGAGAGAATCGATTTGTTTTTTTTTATTCGTACTGAGTCCCATCTACCTTTCCGTTGCGGTTCCTCCTGTGTTGCCTTTTTGTTGCGTGGGGGGCTTTCTGTTAACAGCCATGTTTACCTGCCTCAACGTTTTTTCTTCGTTCTAGAGTTCATTTCTTTTTTCACTAAATCATTTATGTACATGGCCGTCCATGTGGTTCCATACATATCCACTCCCCAACATTTCCTTCTTTATTAATCATAATACCTGGATAATAGACCCCAATACGGTTTTTTTGAAATGGCCGAAGTCCTCATTCTACAGGCAAGGTTAAATGTGGGTGTATCCCCCACAGGGATCCTTCCTCCTCGTCCACTACGTTGTATCTGTATTTCCATCTAACGCTCTTCACATTGTCTATATCTATACCCACAAAAGTTTCATTGTGATCTTTCTTTGCAGACAACTCCTCTCTTCATGTATCCTGTTCGGAAGATGTAGTTGTCATTCAAAACTCTCTTCAGTCAGGCTTACATGATGCATCGAAATGGTGTAAGGACAATTCTATGTTAATTCATCCCAAGAAACCAAAGTGCATGGTAGTAACATTCGGCTACTGATTTATTATGATGCTACATAAACGATTATTAACAGTAGTAGTCGTAGTCGTATAGTAGTAGTCGTATAGTAGTAGTAGTAGTAGTAGTAGTAGTAGTAGTAGTAGTGTAGTAGTATTAGTATTAGTAGTAGTAGTAGTAGTAGTAGTAATAGTAGTTAGTAGTAGTAGTAGCAGCAGCAGTAGCAGCAACAGCAGTAGTAGTAGTATAGATAGTAGTAGTAGTAGTAGTAGTAGTAGTAAGTAGTATAGGTAGTAGTAGTAGTAGTAGTAGTAGATGAAGTAAATTGTGGTGGAAGTCATGTTTATTATTTCTTCATTTATTTCTTTGTTTGGTCGTTTGGTTTCTGTTTTACTTATTCTTATTACCGATGTTGATGCTCTGCCTACCATGTCATTGGTTAAGATTAAATTTGCAGTAGTAGTAGTTATGGTAGGTGTAGTAGTCATTGATGGTGGGTGTGGGGGGTAGTAGGTAGTAGTAGTAGTAGTAGTAAGTTATATAGTAGTATTAGTCGTAGTGATTCAGTATAGTAGTAGTAGTACTGGTGTAGTCCGGATGTTGGGTGCTGGGGGTATTACCAGTTATCGTAGTAAGAGTAGTAATAGGTCGTCGCAGATGTAATTTGTAGTGCAAGAAGGTCATTTTCCATTTTTAATTTGTTTGTTTGTTTATTTCGGTCAGTTTATTTTGTTTGTCATATCTGTGTGTGTTCGTTGCGTGTCCGTGTGTGTGTGTGTGTGTGTGTGTGTGTGTGTGTTTGTGTGTGTGTGTGTGTTTGTGGTGTTTGTGTGTGTCTGTCTGTGGTGTCTGTGTGTGGGTGGTGTGTGTGCATGCGTGCGTGAGTGCGTGTGTGTGTCTGTGTGTGTGTTTTTTTTGTGTGTGTGTTTTTGTGTGAGTGCGTGCGTGTGTGTGTGTTGTGTGTAACGAAGTCATTTTCAACAGCAGCGTTTAAGGGAGGACAGTAAGATAGGTTATTATCATTATCATCACCCTCATTCATTGCATCAGTCTCTCATCATCATCATATCCTCGCATCATATCCGCCTCCTCCTCTCATCAGCACATCCTGCTCCTCCTCCTCTTTCTTGTTCTCCTCCTTCTCTTCCCCATCCTCCTCCTCCGCCTCCATCTTCTTCCTCCTCGTCGTCGTCGTCGTCGTCGTCTGTCTTCGTCGTCGTCCTCATCAGCGTTTCCATCGTTGTCGTCATAGTCGTCACCAAACAATCATCTTTATAGCTTCAACATTCGGGTTTTCTTTTTCTTTCTCATTTGTTTCGCTCTCTGTCTCCTCTATAAAGATATAGAAGCCAGATGCGCGCCTATGCGCACACACATGCACACACACAGACACCGACAAAACACACACACACACAGCGCGCGCACACACACGCCAAATGTACACACACACACAGACACAGAGAGAGCGAGAGACTGAGAGAGGAGAGGGGGGGGGAGAAGGAGAGAGAGGC
>CM065689.1:9083900-9088900 GCA_017654935.2 Phymorhynchus buccinoides
TGCGCTGGTTTTAGTCGAAAATGTATTGAAAACGTTTTTAAAACAATAACTACAAATCTGTCTATAATTCAAATTAAACATAGTTTTAGTTGCTTAATTGTTTATTTTTGCAGGTTCAAAAAAGAAACATAGTCACCGCGTTAAAAAAAAAGTAAGAAATTTACTTACTTTAGAGTTTTTAGAATTAACATCTTAAAAATGTATAATAAACAACTTAATCTAAACTTGTCAAGGGATATGACTGACAAATTACAGCATATAATATATTTATCGTCTAAAAAATTGAGACTTTCCTGGTTGCCTCCAGGATCTTTGCATTTTAAAATGTCCCACACCTGTTCCTGGCCGGAGGACGTCAAATGGATGTTCACACATGGCTGAAAAATGGCATTGCTGGCAATTATTTTAGTTAAAACATATTAACGACATTTTAAAGACGTTATTCCGAAATCCATCTACAATTGAAATAAAACAAGTTATTTTAATCCAAGTGTTTAATTGTTCATATTCATAAAGGAAACAAATGCCACTGCACGAGAAAAATACCCTAGCTTAACCCTTTCACCGCCAGCCATCTTTGAGCCAAAACTTTCCATTAAACTTACTTGGCTACAATAAATATTCCGTCTGCAATATTGTGGGATTTCTCTCTCTCTCTCTCTCTCTCTCTCTCTCTCTCTCTCTCTCTCTCTCTCTCTCTCTCTCTCTCTCTCTCTCTCTCTCTCTCTCTCTCTCTCTCTCTCTCTCTCTCTCTCTCTCTCTCTCTCTCTCTCTCTCTCTCTCTCTCTCTCTCTCTCTCTCTCTCTCTCTCTCTCTCTCTCTCTCTCTCTCTCTCTCTCTCTCTCTCTCTCTCTCTCTCTCTCTCTCTCTCTCTCTCTCAGACAGAAAAACAATAGCTCCCCGAACCTTCGGCTCGGGGACTAATAACCGGCATTTTTTTCATCCGGCCCTCCGAACGAAAGAACTTTAACAAATTTAAAAAGACATAGAGAGAGAAAGACATACAAGGACCTGAATTACACGCAAACGCACAACGATGATACACTGTACAAATGATACAATCATATGATACAATATTATCATTGTGTGTTGGCCCTTTACTCAAATGGAATTTGTCATTGGTTGACATTAGCCCGTAGATGGATCCAGTAGTAAGGTGAGAGCTGAACAGTGAATTATGTTTCACAGCAATTGAAGAAGCATGAAATGTCTTTTGTGGAAGATAACATGAGTCTCAGACTAATAGCCATTTACACTGATTTTCAGCGCTGCAGACTAACATTTGGTTAGTTGATCGTTGCGGACCTTCCTCAACGTCAGGTGGTTCTCAAGTACTGTTGACCAAGAGAGTGGGGACATACCCAGGGCAAGGCATGTCCACAATGAACACATTTGAACCCAGCCCTTCAATAATACGCAGTGTTCTGGGGAATAGAAAGGATAACACAAGGAACAATAACTCTGCAAATCACGTCCCATCCCAAGTCATGTCGGCAGGAGAAGATCCTCAGTGGTCGTGGGATTACGATGTTTGGGTTGATCTGTACCAGCCGTTCGGAGATGCTTCACATATGATATGGGTTGTTGGACCACCTTTAGTGTGTGGGTTTGGGCTTTTTGGCAATGTGATGATATTTGTGACCATGCTTCGTTTGCCTGAGTCCAGTTTGGGTCTTCTGTTCAACGTTCTGGCGTGTTCTGACCTGCTGGTGCTGATGACTGGTCCACTGCATGACTGGTTGAATATTGCATTTGACATGGTTTACTTTAACAGTCTGGGATCCTGGCAATGTAAGGTAAGTAAGTGTTTTACATGAGTTTGCTTTATTAAAAAAAAAAGTTCAATACAACCGTACACGCTCAGAAAGAATGCAAGAATGCTGTAAAAGCCTATTTCATTATTCTCGATAAAAGTTTATTTTGACTTGACTTGAACATGCACATGCATCTATGCGCACATGCAGACACTGTCCTGGTAGCAAAGGATGTCTAAATTCGTTCGTGCATGTTTCGTTTTTCCTTTTTTTTTGTTCTTTGCCGATCTACGATCGCAGAAGAGCATGAATTTGTTCGTGTATGTTAGTTTTCTTGTTTTCTGTTTTGTTTTCTGTCTCTCCCAAGGATATCTCCAGAACCGCTTGCCAAAGTCGCTTCAAATTGCGTGTGGTGGTGTGTCACCATGAGATAAAGGCATATCACCATCGTGACCTTGACCTTGGCGTATGACCTTGAAAACTGAACATCTTTAAGGGGCCATAACTTCCACACCGTTGGCATGTATGTACTTTGGCTTATGGTTGTTCTGATGATTGCTGATCAAGGTCAAGGTCAAGGCCAGGGAGATCGGTATGCCTCAAAAGCGGTAGGGGTAAACAAAATGGGTTTTAAGCCATATTTTCCACATATTTACTTAACAGAAGCGCTTCAGATTGTGTGTGGCACTGTATGACCTAGAGTAGAAAACATCTGAGCATAATGTATCGTCATGCTGACCTTAGCCTTGAAGTGTGACCTTGGAAACCGAAATGTCCTTCTTTGCGCTATGTATTTCTTGTCCAAGCTGTATCTCGTGAACTAGAAGATAGAATCCCTTCAAATTATGTGTAAGGATGTGTGATTATAAGGTATAACACATTGATCTCTAGCTCTCAGAAATACAATGTCGCCGAGCGGCAGACATGTTTCAGTGTCTATGCACCCTCCTATATCTCGTGAAATACTGTATAGAAACACTCCAAATTCGGTGTGTGGGTGTAAAGCTAAGAGTAGAAGACATTGCAGTACAAATTATGCCACGTGAGGTTTTAATGTCGCTGAGCGGCAGATATGGCTCCGAGATAAGGGTGTACACCTCATTGACTAAGGGTGTGCACCCCACTAATTATGGGTGTATATCCTAGTAAAGGAGGGGGCTAATACTAAAAGTAAAAGACATTGTAGCACAAAATGTGTCACGTGGGACTTATATGTCCCCGAGTGGCAAACATGTCTCAGTGTTAAGGGTGTACATCCATCCAATTAAGGGTGTGTGTGACGGAGTGGAAACACACGCCCCACTTTCTCCCTTTCTTTCTCAACTACCCCCCCCCCCCCCTCCCCTTTCTTTTCTCGGGCCGCCACTTTAATTACCATTCAACATCAAACCGACGCCGATTAAGGCATTTATCTCTTTGAAGCCCGATCTCCCTTCCCATCACAAGAAAGTGACACCCACAGTCCGCGCCATTTGAAGACTCTTCCTTTTCCGATCCAGGAATGTCGGCATGTGATAATGATGTAACCGGCGCATGATTGTTCTGTACTACTATGCATAATACTAGGACATCATCTTGTGACGTGTCGACTGCTATAAACCAATCACAGGGTCTCGTTGTTTGAAAATGGGAGGGGAAAATTTGAGTAGTGAGGAAAGTTAGCCTACACATATTACTTTCTCACAAGACGCTAAAACCTGGCTGGAGCAACATTGCAGACTCAACCTCTCTCCCAGCCAGTCCTAATAGCCCAACTAGTGAGTACTATTGACGGCTGGTGATTGAGATTTGTTTTTTGTTTGATCCTATTTTTGATCTAGATCCTATGTTCAATGATGAATAAGGAGTGGATATGTTATTGAAAAGAAGTGGTAAACATTCTGTTCTATTTATGTGCACTGATTATTTGTGTGTGTGTGTGTTTGACTTTGACTCTTTTGGTACCAGAACCGGATTTTATGCCTACTAACCCTTTTGTATATTTTTAGTAGGAGGCCTGTGGGTTGCAATCTTGCACTTCATGATAACATTCCTTTCCAGGTGTTGGATGTAGAGTGATGTTGGCGTGATCATAGACTTTGATCTAGCCGGGTACTGACTAATACCAGTTGATCCCTGTACACCTTTTATGTTTTACTGATCTCAGTTTGTTAACTGAAATTCAGTTTATTTATTAACTAGTGCTATTGTACAAGGGCAGCTTTCTAGCCGGTTGGGATCCACTAATTCCCTGCCAACTGAAGCCCCTTGTCTCTAAGCCATAGAGATCTACATCCACCTTCTCCTGTGATTATCAGCAGGGCATCGTGGTCAGGAAGATCATCCCTGACTCACAAGCACCAAGACGGGAACGCCGCCAAGACGCCCCGCACCCAGAATCCGCGAGGAGACCACGCCTGAACCGTGCCATCCCGCGACGCCGTAACCGGAACGACTGGGAGCTACTCTCACCTGACGAGCAAGCCCAGCCACCCCAGCACTCGCCGATCCCTACGGAGGAACTTCAGCACAGCCATGAGCTAAGTCACTATGACAGTGCCAAAGAACACTAACTGGAAACCAGGACACTTAGTGACCCTTCCCGTTTGGGGCTAACCTTCTAGAAAGACAAAAGTCTTGTAAATCCTTTCGGATTTCATTGTTTTTCATTCATATTTTGTTTTGGCGCCATTGAGCTGCTTTATTATTATTATTGTTGCATAATCTTATGCATATTTTGTGAGTAAATAAAATACAAGTGTCAAATAATTCTGAACCCTTTGGTCAGACTGATAAGTGGAAGTCTTGTAATTTTATGTAAAACACTACTTCTCTCTGTCTGCCATTTATAGCAAATCAACCACTTGTATTTCTTACAATCATACGAGCAAGAACCCGGGCACAAATATAAATTTATTAGATGAAAAGGGGCCTGGAAAGTTGCTCACCTCCCATACCCTAGAGAAGTGGGCTAAAGGCAAATTTTCTACTTGAAAATTTAAAACACTAAAAGTCTTCCCTAGGGACTTAGCATTTTAACCCACAGTATCACAGTGTGCACCCCGGAAAAGGATTTGCACCCAGTTTAGGGTGTGTAGGTGTATCACCCAAAGGAGAAAAGGAGGACGGGGGCCTAATATGAAGGAGAAGGGAGGTACAGGGCAGGGCAGGTTAGCTATGAATGTCTTCATGTATACGTCTGTATCGTTAAAAAATCGGGACTTTCCTGGAGTTGCACTGCCTCTGGGCATTGCCTCCAGGATCGTT
>CM065689.1:9101400-9106400 GCA_017654935.2 Phymorhynchus buccinoides
CAAATTTTGAAAACATTACAAAAATTGAACACCATTGATTATCGTTTATTTTGGAAGATGTTTGACGCGCAGATTGAACCATTGCTTACATATGCAGCTGAAATTTGGGGATTACATACCAATTTACAAGTGGAAAAAGTAAACACCTACGCTATTAAACGTTTTCTTCAGGTACCTTTGCACTCATCTAATACTGTTTTATATGGTGAAACTGGCAGATATCCGTTGTATATCAGATCCTATGTAAAGTGTATACGTTATTGGCTTAAACTTTTGAAGCTACCTCAGTCTCGTGTGTGTAGACAAGCGTATGATATGATGGTAATGCAACTTGATCTTAACAAACAAAATTGGGCATTTCAAGTATGTTTTATTTAAAAAAGGTATTATCAGAACACGGTTTTGGATTTGTGTGGTTGTTTCAGGAAGTAGGACATGATAAACAGTTTATTTCTGAATTTAAAGACCGACTTATTTGTTCATTTAAACAAAATTGGCATTCTGATATGGAAAGTAAAGACAAATACAGATGTTTTTTTTCATTTAAAAGTTTATTTCAGTGTGAAAAATATGTTAATGTTATTATAGATAAATGGCACCGGCTCAATTATGCACGATTTCGCTTAAGGACTCTAGGTTTTCATGCAAATAAACGATGGTTTCATCCTGGGACGGCCACTGAACCTAAATGCCCAATGTGTAATGAAGATGTTGAGGATGAAAAACATTTCCTGTTTCATTGTGTGGCGTATGAACCAGTACGTAAAAGATGTGTTTTCTTTCAGTTTGATGCCACTAAAAGGCATGACATTGTTGCTATACTTTCATCTGATAATGAACATGTTATAAAGTCAGTAGCAAAATTTATCGCTGAAGCTTTAAAAGTAAGGCAGAGGCGCATTACTGACAATTAATAGTTAAGCTAAGTGGGATTTATATAAAATTCAGGTTTGTGTGACTAAATAGAAGTTATAGGTTTAAAATGTTATTATTGTATCCAGTTGGATGGTCGAATTTACTTATTCCTTTTGTGATTTTCTGTTTATTGATAAAATGAATTCCAGAAAGAGAGGAGAGGGGGAGAAGTTGACAGAAAGAGAGGAGAGGAGTGTGTGTGTGTGTGTGTGTGTGTGTGTGTGTGTGGAGTGTGTGCGTGCGTGCGTGAGAGAGAGAGAGGAGGGAGGGAGGGAGGGGGAGAGGGAGAGAGGGGAGAGAGAGAGAGAGAGAGAGAGAGAGAGAGAGAGAGAGGGTTATCATGCACTAGATGTAAACATGATTTGTTTTTTTTATATATATTTTTCCTTTCTCGATCACAGGACTGCTTTTGTGTTGATCATACTAAGTTTCTATGATAGTATTTTTCCTTTGGATTATTGAATGTGTTATATGCTAAGGTGTTTAATGTTATTTGATACAATTGTTTATATCTCTTTAAGCAAAAGGTGCATGTTTATTACCCCCCTTGTCATCAGACCTGTTGAGGTAATGACAATAAAAATGTTCAGCGTTCAGCGTTCAGCGTTCTCTGTCGTTCTCTCTCTGTCTCTCTCTCTCTGTCTCTCTCTCTACTGTCTCTCTCTCTCTCTCTCTCTCTCTCTCTGTCTCTCTCTCTCTCTCTCTCTCTCTCTCTCTCTCTCTCTCTCTCTCTCTCTCTGTCTCTCTCTCTGTCCGTCTCTCTCTCTCTATATATATATCTCTCTCTCTCTCTCTCTCTCTCTCTCTCTCTCTCTCTCTCTCTCTCTCTCTCTCTCTCTCTCTCTCTCTCTCTCTCTCTCTCTCTCTCTCTCTCTCTCTCTCTCTCTCTCTCTCTCTCTCTCTCTCTCTCTCTCTCTCTCTCTCTCTCTCTCTCTCTCTCTCTCTCTCTCTCTCTCTCTCTCTCTCTCTCTCTCTCTCTCTCTCTCTCTCTCTCTCTCTCTCTCTCTCTCTCTCTCTCCCTCCCTCACTCTCTTCGCTCCCACCTCAACCCATCCCAATTTGATAACATTACAATAATGCAGCATCGAGGGGTTGTACCACCCCTTCCAGTGGCATCTGACGACTTGATGTCACACGCTTAGCATTACGTCCCTTTTCGTCACCCTAAGAACAATGACAAAGAACAATACATGCGGATACACTTTAGGGAAACGTAAAGAACAGTAATTCTCAACATCACTTCCCACCACTTCATAAATTTGGAGAAAGTTTAGGGAAACGCAAAGAACGATAATTGTGGAAATCCCTTCCCACCCCTTAATAAAGTTTGAACAATTTAAGGGAATCGCAAAGAACGATAATTCTGCAAATCCCTTACTGTCCTTTAATGAATTTGGAGAAACACTTGGGGGAACGCAAATAACAACAACTCTGTAAATCACGTCCCACGCCTTAATAATCATGTTGGCAGAAGAAGATCCTCAGTGGTCTGGTGAATCTTAAAGGTGCACTCTGACGGATGCGTTTTTGCAAGAAACACGTCGAGATCACCAGAAAGACAGCCTTTTCAAGGATCGGTACACTCACTTCGCTCTGGTTTCTTAGAAATTAAACCGTCAAAACGGCGATTCCTCCTTGGCGGAGATGCCGGAGAGAGAAGCCATTTTGGATGGGGTGGGTGGAGGTCACTCATTGTGGTTGAAGCGTTTTTTTTTTGTTTGTAGTGCAGTAAAAAAAAAAGGAGCTACTTCCTTTGTTGTGAGCGAAACTCCTTTAGATAAACTGTATAAAATTTAAAAACAAATTTAAAAAAAAAAGGCTTGTATTGCGAAAAGTTCGTGGAAACGATTTGGTCTAAACGCAGGCGGCCTTTAAAAAAGAGACGGCACACGCCTTCTCTTTGGGTGAAATAATTTGACTTCCTGCACCTCCGCCAAGGAGGAATCGCCGACTTGACGGCTTGATTTCTGGGAAACCAGAGCAAAGTGAGTATTGCAATCTCTGTAAAGGGTGTTTTCCTGGTGATCTGGACGTGTTTCTTACAAAAATTCATCCGTCAGGGTGCCCCTTTAAAGAAAACGCAAAGAAAATAACTATGCAAGCCACGTTCCATGCTATCATATCAGCACAGAAGTCTGGTGAATCTTAAAAGGAAAACGCAAAGAACAATAACCCTGCAAATCACGTCCCATCCCACATGATGTCGGCAGGAGGGGGAGATCCTCAGTGGTCGTGGGATTACGATGTTTGGGATGGTCTGTACCAGCCGTTCAGAGATGCTTCACATATGATATGGGTCGTCGGATCGCCCTTACTGTGTGTGTTGGGGCTTTTTGGCAATGTGATGATATTTGTGACCATGCTTCGTTTGCCTGAGTCCAGTTTGAGTCTTCTGTTCAACGTTCTGGCGTGTTCTGACCTGCTGGTGTTGATGATTGGTCCACTGCAGATCTGGTTGAATACTGTGTTTGACGTGGTTTACCTTGACCATCTGGGATCCTGGCAATGTAAGGTAAGTAAGTGCTTTACGTGAGTTTTAAGCGCTTTATAAAAAAATGTTCATTACAACCGTACACGCTCAGAAAGAATGTATGAATGCCGTAAAAAAAAGAAAAAAGAATGCCGTAAAAGCCTATTTCTTTATCCTCGATAACAGTTTATTTTGACTTGACATGAACATGCACATGCATCTATGCGCACATACAGACGTTGTCCTGGTAGCAAAGGAGTCTACATTTGTTCGTGTATGTTTCTTTTGTTTTTTCTTTTGGTCCTTTGCCGATCTACGATCGCAAAAGAGCATGAATTCGTGTATGTTTCTTTTATGTTGTTTTTGTTTTGTTTCTTTTCTGTCTGTCCCAAAGATATCTCCAGAACTGCTTGACAGAATCGCTTCAAATTGTGTGTGGTGGTGTGTCACCATGAGAGGAAGGCATCCGCGCTTAAATTATCGCCGTCGTGACCTTGACTTTGGCGTATGACCTTGAAAACCGAAAATCTTTAAGGGGCCATAACTTCCACACCGTTGTTTTTAGAGTCTTCAAACTTAGCATGTAGGTGCTATGGCGTATGGCCGTTCTGTTGATGGCATACCGATCAAAGTCAAGGTCAAGGTCAGGGAGATCAGTAGGTCTTGAAAGTGGTAGGGGTCTGAAAATGGTGTTTTAAGCCATATTTTCCACATTGTTACTTGACAGAAGCGCTTCAGATTGTATGTGGTACTGTATAGCCTAGAGTAGAAAACATCCGAGTATAATATATCGCCATGCTGACCTTAGCCTTGAAGTGTGACCTTGAAAACCGAAAAATGTCCTTCTTTGCGCTATATATTTTATTTATTTTTTATTTTTTTACATTTTACATTATTTACAAACAATAAACCAGAAATAAATCAACAAGAACAGCCAAAATTAATGTGTCCATGTGTTTTTCAAAATGTGTATCTTGGAGAAAATAAACAGAGTATTTTTTACTTCTTAAATAATGAAAAACATATCTCCGTTTAGAGGAGTTATTCAGGCCTTGACAATTCATTGACAAAATAGTAATAGAACTATCCATATTTTAAGTTAAACGAAAAACGAAAAAATACATATTTACAAAAATAGGTTCCACATTCACAGATGCAGCATCGTACATAGAGAACAGCCACCCAGTCGAGAGAGAGCGACAGAGACAGACAGAGAGAAAGAGAGGATGAGAAGGGAGGAGGGAATTAGTGAGTGCCAACAATAGTGAAAAAACAACAATAACAATACGTAAAGATACAACAAACCTCAAGCACATAACACATAATTAATGAAAATATAATAAAACAAACAAAGACAATATTTTGTGTACAGCAAGCTGCTGCAAATGAGCTGATGCGTTCCTTAAATAAACATTCACAAAAAGAAAACAAAAGCATAGGCCCACTTCATTCGCCTAACCAAGCTAACCAGTTCTGTGCCAACTCAAACTAATAAAACTTGTTTGTACAAGTAACTTCGTTCCACTGAACATTCAAAAAAAAGGAAGAAAAAGCATTGGCCCACATCACACTTTATGAAGCTACCAGTTCCGTACCAAATCAAATGAATAAATAT
>CM065689.1:9108900-9116400 GCA_017654935.2 Phymorhynchus buccinoides
TTTGAGTTGAAGCGTGTGTGCAGAAAGCGTGAGTATTTGATGGATTGGAACCAACACGGACTATCTCTAGGACTTCGGAGGATGACTGTGACTATCTTGCTGCTGCTGCATACTGTCACTATCTTACTGTTTCTGCTACTGACTGTCCCTATCTTGCTGAGTAGATTTCCCATAAAAGCATCCGAGAATCACCCGCGTTACTAGTTTTCAAGGTCACACGTCAAGGTCATGACCTTGACCTTGACCTTGACCCCAAAAGGCACATTTACAATACCCAGCCAACATTCCCACCTGATTTCATCTTGGGAACTCCATTTTTCCGACCCCCCGATTTTCAGGATCCAGCAATCTCCTTGACCTTGACCTTGACCTTGATTCAAGGTCATGCGTCAAGGTCATGACCTTGACACCAAAAGGCACATCTACAGTACCTAGCATACATGCACATCAAGTTTGATCTTCCTATCCTTATTCCTGCATGGTGATATGCTGCTATCTTGGGAACTCCCTTTTTTCTGACCCCCCGATTTTCAGGGTCCAGCGATCTCCTTGACCTTGACCTTGACCTTGATTGGTCAACAATATTCGGAAGGAGCATAAGCCAAACCACCTTCATACCAAGTTTGAACATCATATGTTGACTGGTGCCCAAGATATGGCTAAACATAGATTTTCAGTTTTCAAGGTCATACGTCAAGGTCACCAAAAGGCACATCTACAGTACCTAGCCTACATGCACATCAAGTTTCATCTTCCTATCTTTATTCCTTCATGGTGATACGTTGTTAACAAACCCACATACATACATACATGCATACATACACACACACACACACACACACACACACACACACACACACACACACACACACACACACACACACACACTTACACAACAAAAACAATATCATCTTCGCTCCGTAAACTCCGCGGGTCATAACAAGGGAGGGAATCAATCAAGTGGACCGAGGTAACCGAGATAAAGGAATGCGTGCGTCTTTGTGTGGTGTATAAGTGAAGGAGAGTAAATATATGTGTGCGCGCACATTTAAACGTGAACTTATAAGTGAATATAAACCGGACAGGTGACATTACTGGGATTGTATGTCCCCAGTACTGCTGTGCACGGATTTTGATGGAACAGTGGAAAAGATGTGGAATTGTAGCTGACCATCAGTTAGGATGTGATCTGTGCTTGGTTTTGTGGAGTTCTGCTAGGGCTTAGGTGGGAGGCTGAGCGTTGTTGCTTTCTAAATTGAGTAAATCGGTTTGCTTAGTTTGTAGGGTGGCAGCGTTTGGTTTCCCACTTGGGCTTTGGTGGAGCTTCATAGAATTAAGCGCTGGATAGCGCGGTTGACCTAATAAGCTGCTCTCTCTTCCTAGCTGTGCTGATGAAGAGGAAGATGATGATGATGACGATGTTCGTGCGTGCACGCGCGCGCATATGTGTGCGTGTGTTTATGCATAACCGATGTGTGCGTATGCTTGCATTTGCACTCGCGTGTGTTTGTCATTGTGTACATGCGGGCAACCTCACGTCCTTGTGCGTTCAGGCATGCACACTTATGTGTTTGCAAAGATGGCCACCGAATTACATAATAAATAGCATGATGATGTTTCACACTTTAATATTGACCTCATACTTCGAACTCTGATCATGCCTAATTGATATGTAGAAAAGTTATTTTGGTATTATGTTTATTTGTGTATGAGGCTGGCCATGGTTGCTTCTGTGTATTCTTATATTTTATTATTTCACTGATATGCTCATTTATTTAGCTATTGGCTACCTATATAATTGTTATTGTGTATTTAAGGTAAAGTTCACATATTTTAATGTGATGGTGGCTAAATGGTAATTAAGGTACAAACAATGTTTAATACGCTGTGTATACATTATGGAAATGGTTGGATACAGCTGGCCAGAGGCTCTACACTTATGTCAGTATACTTTGTGGTCTGGTAATGCCGATTTATCGGATATGAGAACCGAATGTTGTATTGAAGCAAGCTGGTTTAGAATGTAATGATTAGAGTATTTTGTAACTGTAGTGACATAATGCGAACTTGTAATTATTTGTCACAATTTTAAATTGATACAGACACATGATTTTCAGTCTTGTATGCTACTAGAACAACTTGTTTCCTTTTCTTTCAGACTTTATGTGGATGTGGGTATGCGCGTGCGTGCATGTACGTTCACACATGAGGTCCGCGCGCATGTCTATGAGCGTATGTATGTGAATAGAGAGAGAGAGAGAGAGAGAGAGAGAGAGAGAGAGAGAGAGAGAGAGAGAGAGAGAGAGAGAGAGAGAGAGAGAGAGAGAGAGAGAGAGAGAGCGAGCAGGTGTGCGTATGGGTGGGGACGTGATCTAGTTGAACATATTTTGTTGTGCTTGACGTATTGATATGGGTCAGATGACAAACGTGGAGAGTCCTGGCCCCTGATGATTGACAAACTTGCACGTTGACAACAGAATGGTTACCTCACTATATATTTCTTGTCCAGGCTGTATCTCGTGAACTCGAAGACAAAATTCCTTCAAATTTCGTGTGAGGATGTGCGATTAAGAGTATAATACATTCGTATATAAAGGATCCCTCAGAAATACAATGTCGCTGAGTGGCAGACATGTTTCTGTTTTTCTTCACCCTCCTATATATTGTGAAATACTGCATAGAATCACTCCATATTTTTGTGTGGGGGTGTAAATATAAGAGTAGAAGAGATTGCGGTACAAATAATGCCACGTGGGATTTTAATGTCGCCGAGCGGCAGACATGTCTCCGAGTTAAGGGTGTACACCCCATTGATTAAGGGTGTACGCTCCATTGATTAAGGGTGTGCACCCCACTAATTAAGGGTGTACATCGTGGTAAAGGAGGGGGTCTAATACTAAAAGGAAAAGACATTGTAGCACAAAATGTGCCACGTGGGACTTAAATGTCGCCGAGAGGCAGACATGTCTCAGTGTTAAGGGTGTACATCCCTCCAATTAAGGGTGTGCATCCCGAAAAAGGATTTGCACCCAGTTAAGGGTGTGTAGGTGCAAAAGGAGGACGGGGGCCTAAGATGTGAGGGGAAGGTAGCTACAGGGTGGGGCAGGTACAGGACGTAGCCAGCAAAGGACAAAGGAGGACGGGGGCCTAAGATGTGAGGGGAAGGGAGGTACAGGGCGGGGCAGGCACAGGGCGTAGTCAGCAAAGGACAAAGGAGGACGGGGGCCTAAGATGTGAGGGGAAGGGAGGTACAGGGCGAGGCAGGCACAGGGCGTAGCCAGCAAAGGACA
Organism: Phymorhynchus buccinoides; assembly: GCA_017654935.2. Lineage (NCBI taxonomy): Eukaryota > Metazoa > Mollusca > Gastropoda > Neogastropoda > Raphitomidae > Phymorhynchus > Phymorhynchus buccinoides. The sequence continues at coordinate 9,112,191 of CM065689.1, forward strand.
AAGGAGGACGGGGGCCTAAGATGTGATGGGAAGGGAGCTACAGGGTGGGGCAGGTACAGGGCGTAGCCAGCAAAGGACAAAGGAGGACGGGGGCCTAAGATGTGAGGGGAAGGGAGGTACAGGGTGGGGCAGGTACAGGACGTAGCCAGCAAAGGACAAAGGAGGACGGGGGCCTAAGATGTGAGGGGAAGGGAGGTACAGGGCGAGGCAGGCACAGGGCGTAGCCAGCAAAGGACAAAGGAGGACGGGGGCCTAAGATGTGATGGGAAGGGAGGTAGAGGGCGGGGCAGGTACAGGGCGTAGCCAGCAAAGGACAAAGGAGGACGGGGGCCTAAGATGTGAGGGGAAGGGAGCTACAGGGTGGGGCAGGTACAGGGCGTAGCCAGCAAAGGACAAAGGAGGACGGGGGCCTAAGATGTGAGGGGAAGGGAGGTACAGGGTGGGGCAGGTACAGGACGTAGCCAGCAAAGGACAAAGGAGGACGGGGGCCTAAGGTGTGAGGGGAAGGGAGCTACAGGTGGGGCAGGTACAGGACGTAGCCAGCAAAGGACAAAGGAGGACGGGGGCCTAAGATGTGAGGGGGAAGGGAGGTACAGGGTGGGGCAGGTACAGGGCGTAACCGGCAAAGGACATATCTGCCGCTCGGCGATGCCCTTGTTCTATGTTCATTTTTTACCATACAAAACATTAAGAAGTTCAGTTGTCGACACTAACAGCAAAACTGAGGCCCTCTGTCATTTCAGCGTTAAGTCATCGGAAATCAGTATTAAACACAGTCCAAGCATTTCCCTTAATTTAAAATTCTGATTTTGTTGCATTGTGGAATTCCTCGTCTTATTCTTCTCTGCGTTCCCAGGACCATTATGACCATAACGGGCAAATGCGTATGTGTCCCGTTTATGTGTACCTTATGATCTGTATATCATGTGTTAGGTATGGATCATGCTGATCTACACCACAGCAATGGTATCCTCTTGGATGATCGTGACCCTCACCATCCAAAGAGCAGCCTCTGTCCTGTGGCCTCACCGCATCAGCACCCTGTGGACAAAACCCACATCCAGAATCGTCGTGGCGAGTCTAATCCTCATCATCATTTTGATCAACTCTCATTTTCTTTACGGGTTCAATTTCGGTGGTGCTTATTGTGGTAATGATTGTTGCGCTGATGCCTCTGAAAACTACGAATGGTTTTTCGACATAGTGTGGCCTTGGATGGATCTGATTCTGTTTTCTCTGCTGCCTTCCGTACTGCTAGTCATCAGCAACGGTGTTCTTATCCGGACGCTTGTGGGTTCTGTTAGCAAAGGAAGACATCTTACCCTGCAACAAAACCGCAAGTCCAGGCAGCGAAAAGTTTCTTCTTTAACGGTCACTTTGCTGACCGTCAGCGTGTCGTTTCTAGTACTGACCACTCCCATAACGCTTTATTACATCCTGTCACCTTATTACGCGCATAGTGGACACCCCATTGTGGAAGGTCAATATTTAGTGTATGAAGCCATCAGTTATATGATGTGGTACTGTAACAGTGCCATCAATTTCTACCTCTACTGTTTGACTGGGACCAAGTTTCGGGCCGAGTTTGCCAAAATATGTATTGGTATTGTCAAGGTCTGTCAGACAAAATAACAGTGTATGTTTGTATCACAGAAAAGTATCTTCGGTCACCAATTGTTAGTTACATAATTATAGTTGGACAAGGCTGACAAACTAATTTCATTTTATATGTCTCTCTTCTTCTCTTCTTCTTCTTCTTCTTCTTCTTCTTCTTCTTCTTCTTCTTCTTCTTCTTCTTCTTCTTCTTCTTCTTCGTCTTCTTGCGTACACCCGCTACACGACCAGAACAGCTCTCTTGACAGATAGTGCTGTCATTTCCATATCTGGAGGACACGTTCCGTTGTCTGGTCTTCCAGACCACATGGAGACAGAGAGGCGATGGTGCCAGCTTCATCTTTCGGTGCATAATGGTTGTTGAGTCTGTTGTGGTCGGTGCGCAATCGCATCAGAACTACACCTGCTGTTCCCGGGACAGTAGATGGTAATCGTCCATTTGCACCGGTGGTCTTGTTAAAGCCTTAATTATTGTCTTCTTTTCATTGAAACTGACACTGTTGTTGATTTGTTCTCCTCTGGAACCCTCTTTTGCAAGGACGCCCGCCTGCTCAGTAGGCTGGAATCCACTGTAGGACTGCCCTTCTTTTCCTGACAACTTGGAGTAGGACTCTGGGCAGGTGAGGTAGCTTGTGTGACAGCGCAAATTGTAACAACTGCGCAAAAAGTATCAATTGTTACATTTTGCGCGGGTTGCCCGCGCAAAATGTAACAATGTTCGATTCTGTTACATTTTGCGCTAGGCGCCCACCTTTTGACGAAATTAGCACACACAAAATCTTTTGGCGTAAAAAAAAACTTTTGGTGTAAATACAGTTAAGAAAATATCGTAGCTGTGATTTGTGACATCCATAAACACAACAGTAATTCGGCATTGTTCAGGCGAAAAAAACGCTGTACCCAAGAAGAAAGCAAGAAAGAAATAACACACGAGAGAAAAAAATCAATAAAACAACCTGCATACTTTGCACCCCAATAAGTAATAATGCTAAATCGAATGAAGAACGAGTGAAACAAACAAGCAAGCAAACAAACATTTGGAAATTTAGATGTAGACTTTGTTTTTATCTTTCGTTTTGATATATTATGATGAAGACAAATTCATCAACTCCTTGAAGATTTTACTTCGATTTCATCTGTAATGACGAAAAACTGCCTTTTTTGTGTGCTAATTTCGTCAAAAGGTGGGAGCCTAGCGCAAAATGTAACAATTGTTACATTTTGCGCGGGCTGCTTGCGCAAAATGTAACAAAATCGAACATTGTTACATTTCGCGCGGGCAGCCCGCGCAAAATGTAACAATTGTTACGTTTTGCGCAGTTGTTACAATTTGCGCTGTCACAGCTTGTCGTTCTGGTATGCCTGCAGAACAGAGAGGGCATCCGAGAGGAAAACAACCTGTCTCATAAAGGGGCACCCTGACGGATGCGTTTTTTGCAAGAAACACGCCGAGATCACCAGGAAAACACTCTTTACAGAGATCACAATACTCACTTTGCTCTGGTTTCCCATAAATCAAACCGTCAAGTTGGCGATTCCTCTTTGGCGGAAGTGCTGGAAGTCCATTTTTTTCAGTGAAAGAGAAGGCCGCTGAGTTAGACCAAATCGTTTGCACGACATTTCCACAATACAAGCCTTTTTTATTTATTTTTTTATTTGTATACAGTTTACCAAAAGGAGTTTCGCTGACAACAAAGGAAATTGCTCCTTTTTTTTTTTACTGCACTACAAAGAAGAAAAAGCTTCAACCACAATGAGTGGCCTCCACCCACCCCATCCAAAATTGATTCTCTCTCCGGCATCTCCATCTCTTTTTTTCTCTTGTTTTTGCATTAAAATGTTAATGATAAAAACATTCTGCATTCGCAACATCAAATCATGGATGCTACAAAACAAACTGAAGCTGAATGACGACAAAACGGAGGCCTTGGTCATCCACTCTCCATCTAGAAAACTTTCGTACCCAAAGCCTGATTCCATCTCTGTCTGTGACACTCAAATACCTTTTTCTCCTTCTGCTAGAAATCTTGGCTTCCACATCTCTCAAGATATGAGTGTTGACTCACAAGTTCAAACTATCTGTCGGTCAGCATACTGTGAGCTGCGTCGCATTGGTACGATTCGCCATCTCCTGTCTATAGATACTACTAAAATACTAGTCTGCGCTTTTGTTCTCTCTAAACTAGATTATTGTAATTCACTCTTGTATGGCTGCCCCCAACACCTCATTGACAAGCTTCAAAAAGTCCAGAACTCTGCTGCCAGACTTGTCCTCAAGGTCTCTAAGTATCATCATGTTCAACCACTCCTGATATCCCTTCATTGGCTTTCCATCAAAGCACGTATTGACTACAAAATTTCCACTCTATGTCATTCTTATTTCTCTGGAAATGCCCCTAGCTACATTTCTGACATGCTTTCTGTCTATACTCCATCAAGGCAATTGCGGTCATCTTCAGATTCCAAAATTCTCTGTGTTCCTAGTACACGAACAAAAATGTTTGGTGAGCGCTCCTTTTCCTTTTCGGCCCCATCAGTTTGGAACTCCTTACCACGCGAAATCCGCCATATCCAGTCCTTGCAATGTTTCAAATCA
>CM065689.1:9118900-9146889 GCA_017654935.2 Phymorhynchus buccinoides
GTCTTTTTTTCTTCTTTCTTCATTCTCCTCCTCCTCTTTCTCGTCCTCGTCATCATCATCGTCGTCATCATCGTCGTCCTCTTCTTGTGTCAAGTCCAAAGGTTGGCCTACGTTGTTTTTTTCTGTTTCCTTCCTTTGTCGTCTGCTCTCCAGAGTGGGAAAATGTTGAGTGGACGAACCCAAGACAAAGATTTGCATAGGTGAAAGGGAGGTAGGTATGCTGTTCTGGTAGTCGTTTTTGTCCTATGTTTGTATCCTGTTACCCCTGCTGGGAAATAATGGTTTCTTAGTTTTCACCGGAAAGTGATTCTTTTGGGGCAGTTGCTTTCCAACTCTCATGCTTGACAGTTCTGTGTGTGTGACGCAGACATTATATTTTTATTTTATTTTCGCTCATTTAAGTGGTGTGTTTGACCATTGGTTGCTGGACTGTTAGTGTGTCTTGTAGCAAGACTTCATTCCGTTCAGTGAGATCAAATTGTCACTGGGACTATTCTGTAGGAGTTTTCTCTCTTTATGACGATATGTAAACAAACTGTGAAAACCCTTTGTTCTGGCTGCTCAGGTGTATGACTGTGTTTGTCGATTTTAGTCCGTGACAATTGTGTTACCATCAATCGTCGAGTGAAACTACATGAACTGGAGAGTTCAACTAAGAGAGTTTCGTCGCCAAGTGTCTTGCCTCTTGGTGTTTGGAGTTGGTGTTGCGTCATTGACTCTGATCTGATTGTTGGAGTAGATCGAGTTTTGATCTAGGTGAAGTTCTACCCTGTGTTACCCGTTGGACTGTAAATAGTGGTTCCAACTCGGTGCAGGGGTGTGGCATCGTTCAACGCCGAGTTTGTTCGTAACTCAATGAATCTGTCAAAGATTCAATTCACTGGGGAGTCTGACCTGTACGTTAACTGTGGTGCCTGGAAGAGATGCCGGCTGCCACCGCCGCTGCGTTGGAGGATGTCCAGTGCTGTTTCTCGCGGAGGGGCGCAGAAAGCTCTATGCCTCGTTGTTGAACAGTCGGCTGCTACCGCCGCCATGTTGGAGGATGTCCGATGCTACTTCAAGAGGAGGGGCGCGGAAAGCTCTACGACCCGTCGTTAAGTACACTTTTTGAACTTTTTCCCCCTTCAACACAATAGACTATGATGATCTGAAGTAGTAAAATTGGACACTTGCAACTCTGAGAGACTTATAGTTTAAGTAATAGGGCCTATAGTGGGGTTTTAAATAGATTAAAAGGAGAAGTTGAATAAAAGTTAAAACAAGGTGAATAATGGTTTTTTTTAGACTGTTTGGTTGTAGTGGTGAAAATTGGAAATAGAAAGAATGGTGCGTGCGGGGAGAAAGTTGTAAATGAGGATGTTTTGAGAATGAGATTGGGGTGCTTGTTTTGCAGTTGTAAGATTTAAAAGTGAACTTTCGCCTCAAAAGATAGTGAACATATTTTGTTGTTGACCATACATTCATAATAAAACAAATTTCATAGAGGGTTATTCACAAAAGATGTTATGATCATTATTTGTCTTTTCTTTGGAGAGTCTAGAAGTTTTTTATTCATTCAAAAACGACAGTATATAAAAGCTAATTGAAAGGACAGACGTGTTCTTTCTTCTAACAAAGAGCTACCGAGGGTAACCCTGGGTGAAGTCAATTTGTTACGGTCGTTTTGAGCCGGACAACTTGTGACATCTTGTCTACGTCGTTCTCTTTCTTCCTCCTCCTCCTCCTCGTCCTCGTCATCATCATCATCGTCGTCCTCTTCTTGTCTATCTTTTTTTTCTTCCTTTCTCCTCCTGTTTCTCGTCCTCATCATCATCATCGTCGTCGTCGTCGTCGTCCTCTTCTTGTCGACGTCTTTTTTTAAAACTTTCTTCCTCCTCCTCCTCCTCTTCTTTCTTTTTCGTCCTCGTCATCATCATCGTCGTCGTCGTCCTCTTCTTGTCTACGTCTTTTTGTCTTTCTTCCTCCTCCTCCTCCTCCTCTTTCTCGTCCTCGTCATCATCATCGTCGTCGTCGTCCTCTTCTTGTCTACATCTTTTTTTTCTTTCTTCCTCCTCCTCCTCCCCTTTCTCTTCCTCGTCAGCATCGTCGTCGTCGTCGTCGTCGTCGTTGTCCTCTTCTTGTCTACGTCGTTCTCTTTCTTCCTCCTTCTACATCAACTCACTCACAGTCCAGTTGCAAAAGAACTGGTTTTGTTTACGACCTTCAAATGTTTGGTATGACATGGTTTATTTGCACAAAAAAATGTTCAATTGTCTGTATTATTTAGTTGAAGAGTCTGTTGGGTGTACCGCTTTAGCAATGTATTAATTCATATGGCGTCGTTGTCATTAATGTTATCAACAGCAGAAGACTTATCCCTGTGCAAAGCAGTCATCGTCATCATCACTATCGTCATCATTCATCATCATCGTCGTCGTCGTCGTCATCGTCGTCGTCGTCGTCGTCATCATCATCGTCGTCGTCGTCATCATCATTATGATCGTCGTCGTCGTCGTCATCATATCACAACCGTTTTCGTGTTATTGTAACACACACACACACACACACACACACACACACACACACAAACACTCACACACACACACACACACACAGACACACACACACACACACACACACACACACACACACACACACACACACACACACACACACACGCACACCAACTTGGATAAAGGTAAACAGAGCAAGTAAAATTAATGACATTGTTTGTAAAGTGAAAATAATATCACGATTTGCATAAAAATGATGTCTGACATTAAACAAGCATAAACATAATTAATTGAGAACAACCCAAGGTAAACATGGATGTACAAAACAAGTACTGCATGTAAAATCAAATGTAAATTATTTCACAGACTGAACCGTCCCCCTACTACGCTCGAACATTCCTGCAGGCCATCCACAGGCCTGCCGATCAGCCTGCCAGCTGTCTTGACGATTTTCGACAGCCTGGCCTTGTCGAGTTCTTTGAGGCTGCCGAAGGAGCTGAGGAAGTTGAAGGTGAACACCGATTCCTCTGTGGCTCGTTAGAAGAGCTGCAGCAGTCTCGGGCCCACCCCAAACTTGTTGAGCTTCCTCAGGAAGAAAAGGCGCTGATTTCCCCTCTTGAGCAGGGCATGGGAGTAGGCGGACCAGTCAAGCCTGCTGTCGATGATGGATCCCAGGTACTTGTACTGGTCCACCATCTCCACCACCACCACCCCCTTAGTGGAGCCGGCGTAGGCAGGTTCCTCCTGAAGTCGACAAACATCTCCTCGGTCTTGGCCACGTTCAGTAGGAGATGGTTGTCGTCGCACCAGCCAGAACTATTTCTTTTCGTCACAAAAATGAAAACCAACTGTCACGGATAAAGAAAGGAGAAAGGGGCTGAGGCGGATTAGTCTTGCACGAACCTCCTTCGTCCCCCCCCCCCCCCCCCCCCCCCGCCCAACTACCATCAAAGCTTTATCAAGGCAAATTATATATAGTAAAATTGTTAAAACATCTTGTCCCTATGTCTTTGAAACGAACATTAAAACCAAAACCAGTTATGTTAACTTGGTATTTTGATCTATGTCTAAAAAAACATAGAGTGCTAGCTTAGTTCCTCCTCCTTACTAGGGTGGCAATGGCAGAACCCAAGCCGATGACAGTTGTTTCGACTCTAGGCAGTCTCATCAGCTCGGCACTGGATGGGGTCTTAGCCTACCAATGTGGAACTACTCTCACCTCAACAAGAAGATTGTTCCACAAATGGAATGTCTTTTCCTGTATATTGGTAAAAGGCTATACAAAAAAACAGCACTCAAGTAAATTATAAATTATAAAAATCTTAAGTAAAAGTGTGAACATAAGAATGTTCCAAAATGTAAAATATGAATATATAGGCGACACGACCAGAGAGGGCCGGCAACTGAAATAGTATCCAAAGGGACATAAATATATATATGAAAAGTATGCTGGCACTGTACTACGGTGCCAGCAGTAAACTGAGATTTTTTCATACATATATAATTTGCTTTGATAACACTTTTCTGTGTCCAATGTCTGTATTTGTGAACCTCAGAAACAAAACCAGTTAACGTTAACTTTATGAAATGTTCCGTGTTCTGAAAGGAAAAAACAATAAAATTTAAAAAATGTGCTGATTTACTTTTTCTCCCAATGGGGGAGGGAAAGTGCTTAATGCAAAGACAGCTGTTTCGATCTGTGAAGATCTCATCAGTTTGCATGATCGGCCTGCAATTTGACTGTCCAGTGGATGTCAACATGAGCAAGAAGACATTCTACAAGAGAATGGTGTCTTCTTTGCACCAAAGCAAAAATCCACAATAAAAGCAAACCAGCACTAATTTAAACCAGAAATAGTAAAACTCTTATGTAAAATGAAGAAAATATTAATGTTCTGAAATTTGAATTTCAAAACTATTAGACATGACTAGAGAGGGCCAACTACTGTGATGATATCCAAATTAAGGATACAAATAGTATGAAATAAATATCAGTGAATATATGAGCACCGTACCCTTACTCTGAAGGACTGAAAAGTTGGTGCATTTGAAATGCAGAATAATTTGCTTTGATAAAACTTTTCTGTGTCCAATGTCTGTATTTGTGAACCTTAGAAACAAAGCAGTTAACGTTAACTTTATGAAATGTTCCATGTTCTGAAATAAATAAAGTAAATAAAATAAATAACATGTGTTGATTTACTTTTTCTCCCAATGGGGGAGGGACAGTGCCTTATGCAAAGACAGCTGTTTCGATCTGTGAAGATCTCATCAGTTTGGATGATCGACCTGCAATTTGACTGTCCAGTGGATGCTAACTTGAGCAAGAAGACATTCTACAAGAGAATGGTGTCTTCTTTGCACCAAATCGAAATTCCACAATAAAAGCAAACCAGCACTAAGTTAAACCAGAAATACTAAAAATCGTATGAAAATCTTATGTAAAATGAAGAACATAATAATGTTCTGAATTTTTGTTGTTGTTCCTTTCAGAAAACGGAACCATTCATAAAGTTAACTGGGAGAGGGCTGGGACATCACCAGTGGAGTTGTGCCAGCACCTCCCTCAGGGACACCTTCAAGGGCCACGACGTCAATGGTGACGATGTCCTTGTGCACTTTTGGGAGGTGATAGAAGGTGTGTTGTCCTCACATTCACTTCTTCATGGGGGATGCTGGGGTCAAGGGCCACGACGTCAATGGTGACGATGTCCTTGTGCACTTTTGGGAGGTGATAGAAGGTGTGTTGTCCTCACATTCACTTCTTCATGGGGGATGCTGGGGTCAAGGGCCACGACGTCAATGGTGACGATGTCCTTGTGCACTTTTGGGAGGTGATAGAAGGTGTGTTGTCCTCACATTTACTTCTTCATGGGGGATGCTGGGGTCAAGGGCCACGACGTCAATGGTGACGATGTCCTTGTGCACTTTTGGGAGGTGATAGAAGGTGTGTTGTCCTCACATTCACTTCTTCATGGGGGATGCTGGGGTCAAGGGCCACGACGTCAATGGTGACGATGTCCTTGTGCACTTTTGGGAGGTGATAGAAGGTGTGTTGTCCTCACATTCACTTCTTCAACAAGTGCCCAGTCCTTGCTGGGGGGTCTGCCCAGTTCTTGCATTTGCCATCGATTATTTCCTTGCTATGCAGTTCATGTACCAGGAACGTTGGACCTTTTGGCTATGTCCCTGGTGGGATCGACTTGCAGTTTCTCTTACGTGTGAGAATCACTCAACTATCGTAATGCCTCTCGTTCATACTTGGAAAAGTCATGAACTACCACCGCACCCCCCTTGTCCACAATATGTATGCGAATGATGCATGTTGTTACCCTTCCCCCCTTGTCAAAAGACCCCCGGGTAATGACAATAGAGGATTTTAAGTCTACGGTAACGCATCTCTGCTTTGCGTTTGCGGTAAAGATTTGCGCTTACGTTTACATGTTGTAATTGTAGTTTTAACTTCACTGGGCTCCACCCAGCCCTGTATCAAAATAGGGGGCTCAGGTAGGGGGGGGGGGGGGGGGGGTGCTTCTTGTATTCACGTATTCACTTCATAGTTGTTGATGTTAATTCGATCTCATTTGATTTAGCTACCTATTTCTCTACATTATTTTATATTTATAGATTGTATCACTACTAGGAAATTTCATCTTAATTTGGTTAGGTTATTAATTTTACTTCCCCATTTTTTTGTTTTAGCTTTAAGCGTCACCCTCACACGGCCCCATCACCCACTGACACATACTTCCCCTCACGTTGTCGTCAGTTTCTTGTCTGCTACAATTTATTGTCCTATGTTCTTTACAAATTGTATTACTCTAAACGCTGAAAATTATCTTCTCAAGTTGGAATTGTTTACAGTCGGGTCAGTTTGAGTTTTATTTTTAGGTTAATTTGTTACCGAATTAAGTTAACTGTTTGCATTTTATCTGTAGTATGAAATTATAATGCTTAATCTTTTTTTGACTCGATGTTTAGGCACCTGTAGGCCTAAATGTGTATGTCGTGTGTCCAGTTCTACTGAAATGATCTATGACAGCTCAAACGAACACTGTTTTGTGATCAATTATTGATTACTGAAAAACACAAAGTGCATATTATAAATTGTCGTTTTCATTACTTGAACAACTTGAAATAAAGGCTGGGTTTCATAATCAACTTCAGGGGCCAGTTTCATGGATTGTTTTGACCCGAATCGAAAGCTCAAAACCAAATCTCGTTCTGATTTATGAATTTAGATAGGTAACATAACATCAAGTGTGACAGTCAAATAGGTAGCCTCACAAAAGATGCAATTGTCAGTGAAATGATGAAGGTTTTCGAAACAGGATGCTAACTGAACGAAAGAAGAAGACTTGAATAAAATGTAATGCTTGTTTGCATATTGAGTTGCTTTAATTTAAAGACCCACACCGTCACGTGTCAAAATCACGGTTTCCACGTGTTTTCCTTCTTATAGCTGGTAATAAATCTTAACAAATCTTCCTAGCATAAGAGGGAATGCGACACGTGACGTGGGAGTCTATAAATGGGTTGAGATACGGGATCGATCATGCATGACGTAAACCGCAACCGTTCATGACGTACGTATCTTCCACCATTTGAGTGCTTTTTTCACGCGAGAACTGACGATACGTAGCGCATCTCATACTTGACTGGAAAAAAGCCTAATAAACCAGTGTCTCTCTCTCTCTCTCTCTCTCTCTCTCTCTCTCTCTCTCTCTCTCTCTCTCTCTCTCTCTCTCTCTCTCTCTCTCTTGACGAATATGCAATTAGAGAGCTGTCAAGGTTTTTACATAAGGCCTTCAAATTAAGAGAACTTCCGATGTGAACAGATTTGGTGATTGTAAAACTCACGATTTTGATATGTACACACCACCTGCTGGTATACCTGAGTTATTGTCAGTGCTCGATACCTCTTCTCCCCAAATCCCATGTGTTTAAACAATAAGTGTCCCCCCTCTCTCTCTCTCTCTCTCTCTCTCTCTCTCTCTCTCTCTCTCTCTCTCTCTCTCTCTCTCTCTCTCTCTCTCTCTCTCTCTCTCTCTCTCTCTCTCTCTCTCTCTCTCTCTCTCTCTCGCTCTCACTACTCTCTCTCTCTACCCTTCTCTCTCTCTCTCTCTCTCTCTCTCTCCCTCTCTCTCTCTCTCTCCCCCCTCTCTCTCTCTCTCTCCCTCTCTCTCTCTCTCTCTCTCTCTCTCTCTCTCTCTCTCTCTCTCTCTCTCTCCACCCCCATATCTCTCTCTCCCTGCCACACTGTGCAATCGATATGTTTTACATCATTTAAAACGTGCAGGCAGAAACTAGATACCTGGGATGCTTTCTTGTTCTCAGTTGTTGCAACAGTTACACATATTCAATAAATCATTGGATCAGGGTCTGCAAGGAGGCCATAAATCTAGAAGAGCTTTTGAAGAAATAAATTATGTAGGTAGACGAACTGCGTTTTTAAGATTCACTTGTCACACACACACACACACACACACACACACACACACACACACACACACACACACACACACACACACACATCACGCGTTACTCATAGATACTCATAGATAGGCCACACAGTCATATACACATACACTCATACGCACGTATGCGCGTATGCACACACACGCATGCACACACACGCGCGCGCGCGCACACGCACGCGCACACACAAATACACACGCACGCACACACATATATGCACACACGCATGCATACGTTCTCGCACACAGCACACATTCTCTCTCTCGCATAACACAACAGAAGGAACGAGAAAGAGAGACAGAGATTAACAGAGAGACAGAGACAATGTCTGGAAGAGATAAAAACGCACAGAGAGACACAGACATAGACAAAGTCTGGTTGACACAGAGAGAGAGAGAGGGAGTGAGAGAGAGAGAGAGAGAGAGAGAGAGAGAGAGAGAGAGAGAGAGAGAGAGAGAGAGAGTACGCTGAACGCTGAAATGGTTTAATGAGTAGGCTGTTGGCTCATGTCATTTTTGAGTGGTTACAAAATTATAACAAAGTAGCAGTATTAACAACATTTATTATAAACTGACAGGAGTTCTGGTTCCGCTCGAAGTCGAATGGCCGCATGTTGTTGTTTTTAAAATTAAGCATTTTTGAGTGGCCGCATGTTATTATTCTCCTGATTCAATCTGTGCGATCAACGTTCAATCCCAAATTTCAAGTTTTTTGTTTCCGTGTGTGCTGTGTTAGAATAGAATAGGTGGTTTCGTTTATTGTGTTTAGGTAAATAGGCCCAGAAAGTTCATAATCCCATCCAGTTTTTCACTACGTGCTGGGGTGCCAGCCGGCACCGCCGGCAGCATGGTGGAAGCACAGACGATAGCAGAACCTGTGTTTCTCGTCAACAAACCCCTTCCAGCGGCAGATCAAGTGTACCAAGTGTATACTGTCGCTAAACTGTGCGAGAATGCAGAGAAATCAAACGGTAGAGGGAGTGTGGAGGGTGCCCAAAGAGTGGGTGGACTTTGGCTAGTGTATGCCAAGACATCAGCCGCTCGGGTCGCCCTCCTCACCAAAGGAATAACTCTTAGGGGGGTACAAATACAACCACGGGAGTCCAACCCTTTCACCATCAAAGACAGCGAAGGATATGAAAGGGAGGTACCCTCAGAAAAATTGATTATTGGGGGTCTCTCTTTTTCTGCCCTTAGCGGAGACATTGACCAAATTGGGTGTGGCACTAATATCCCACATCATGGACGAAAAGGACAGCAAACCCAACGGACAACTTACACCCTGGAAAACGGGACGGAGGTTTGTGTACATCGAACCTCCGTCAAAACCCCTCCCCAAAACGGTACAGATCGGGGTGTGTACTGCCACTCTGTACCACAGAGGGCAAAACACACCCACGTGTTCGCGCTTCCTGGAAACAGGACATGATTTCAGTAGCTGCATCAGTGAATCACTGCACTGCTTTGCTTGCTACTAGTTTGGCCACAAACGGGGGGATCCCCAGTGCTCCCTTGCTCCACCCTCTCCCCTTGCCCAACCATCCCAACCTCCTACCCCTCCCTCCCCACCTCCTCCCCCACCACCCCCACCCTCCACCACATCCCCTACAGCCAAGCCAGCTGAAGATACAGAAGACAAAAAGGGAAAACCCCAAGATCCATCACAACAGCGCAAACAAGCAACGCTGAAATTCGCCTCAAGCCAGAAGCACAGGTCGACCACGCCCACAAAAGGCAAGCGAAGCAGGTCCCTGTCTGCCCAGCGCAGTCACAGCAGGTGTCAGCGAAGAAAGCACCAAGAAACAACGCACATGAATCAAGAGATATGCGTGACTGCAGAGCAGAACCAGAACAACAAGAAGATAGGACAGAACCAGCTGATACAGGAACCTAGCCCTCCCCCTCTCCCCACCACACCCTCTTCCCTTACGAACGTAGCATGAATACGGACTGAAACGAGACTCGATTACCGACTATGACTCTACGAAATGCATTTCATTCTTATCCCCCCCCTCCCCTCCTCCCCCCCCTTATCCCCCCCTCTCTCTCTCTCTCTCTCTCTCTCTCTCTCTCTCTCTCTCTCTCTCTCTCTCTCTCTCTCTCTCTCTCTCTCTCTCTCTGTATGTGTAATATCATGCCTTGCCATGTTTGTATTCTATGTTCGTATATATGTACCAAGGACAGATTGGAAGACTAGGCGTTGCCTAAAATCTTTATCCTTGAAAAATAAAGTTCAAGTTTTCAAGTTTTCTCTCTCTCTCTCTCTCTCTCTCTCTCTCTCTCTCTCTCTCTCTCTCTCTCTCTCTCTCTCTCTCTCTCTCTCTCTCTCTCTCCTTTTCTCCTTTGTGTGTACCATGGAATCTGAAGCTTTGACTAAGCATTGCCATGGATAAGCTACGAATTCTAACACTGAATGCACGTGGGCTCAAAAACAAGAAGAAAAGGTACAGCATTTGTCAGCTTCTAAGAAAAGAAAAACACGATATTATTGCCCTTCAGGAAAGCCACGTTTCATCGAATAAAGAAACCGAAAACTGGGAACTACAATGGGTAGGAAAACTGTTTTACTCACTTGGCACCAATCACAGCTTAGGCCAAGTGTTTTTAGTCTCCTAGCAAAAAGCGGAACAGACGCAGTGTGTTTTTAAAAGCGATCGCATTTTACTAATCAAAATAAGCTCAGACAATAAAACAGTCTTCATCGCCAATATATGCGCACCACAGTCCATCACTGATAAGGTAAACTTCTTCACAGAAATCAGGAACACTCTCAGCACTGACACTGAACCCGACTCTACACTTATTGTGTGTGGTGAATTTAACACAGTCATGTGTAATGAAGCTGACATCATTTCAGGGGAAAACCATAACGACAGAGAAGTAGAGGCTTTCACCCAGTTGGCCTCACACCTAGACCTTTACGACAGCTGGAGAATCCTGCACCCCACAGAAAACCAGTACACATGGAGTCGTAATCACTCCTTCACAGCAAGACGCCTCGACTATATCCTTACATCAAACAATCTACTGCCATATGTGGAACAAAGCCAGATAGACTCCTTTCCGCATTCTGACCATAGACCTGTGGCAATAACCTTAGCTTTCCACAATTACCAGAAAGGGCCATCATACTGGAAATTCAATAACAGCCTGCTAAAAGACCAGTCATATGTAGATCAATTAAACGCTGTCATAACTAACTTTGACCAAGAATATAACGATCTAAGACATTAGTCCCCACGACAAGTGGGAACTCTGCAAAGTAAAAATCAGAGAACACTCAATATCATATTGCCAAAACAAACAACGCTTGAAATGAGACAAGCTGAAAGATCTTCACAGAAAGCTGACAGTCATTGATATTCAATTAGTAGAAAACGCTGGTAACCTCGCCCTCCAAGCAGAAATGATGAAACTTAAAACTGAATTAAAACTGCAGGCATTTTCTAAGGCACAAGGGGCCCAAACAAGATCCCGGATCAAGTTCATAGAAGAGGGTGAAAAAAACATGGCCTACTTTTTTAGCTTAGAGAAAATAAATTCATCAATTAATACAATTACACGTCTACAAACTGACAGAGGAATGCTCACAGACCAATCAAGTGTTCGTAACGAGCAGGTCCGCTTCTATGCACAATTATACAGAAGAGAAGAGGAAGACCATGAGTTAAGTGAGACCTACATTACAGATTAACTGGGACCTAACTCTTCAATCCCAATGTTAGATGAAGATGATTCACAAATAAGCGAAGAACAGATGACTAAATCTGAGATAACAGAGGCCCTGCAGCAGCTCAAAAACGGATCAGCACCTGGATGTGATGGCCTCACTGCCGAATTTTACATTTTTTTCTGGCGTCGATTAAAATGAATGGTCATTCAATCATTTCTCTACTCATTGGAAACAGGCCGCGTTTCTGAGACACAGCAGAAAGGCACAATTATTTTGATACATAAAGGAACAAATCTTCCTAGGGACCAGTTAACCCATTGGCGCCCAATCACTCTACTCAACACAGACTATAAAATTTTAGCAAAATGTTTTGCAAGCAGACTTAACTTAGTGTTAGGCAAATTAATATCAAAAGACCAGTGTGGTTTTATGAAAGGACGTAATATAGCAACAATTATTCGTACCACAGACGATACAATAATCTTTTTGGATGTTGAAAATCTACCTGGTGTTATGGTTAGAATAGACTTTACAAAGGCCTTTGATACCATCTCAAAGTCGTTTATAAATGATACTTTGAAGCACTATGGCTTTGGTCTCAACTTTCAACGATGGATAAAGACCATTCTAGCCCAATCCAAAAGTTCAATCAATCACTATGGCTGGATATCTGAACCATTCGAGATAGAAAGAGGTATTTGCCAAGGATGTCCCTTGTCTCCTCTGTTATTCATTTTAGCTGCAGAAATATATGCCATAAAGATTCGAGACAGTCCCGAAATAAAAGGCATTACTATTCCTTCTATAAGAAACGACGATGGAAGACAAAAAGCAATACAAATTCAACAGTTTGCGGATGACACTACTCTACTCCTAAAAGATAAAGAAGATCTAGCAGCTGCTCTCAAAGTCTTCCAAAGCTTTAGCAGGATTTCAGGACTGCAAATAAATGAACAGAAAACAGAAGCTATGTGGCGTGGAAGAAAAAAGCACAATGAAAACAAGTACTTTGGTTTAAAATGGGTAAAGCTACTGAAAATCATGGGAACACACTTTAGAAGTGATATGAGAGCAGGTAACATCAACAATAACTGGTCCACCAAAATAGAATATATGAGAAGAAAAATACAACAATGGTCACAGAGAAATTTGAGTCTTTTTTGTTTGTCTTTTTTTTTTTTAAGCCAGGGATCAGAACTGTGTGTTTCCTTTAGTGTGGGAAACTCAGTTGTTGGAATCTTGTTTTCTTCTTTTCACTCAGTTCCTCTCCTGTACATTGACTGAACATGCATTATCTCTCTCTCTCTCTCTCTCTCTCTCTCTCTCTCTCTCTCTCTCTCTCTCTCTCTCTCTCTCTCTCTCTCTCTCTCTCTCTCTCTTATAACAACCGGAGTACTTTGCAGTTGTGAGTTTTCTCTCTTCTTGGAAGTCAGCCGGCAGTAATTCGTCCTTCGCTGCTGTTTGTGGTTTCAAGGTTTCCCTTCTGTAGGCTACACCTTTTTCTTTCTCATGGTCCGTTCAGTTGCTTTTTTACTGTGCTGCAGTACACCAACTGGCATCACTCTCTGCTGGTATTCACTGGCTCGCGTGCAGGTACCCAGCGTTCATCATCTTTGTAGCCGTGTACGTCGCTCCTCGCTTCGTGTGGGAGTTGAGGCTGAGTTGTGTGGCTCTCTGGTGTGGCCTAGGCCTAGTGGCCTTTTCCTCATTGGGGCTGCCCGCTTTTCTTCTTGGTCATTGCTAAATGTATTTCTACATGCACACTTTCACACCAATGACACACTCTTTCACTTTTCTTTTTTTTGTAAACAAGATTTCCAATTTTCCATCATTTCCCCATCAGCTTTTTGGTGTGGTCATTTTAACCTTTTATTTTCACAAATAAATGTCTTCCAAAACAACATCCATTATTTTAACCCACTGCTTTTTGTTGCTTTTTTCCGCTTTTTTCCCCCATGAAATTTGAGTCTTTACGGGAAAATTC
This sequence comes from Phymorhynchus buccinoides, assembly GCA_017654935.2. Taxonomy (NCBI): domain Eukaryota; kingdom Metazoa; phylum Mollusca; class Gastropoda; order Neogastropoda; family Raphitomidae; genus Phymorhynchus; species Phymorhynchus buccinoides. The sequence goes on from CM065689.1 coordinate 9,132,527, forward strand.
TTGTTGTTAAATCACTACTCATTTCCCAGTTTACGTATGTTATGCAATCAGTTGGTATCCCAGAAGAAATATTGAAAGAAATTAATAAAGACTGTTCAAATTTATATGGAAAAATAAATACAACAATAAAAAGGCCTTTGAAAAAGTAAAAAGAAGTGTAGTTACCCAACAAACCCAAAATGGCGGTCTTGGCATGATAGACATAACAGAGCTCCACGAAGCCCTATTACTAACATGGATCCCAAAACTGCTCAATGAAAACTCGGCTAGTGGTTGGAAACTATACCCAGCCTATATTCCACAAAATATAGGAAAAGACTTGGATATGCTCAGTACAAACTTCTCGCCAAAGCGTATTAGTCATGTTTTGAAACAACGAGGTCCCTTTTGGCAGCGGGTCTTGCAATCCTGGGCAACTATACGACACAAAGCAAACCTCAACAACGACCAGAACCTCTATCTAAATTCAGCTTTGTGGCATAGCCAATACTTTCAATATGAAGGCCAGTGTCTGATTATGAAAGACTGGATTCATAATAAAATGTACACTATCCAGGACATTCTCGATGAGACAGGTCAGCTTTTGTCCATCGACCAAATTCAAGAAAAAATAAGAAGAACTGCACACAGGATTTTAGAATACAATGCCATTAGATGTGCTTTCCGTTCAGCAGAAACGAGAAACAGACTTTGACTGTATGAAAACAACGGTGTTAACCCTCTCAACATTACATTCATTGGTCACCCACTCCAAACTCTGAAATGCAAGGATTTCCGAAAGATTATAGCAACAGAATCACAACCCTGCGCAATCAACTTTTGGAAAAGGAAATTGGGCATAAAGATAGCGAAACATCATTGGACCGCCACGTTTGACAGCACCAAGAAAACTAGACTGAGAGTACTGCAATGGACAATTCTGCACAACATTTATCCAACAAACATTCTTCTCAATAAATTGGGCCTGACTAACTCGAACAAATGTAACGTTTGCCAGACAGATGAAACAGACTTTATCAAACACTTTTTCTTCCACTGCCCTAAAATAAACCCCATCTGGGAGCTGGTCGAAAACGAAATTCAGTCCAGAACAGGAAACTCAATGATAATAACAATGCCAGTCGCCCTCCTAGGTTTCAGCGACAGCAGTGTGTCTAACAGGGACAAAACAATCATTAATTTTGTAATAATAGTGGCAAAAATGTGCATAAGTAAATATAGGTATGGAGATAGATATCAACCTACTCTTTTTACTAGAAAAAGAACTTAACCCATTTATGCCCTTGAAAAAAAAAGAAAAACGTTGCATGTCTGTCTAGCTTTTGGTCTGCAATAAACATATCTTATACTTATTTTGAGCAAAACTTAGGATTTAGTGATTTAGAAGACAGAACATGCTCGTCCCATATATGGGACAGTGGGCACGGGAGGGTAGGGGTTTTCAGTCTTTCACAATTCACTTGACAACAAAAGTGAGGGGTGTTCTGATTTTTAATTGACATAAAATCATCCAATATAACATCAAAAAGCCACTCAACATAATTCTGAGCAAGATTTGCCTTTGGTAAATGAACAAAATATCTTCATGAAATGAATCAAATTCTGAAAAAAAATGTGAAAGCGGAAACAAACAGTCTTTGGTCTAAAGAAGAGAAAGCTGGAGACTTGGGTTCACCAAAGCTGACAATACTGGCAATGTCATTTGGTGTGATACACCTGGAAGCATCGGTCATGTACACCGATCCTGACGATTATATAGAATGTTTATATGACTGTGTTGTATGGATATAGAAAGATTTCCCTTTCACACCTCAGTCATGTAACGCACCAAATAATCAAAACAAAGGCAACAGTAAGTTCAAAAAGTCAACTATAAAGCCAATAAACCAAGCAAAATATTCAGATACAAATAATAGATATTGAGATACAAACAACAAGTATTAAACGCACTAATGAATGTTCTATTAAGGGAAATAAGAAAACGTTGGACAATGAAGATTGAAGACGATGATGACGAAGACACTGTTACAGTTTGATGTTACCTTGTAGATGTCGAACACTGGGTAGAGGGAAGGAGACGACGAAAGAAGAGGATAAGAGGGACAACGAATGTGAAAATAGGCACCTCTCTGGTACATCACAGAAGACAACTCAGGGTTGTCGCACATTGCTGGTGCAAAACAATCGGGGCACCCACTGTCAGCACTCAGAGGAGATCACCACATTGAAGATGCCCACGGCGACGGTGATCTTGCAGATTAGTGTGTAGCCTCCCCAAGGCCACACACCAGGAAGTGTAGCCACACCAAGGCCACACACCAGGGAGTGTAGCCACACGAAGGTCACACACCAGCGACCACACCAAGGTCACCAGTAACGAGGTACGTCGACAACAACGACCATTCAGCAGCGCAGGGAAGTATCAGGCAACCACGTTCAGTCGGGAGGGAGGCATGAAGCAGGAGTTGAAGATCCTAACAGCCAGCCCTCCGTGACGTGTCCTGACTCCTAGACCCAGCACTGAAAACTATAACGCTATCTTCAGTCCATATAGTAGTAGTAGTAGTAGTAGTAGTAGTAGTAGTAGTAGTAGTAGTAGTAGTAGTAGTAGTAGTAGAAGAAGTAGTAGTAATTAGGGACAAAACAAGCCATGAAGCTTTTTAGGCGTTCCATCGTTTTAGACATTGGCATGTGTTCTTTAGGTCAAGGTTTGTATGGTTAAAATGTTTTCCTATAAAATAAATTAATCAAAGCTTATAAATATACTAATAAATTTTGGAAATTCATCAAGACGATTTTTGAAGATGTTAGTACTGTATTTGGTGCACATTTTAACTCAAAAGGAAATTCATTCCACATGTTAGCAACTCTGTTACTGAATTTTTTTTTCTAATATTAGTATTACACCTTTTGATAAATATCTTACTATCAGAATTTCTTGTCAGATTATACAGTGGTGATTCAAAGAATTTATCCCATGACAAATCAATATGGCCATTAAATAATTTGTAAGTTTCAATAAGATCTCCCCTAAATGTTCTTCCCTTTAATTAAAACAAATTGAGATACAAAAGTCTATTTTCATAAGACATAATTTTACACTGCTTTACAAGTTTAGTAGCTCTGCGTTGAACGTTTTCTATTGATTTTGACTGGTACTATCTTGGGGACCAAATAATATTGCCATACTCTAAATGTGGCCTTACTAATGCTTCATATAATTTATTGAAAATATCACAGTTCATACTTATAAATGTTCTTTTGATTAGACCAATCATTTTATTAGCCTTATTAATACAATTTTGAATGTGTGTGAAAAGAAACATATTTGTGAAAAGTCACTCCAAGGTCCTTTTTATCTTCACATTTTGTCACAGAATATGATACATTGTTCTTGGTCATGGTCTACTCAATTATGGGGGTTATTTTTTCCAGCATGCATAACCTTGCATTTATCAGTAGACGCCTGATATAATGATATAATGCCTGAAGTTAACTAACGACAATTAATCCCTCTACTCATTCAAGAGTTAAATGTATGTATCTTCGAGACAAAGTGCAAAACGAAGAATTATTTCGCTAATACGAATACAGACGCAATACAATAAACAGATCGAACATTATTCAGTAATAATAGTAGCAAAAACGAGTTATCAAATAATTATTGTCTCCCTTGAGTACTTACTGATATTAATCAAATGCAGAACACAAACAACAAACGTCTTTCTCAAAAGTATTTCGTTCTGCGCAAAATAGTATACATTCATCTCATAATCATTACTTCTACAAAATATACTCATCACTTTAAATTCCAATTACAAAAACTTATAGACCATGAGCCCTCCTAGCTGTGGTGGCTGGTCAAAGTTAGGTACGCGAGAATTGCGCATTCCATAGAATGGCCTCTTAGATCCTCCTTTATCTTTTTGGGGGGGATGAAATCTTTATAGAAGAACTACTGAAAGGTCTGATGCCTATTATAGTGGTTGACTGCCATCAGTTTTCTATGGTAAAAATGATGGTTTATGTTTGAGCAGAAATGAACAACGAATATCAGTTAGCGTAATCGCTACATGAGTATCAAAGTTACTGCTGTTTTGAATTTTGTCTCAATTCATAACGTTATGTAAGAAAGAGCTACTTACCACCAAGCAGCACTTGACCTGACAGACATGGACAACCAAGACACCAGCTCTCATAAGGATCTAAGGCCTTCCCAGATCGCACAGAGTGAACATGACATCTGCAATACCATTACTGCAGTCCTCAACTTCATCAATCCGTTTGAGGTTGAAGACAAGAACACTCTCCATTGCTTGTCTTCAGGTGCACCAGTGCCTAACAACATCGCATTTGATCTTCTGACTGCTGATGAAGCAGGAGAAAGGGCTTGCAGGGCCTTTATCGAGGAGCGACTGTTCAAGAGAACAACAAGCTTCAATGCCCCAATCCAGAAGCTCAATCTGAAGACTTTTTCAAGCACTGTGAAGTCTTCTACAGTCTCATGACTTTCAAATAAGACAAAGCAGATCACAGCTGAGCGGAACGTCTTTGGCCAGCTTGTTCTCCTTGCAGTTGACCACAACATCAGTTTGGAGCGAGTCTTGTGCTTTCCACTGGGTCCAGTAGCTTGGCCTCTGACAACGGCTGATGGATATCTTGTGAAGACTGACAAGTCAAAGCTACTACATTTTCTTGAAGGAGATGTCCTCTCAGCAGAAAGGCCAAGCCGCAGCACCAACACCTATGTCATTGACGGGAATGCTTTGTTCCAAGCCCAGGTAGCCCTTCCATCCACATTTGGGGACCTCACAGAAAGCCTGTTTGACCAGCTTCCAAGGGAGCCTCGAGTTGACTTTGTAACAGACTCATATCATCCACATTCTATCAAGGCAGCAGAAAGAGAGAGGCAAGGGTCATCATCATCAGTGCATCTGATCAAAGGGAGCACCACAAAGGTTCCAAGAGACTGGAAGACCTTCTTGTCGAACGACGGGAACAAAATGAACTTCACAAGATTCCTTCTTGAAGAATGGCAGACAGACAAGCATGCCAGCAAACTCCAGGAAAGAACAGTTCTGTTTGTCTGTGAAGACAAGTGCACACGCTTGACAACACCTGATGGCCAGAAAACACTGTATGAGCACGTTGAAGAGCTGTCCTCTTCACAGGAAGAAGCTGACACCAAAATAGTTCTGCACTGTCTCCATATTGCTGACAATTCTTTTGAAGATTCAACAATCACTGTCAGATCTCCAGACACGGATGTCTTCCTCCTTCTTCTCAAGTATGCCGAACACTTCCCACAGAAGATGTTTTTGATAGAGGGGTCTCAAATAAGTGGAGACTCATTGACATCAAGAACGTAGTGCAAACTGTGGGCAAGGAGATATGTTCCGTGCTACCTGCTGTCCATGCCTTCAGCGGGTGTGATACAACTAGTGCGTTTGTCAGGAAAGGAAAGATTGCCCCTATCAAGGCTCTCAAACAGCATCCTGAGTATATCAGAACATTTGCTCAGCTCGGTCTCACAGTCCAAATTCAGCCAACAGTCCTGAATGAACTTAAAGAGTTCACTTGTCTCCTATACAGAGGTCGGGGTCATGCACCAGAGACATCAATAAGCTTCGATTTGAAAAATGTCTGGAGCGATTCAACACCAGTGAAGAACACTGCTGACCTGTTACGATGGTATGGACATGAGTCTGTTGCCACCGTGCAGAGATTCTCTGCTCATGCACATTGTGAGAGTCAACCACCAGACACTCACCAGTCTCACAAGCCAAAGCCAGACATCCCATCACCAGAGGGTCATGGATGGGAAAAGACACCCAAAGGACTTGAAGTAAAATGGACACAGGGCCTTCTAATGCCTGCAGAGCTCGTGGATGTCCTTGTGAAGAATCCGTCAGCCCCACAAATGGATGATGCACCAGATTCGTTCAGTGTGACTGACTTTGTGTTTGTTGACAACGAGTAGCAATGACAGTACATATTTTGTGTTTTCTGCTGATAATGAGCAACTCAGACAGCAAATTTCTCTTGCTGGTCATTCACAATTGTGACTGCTGCATTCCAAGACGTTTTTGTTTGGTCAAAAAGGTACTGAAAGTTTATCAAACGTACCATTTTCAGCAATGTTTCAGCAACCTGTCTCTTTGATAAGAATGTAAACATATGATTTGATACCTAATATGGCTTTCTTGTCAGATACATAAACAGCAAGCTGTTCTGAAATTCAGTATTTTACCAAGGCATTTTAGGAGTGTGTCTGCCAAAAGACCTGTCAAGTAGTGACTTAGTGTGATTTTTTCTTAAGGGGTAGGGGTGATCGTTCTTCAGTTGTGACTTCCTAATTTCTTCAGAAGATTCAAGTTTCTCTAGGACTTTTCTGATACATTGTAGACTGTAAAAAAGCCCAAACAGCAAGTCAATTTGTCTGTAACAGGAAATGAATAAGTGAACACCTCAAATACAGTTAAATGATGCTATTCACAGGAAACATGGTGCTACTACAACCATATTATGCTGTTGATATAGAGCATAATAGCAGATTTTCAGAAGAAGCATATCATAGGCATAACCAGTTAGGAAACAAAAAGTACTTTTCTGGTAATTTATAACTACGTGGGTACTTAGTGCTATTTTTCCTATGTAGGGGGTAGGGGTAGAATATCTGCCATTATAGTCTACTAAATTGCTCTAAAATCTTCAAAGTTACTATCAGAGACCCTGATGCTTTGTACTTAACTGAAATATCCACAAAACGGTAGTTGTGACTGTAATTGTTCTCGTATGGAAGTTGAAGTCCTCCAATTCTGCGCAAAATGACGGCACAAATCCACCATGCTGGAGATACCATGGTGTGCACTCAGGAAGAATATAAAGGTGTTTTCAGAATACAGGGACATTCAGAAAGCATACAGTATATAATGTCACTGTCATCACCAGCTTAAGTGAAGAGAAAATAAACTTGACAGTACGAACTTCATTTATGATTGATATTGTAACTTTAAGCAAGCGCTGCAGCCACACCCAGGAGAGTTCAACTGGCCAACAAGCAAATATCAAAATGGCATGTCCCTAGGTACATGTGACGTAAGTGTCCCGCGCGACCCCTCTTTCTTTATCTACACCCCCCCCCCCCCCCTCTCCTTTTCATTTCTCTGTCCGGCCGCCACGTTAATTGCCACCCACCATCTAAAGAATGCCGATTCCGGGATTGGTCCCTTTTCAAGTTAGATTTGTCTCCCCGGTCAGCATGTACCACCTACCGAGGTTATCTCCCTTCACCCCCCCCCCCCCCTTATCTACCGTCTCATCACGAGATAGTGATATCAAGAGTCGGTTCCCTTTGTAAGACACCGCGTCCTTACCCGTGACAACCGAGGTTATCTCCCTTTGAAGAAGGTTTTGCTTTTCCGAGCACGAGAAGGATTTTGAATGTCGGCACGTGATAAGGATGTAATAGGCGCGTGATTGTTCGGTACATTTAGAACAGCAATCTTGTGACGTGTGGACTGTAATACACCAATAGCAGGCTTTCATTGTTTGAAAGTGAAGGCTATAATTGGAGTGGTGAGAAAAAGTTGTCACACAAGATGCTGAAACGTAGCTAGAGCAACACTCACAACCAGTCATCATAAGCCCACTAGTAAGTATTATTGATGGCAGGTGATTGAGATCTGGTTTGTTTGACTCTAGTTTTGATCTAGATCCTATGTTCAATGATGAATAAGGAGTAGATAGATATGTTATAGAAAAGAAGTGGTAAACATTCTATTCTATTTATGTGCACTGATTATTTGTGTGTGTGTGTTTTTGACTTGAACACTTTTGGTACCAGAACCGGAGTTTATGCCTACTAACCCTTTTGTCTATTTTTAGTAGGAAACCTATGGGCCGCAATCTTGCACTATTTTTAGTAGGAAACCTATGGGCCGCAATCTTGCACTTTATGATACCATTCCTTTCCAGGTGTTGGATGGAGAGTGATGTTGTCTTGATCACCTTTTATGTTTTACTGATCTCAGTTTGTTAACTGAAATTCAGTTTATTTATTAACTACATGTAGTGCTATTGTACAAGGGAAGCCTTCAAGCCGGTTGGGATTCACTAATTCCCTGCCGACTGAAGCCCCTTGTCTCTAAGCCATAGAGATCTACATCCACCTTCTCCTGTGATTATCAGCAGGGCATCGTGGGCCGGATGATTATCCCGGACTCCACCAAGCACCAAGACGGGATCGCCGCCAAGACGACCCGCACCCAGAATCCGCGAGGAGACCACGCCTGAACCGTGCCATCCCGCGAAGCCGTAATCGGAACGACTGGGAGCTACTCTCACCTGACGAGCAAGCCCAGAACTTCAAACAGCTAAGTCCACCTGACTGCGCCAATCATTTGAACTTTCCTACGGACACCGAAGATAATTAGTAACCCTTCCGGCATGGGGCGAACCTTATAGAAAGACAAAAGTCTTGTGAATCCTTTCGGATTTCATTGTGTTTTATCCATATTTTGTTTTGGCGCCATTGAGCTGCTTTATTATTATTGTTGCATAATCTTATGCAGATTTTGGGAGTAAATAAAATACAAGTGTCAAATAATCCTGAACCCTTTGGTCAGACTGATGAGAGTGGGAGTCTTGTAATTTCATGTAAAACCCTACTTCTCTCTGTCTGCCATTTAGAGCAATTCAACCACTTGTATTTCTTACAACCATCTGACGAGCCAGAACCCGGGCACAAATATAAATTTATTAGATGAAAAGGGGCCGGGAAAGTTGCTCATCTCCCATACCCTAGAGAAGTGGGCTAAAGGCAAATTTTCTAAAGTCTTCCCTAGAGACTTAGCCTTTTAACCCATTACCTCGTCACATCTAATTGGGGGCTCGCGTCCGGGATATTTTTTTTCATAAAGTCTAACAAATTTCAATTCAAACTGTAGTTCCTTTTCAAAACTTATCTTGTGTCCACTGGGAAAGTTATTGTGATTTGGTTCACTGTGTTTTGATTTGATTTGTTTGAATGCTATTTATGACTTTATTTTGATGTGCATGCTATTTCTGTTTATGTTGAAATAGTTAAGTGTTGTTTGATACATTCAACTCAGCAGCTTTGTTTTTCTTTTGAATAGTTGTATTTACAACCATGGCTGAGATTGTTAAACTTAGGCGGGAGCTTAAAGAATGGGGAGAGTCTCTAGGAATGTCAGGCCAAGAGTTAGCTAATTTTGTCATATCTGAATATGACAAAGAGAAAACTCGCGAGGAGGCCGAGAAAGACAAACAGAGAGCTCATGAGGCTCAAGAAGCTGAGAAAGACAAACAGAGAGCTCATGAGGCTCAAGAGCAAATCCGTACTCACGAGTTGAGGCAGAGACAACTAGTGCAGGATGCCAAAAATAAAGAACTCGAACTTGAGGCCACTGAGCGAGAAAAAGCACGAGACCATGAGCTAGCTATGAAGCAGCTTGAAAACTCAGCAGACTTTGAGACTGCTGCCCCTCAAAATTTTCCCCCTCCCATTCATACCTCAGCCATGACCTTCACATTGGAGGCATTCAATGAGGCAACCGAGTCTATCGATGCATTCCTCGATAGGTTTGAAAGACTGGCCCAGGAATTTGAGCTTGCTCCGGAAAAGTACAACCTCAAGCTTGCCCAAAGTCTCAGGGGTGTGGCTTATGAGGTATACAGCAAACTTCCGTCAAGCCAAATTACCGACTACCCAGCTTTGAAAGAAGCCCTGCTCAACAGATACGAGTTGACAGCTGACGCCTACCGGAAAAAGTTCCGGTCAACCAGAAAAGGTAGGGGAGAGTCCTATGCCCAATTTTCAGATAGACTGGGGAACTATCTGACTAAATGGGTGTCGCTTTCTGCCAAATCAGAGTCCTATGATGATCTCCGGGAACTGATGGTTGGCGAGCAACTGCGCGAAACCATGTCCCCAGAGTTACGCACCTTTACTGCCGAACAAGGTGCCACAACTCTGGCTGACCTCATCCAGCTAAGTGATAGGTACACTCTAGCCCATGATGAACCTAGCGCTCCTAAAAGGCCAAAACTACAGCAAGTAGTTGGGTCCACTGCTTCACAGCAGAGCAGGTTTAACCCCAACTCCAAAAGTGGGTCAAACAGTTCTACCCATGAACGACAACCACTGGGACAACCCTTATTCTGCTCATACTGCAAGTCGAACACCCACAATCGGGATGACTGCAGGAAACTTGCTTACAAGCGGCAAAATGTTGCAACTATGCAAGTCGTCTCGACTTCGCAGAATTGCACAAACCCCTCCCCAATCCAGTGTCCAGGCACACCGTCAGTCGTTGGACAGGCGACTGTCAACAACATCCCTGTTCAGTGTCTCTATGACACTGGACTGTCATGCGACGCCATTGTCTGCGGATCCCTAGTCCCCGCGTCAGCATACACGGGAGACTTCATCTCTCTGCAAGGCCCTGATGCTGCAATCCCCCCATCCACTTTGCCAGTCGCCATAATCAATGTCGACACCAGATATGTTAAGGGACCCATCAAGGCAGTGCTCATGGACAGTCCTGTCTATGACCTCATACTGGGATCACAGTATGTGTTTTTAGGGCACCCCTCTCAACCTGCTATTGTGTCAGCAGCATTCCCTTCTCCCCAAACCACAACCCAACTCCCTCCCTCCTTCCCAAAGAGCAAATCTCCCTCAGCTGGGAAGAAACCTCTCAACGCGGCAAACCAAATTGCCGCGCAAGCCAATCCAGATTGTCCCAAGTCCCCAAGTCCGCCACAACTTGGAAAATCCTTCCCAAGGAATGTCCGCCTAACGACCCAAGACCACTCGCCACAGGTACCTCAGGTGAAAGGCAGCACTGTACCCGCAAACACCCACCGAAGGTACTATCGGGACAGGCCGCCGCACGTACAGCCGTCACCTACCCCTCCCTTTCAGCGAGTGGCAGTCGACTTGGTCGGGCCTCTACCTCAACGGAAGAAGAAATTCCGGTACATAGTCACCGTGGTCGACATATGTACCATGCAGTGCGATGCCGCCCCAATCTCCTCACTTGATGCTAGCCAGATAGCCGCGGCACTCAAAGCCATTTTCGCCCGAATCGGCCTACCAAACCACATCATCAGCAATGATGAATCCAGGCTAAAGGGGAAACTCAGGCAAGAGGTGTTTGCTATTCTGCAATCAACCTTGGGACAACTCAACACAGGATTGCCGCACCAACCTCAGTCGGAATCCATTCCACTGATCTCTAACCCACCTGCTCCTTTGAACTCTGTGTTGCGACCAGATGTTCCACCATTCCAGCCGACCCAGTCTCCCCACTAAGTTGTCCCTGTCACCCAAGTCGAAAGTGGAGTCGGCGTTCCACAGGAAGATTCCGGTACCAGAATCTTTTCTTCGGGGGGCCTCTGTGACGTAAGTGTCCCGCGCGACCCCTCTTTCTTTATCTACCCCCCCCCCCCCCCCTCTCCTTTTCATTTCTCTGTCCGGCCGCCACGTTAATTGCCACCCACCATCTAAAGAATGCCGATTCCGGGATTGGTCCCTTTTCAAGTTAGATTTGTCTCCCCGGTCAGCATGTACCACCTACCGAGGTTATCTCCCTTCACCCCCCCCCCCTTATCTACCGTCTCATCACGAGATAGTGATATCAAGAGTCGGTTCCCTTTGTAAGACACCGCGTCCTTACCCGTGACAACCTTGGTTATCTCCCTTTGAAGAAGGTTTTGCTTTTCCGAGCACGAGAAGGATTTTGAATGTCGGCACGTGATAAGGATGTAATAGGCGCGTGATTGTTCGGTACATTTAGAACAGCAATCTTGTGACGTGTGGACTGTAATACACCAATAGCAGGCTTTCATTGTTTGAAAGTGAAGGCTATAATTGGAGTGGTGAGAAAAAGTTGTCACACAAGATGCTGAAACGTAGCTAGAGCAACACTCACAACCAGTCATCATAAGCCCACTAGTAAGTATTATTGATGGCAGGTGATTGAGATCTGGTTTGTTTGACTCTAGTTTTGATCTAGATCCTATGTTCAATGATGAATAAGGAGTAGATAGATATGTTATAGAAAAGAAGTGGTAAACATTCTATTCTATTTATGTGCACTGATTATTTGTGTGTGTGTGTTTTTGACTTGAACACTTTTGGTACCAGAACCGGAGTTTATGCCTACTAACCCTTTTGTCTATTTTTAGTAGGAAACCTATGGGCCGCAATCTTGCACTATTTTTAGTAGGAAACCTATGGGCCGCAATCTTGCACTTTATGATACCATTCCTTTCCAGGTGTTGGATGGAGAGTGATGTTGTCTTGATCACCTTTTATGTTTTACTGATCTCAGTTTGTTAACTGAAATTCAGTTTATTTATTAACTACATGTAGTGCTATTGTACAAGGGAAGCCTTCAAGCCGGTTGGGATTCACTAATTCCCTGCCGACTGAAGCCCCTTGTCTCTAAGCCATAGAGATCTACATCCACCTTCTCCTGTGATTATCAGCAGGGCATCGTGGGCCGGATGATTATCCCGGACTCCACCAAGCACCAAGACGGGATCGCCGCCAAGACGACCCGCACCCAGAATCCGCGAGGAGACCACGCCTGAACCGTGCCATCCCGCGAAGCCGTAATCGGAACGACTGGGAGCTACTCTCACCTGACGAGCAAGCCCAGAACTTCAAACAGCTAAGTCCACCTGACTGCGCCAATCATTTGAACTTTCCTACGGACACCGAAGATAATTAGTAACCCTTCCGGCATGGGGCGAACCTTATAGAAAGACAAAAGTCTTGTGAATCCTTTCGGATTTCATTGTGTTTTATCCATATTTTGTTTTGGCGCCATTGAGCTGCTGTATTATTATTGTTGCATAATCTTATGCAGATTTTGGGAGTAAATAAAATACAAGTGTCAAATAATCCTGAACCCTTTGGTCAGACTGATGAGAGTGGGAGTCTTGTAATTTCATGTAAAACCCTACTTCTCTCTGTCTGCCATTTAGAGCAATTCAACCACTTGTATTTCTTACAACCATCTGACGAGCCAGAACCCGGGCACAAATATAAATTTATTAGATGAAAAGGGGCCGGGAAAGTTGCTCATCTCCCATACCCTAGAGAAGTGGGCTAAAGGCAAATTTTCTAAAGTCTTCCCTAGAGACTTAGCCTTTTAACCCAGTATCGTCACAGTACATAAAAAACACTGTCTGCAAAATTCCCTAGTGGTGGTGGGGAGGGTTTCACTTTCTTGCTCATGGCCTATTACCCCAGTCCACTGGTTACTGGGTTATAGAGACATCCTCCTACGATACTCAAACAAGCGCGAAATCGCTATTTTGAAGTGAAGAAGGCTTAAGAAGAACAATTTTAGAGCATGTACAGAGAGAGAGAGAGAGAGAGAGAGAGAGAGAGAGAGAGAGAGAGAGAGAGAGAGAGAGAGAGAGAGAGATCAACGACGATCAACGATCAACGACGATCAACGAAAATGTAATGATCAAGGCCATCTGCCCATGTCACATAGGGAAAAGGGGGAGGGGAATACATAAAAAGAGAAGACCAAAAAAGAAGCCATAAATAGGATACATAATAAAAATAAATTATAAGTTATCAAAACGGTTATCAAATCAACATAATTATTACTAAACATGGAACAACATTATACCATTGCAGTAGCAACAGTCTAAAGACACACACAAGTGCGGAATGGACAACTTCGTTAATAAGAATAACCGTGTATTACGTTAAATATAGTGGAAGGGAGTTGGAAGGGAGGGGTAAAGATGGACATTCAAGTATTAGATGAATTTCTAAGCTCAAATGCTTTGGAAATAAAATTTGCAAGACTAAACGTGTGTTTAGGGCTTGCTAAGAGCATCGACATTTTAAATTTCGTGGGATTAGTGAAACATTTGTGGGCAAGAACATCTTTTTATTTTTTTTTATTTTATTTTTTTTCGGGATCAGAATTTTGGCGCTGCTAACCTACTTCCCATAGGAAGGAGCAGCATTTGGGAATCGTTGTTATTTCCCTAGAAACAAATTAATGGACATTCATTTTGCATGCATTAGTTTTCATGTTCGCTCTCTCACACACACATTCTCTCTCGAGCTCTCTCAGCTTGTAGGCTGAAGCTTTCTTCTTGTCTGTTTTCTCCCGCTTAGGCCTCTTGTGTCGTCGTGTAGGCCTAGGCTTCTAAGCTGTTTTTCTGGCACTGTAGGTGTGTGGCTCTTGTAGGCCTACAGAAACTCTTCCTTTAGGCCTAGCAATGGTTTGATTTGGCTGCTTAGTGGTAGGCTAGCCCAGGGGCGCGTTCAGTCGAACGGGGTCGAGATCTCTGCTTCTGATCGT
>CM065689.1:9147389-9154889 GCA_017654935.2 Phymorhynchus buccinoides
ACTGATTGTTAAGGCATGGGACGTGATTTTGCAGAGTTCTTGTTCTTTGCGTTTTCTTTAAGATTCACCAGACCTGAGGATCTTCTCATGTCGACATGAGTGTTAAGGCACGGCGACGTGATTTGCCAGAGTTTTTGTTCTTGGGTTTTCCTTTAAGATTCACCAGACCACTGAGGGATCTTTCATGTCGATGATTGTTAGCATGGACGTGCTTTCAGAGTTCTTGTTCTTTGCGTTTTCCTTCATTAGACTATGACCAATCTCCCGCCAACATTATTATATAAAGCATGGGCCGTGCTTTGCAGATTAATCGTCTTTGCGTTTCCCCCAAACGTTTCTCCAAACTTATTAAGGAAGTGATTCCAGAATCATGTTCATGCGTTCCCCAAGGTTTCTCCAAATTTATTAAGGGACCAAGCAAGTGATTTCCAGAATTATCATCCTTGCGGTTTCCATTAAGACAAATTATTTAAGTGAGCGGAAGTGATTTCAGAATTATCGTTCCTTGCGTTTTCCATTAAGCTCCTCCAAATTCTGTAAGGGTGAGGAAGTGATTTACAGAATTATCGTTCTTTGCGCTTCCTTAGAGTTTCTCCACGCTATTGTCCTTTGTCATTGTTCTTAGAGTGACGAAAAGGGACGTAATACTAGGAGTCTGACATCAAGTCGTCAGATACCACTGGAAGGGGTGGTACAAGTTCGGGGTGGGGGTGGGGTGGGTTGGGGTGACATCTTGATGCAGCATTGTTTTAGTGTAATCAAAATTTATTGGACTGGGTTTCCCCCGATGTCGGAGTGTGGCTGCCCAAGTGGCGGAGATAAATAAAAAAAACGGTCATGCACGTAACATGTTCTCATCCGTAGCTAGGTGCATTTTGTGCCATAGTGTTCAAGTGCTTTGGCTGTTGGGATTATCCCTGGAGTTTTTTAGCCAAGGGTGACACAAACAAAACCATTGGGTTGGGTTCAGATTTCAGGAAAGAGAGAGAGAGTGAGAGAGAGAGGAAGAGAGAGAAAGAGACGGACGTAGATGGATGCGGAGAGAAAGAGACGAGAGAGAGAGAGAGAGGAAGAGAGAGACAGACAGACATAGACAAAGAGAGACAGAGAGAGAGAGAGAGAGGAAGAGAGAGAGGGAGACAGAGATGAGACGAAGATGAGAGAGAGAGAGAGAGAGAGAGAGAGAGAGAGAGAGAGAGAAAGCCACATTTTAATTTATTTATTTATTTTAAGAAACACTTTTATATAGCGCCTAACTTTAAGCTCTAAGCGCTTTTACAGAAATCACTAAAATGAATAGTAAACACAATGCAACAAAAAGTATACATCAAACATTGACCAACACCCCCTTGCCCTGATTCCTCAGTCAATTTCTGTATCACGCCCAAATAATGAATGACATAATCTACAGTACACTTTCGCAACCAACATTATGCAGGAAAGAGAAACATTCATCTTTCAATTATATAACAATCTGTAAGTAATGCATATTGCGAACGTTAGGTTTGGTTGGGTAGAAAACACAAACCCACACGCGCACACACTTTTAGGTCTCTCTCTCTACCACACACGCGCGCAATGAGCGCACGCACGCACGCGCACAAACCACCCACACCACACACACACACACACACAACACACATCACACACATCACACACACCACACACACACACACACACACACACACCACGTAGTCTACGCTATGCTGGGGAATGTTTTCCTTAAAAGCAAACCAATGCCTCTAGGCTGCCCAGCTACTGCTCGTTAAAAATCAGATCGCCCACTGTTTGTTAATCATAGTCATTACAAAAAACCCACTAAGCTAGGTAGGACCTGAAATTTATTATTGCAAGCAGCTGAGGGGAAAACCCACGAATAGAGTGATCATTAAGTCTCTCTCTCCCTCTCTCTGACTCTCCTCTCCCTCTCGCTCTCTCTCTCTCTCTCTCTCTCCTCTCTCTATCTCTCCTCTCTCTCTGTACATGCTCTAAAAATGTTATTCTTAAAGCCTTCTCAACTTCAAAATAGCGATTATAAGGAACTAGGCATTCTTCCATTAGACTACAAGATTTACCTCAACAAAGCTATTTTCATATACAAAAATGTGAATAAACTGACACCGGCCTATCTATGAAAACGATTTCCTATTACTAACATTCGTAACAAAAATATAATTTACATTCCTCGCCCTAGAAAAAACCTGTTTATGACCTCCCTTACATACTCCGGTAGCAAACTATGTAATGAATTGGAAAAAATTGCAAAAAAAAAAAACCTAGTTAGTTAAGTGTATCTCATCCCTTTTTTTAAAAGAATATATCACAAACACCTCTTAGAAAAGCTTTTTTAAGTTATTAACTTCCTAGAAATAGTCGCTGTTTGCTTAGAAATAATAATGACTTTACGTAAATATAATGTAAAATGCTTCTCTATAACGTGGGCTTATTAGTGTATTGTATTCTATCATTGGACCATGAGCGTGTTCGAACACCACCCAAGAGAGAATAGGTATGCAGGTTTTGTTATAGTTATAGGATATACTGTATGTTTTGTTGTGTGTGCGAGTACGTGAACGAGCTGTTCATTTGAGCTTGCGTTTTGTTCCCATGTTTCTTCAATTTTTCTGTGAACATGCCTGTTGTTATTTATTCTTGTTATGCATTTTTTACTTTCTTTTTGTTTTCCTTTTCTTCTTATTTTGCTTTTCTTTTTCCCCTCGAGGGCATAGTGTAAAGAAGCTTGAACTTATCCGTTTAACATCATTAACCATTCGTATTCGTATTCTATCTCTCTCTCCCTCTCTCTCTCTCCTCTGTCTGTTCTCTCTCTCTCTTCTCTCTCTCCTCTCTCTCTCTCTCTCTCTCTCCTCTCTCTCTCTCTCTATCTCTCTCTCTCTCTCCCTCTCTCTCTCTCCTCTCTCTCTTCTCTCTCACACAAACGTGAATACCCTTAACTTCAGCGTGTACACACTAACTTTCACGGGCGCAGTTTTCAGCCTGAATGTAGGTTATCTTTAGCTGGTTGTTTGTGTGAGTGTTGCACGTGAATGTTGAATTCCAATTAACTCTTGTTGTATGATTCGTAGTATGAATAGATTTGTCTTCAGTTCTGTTTCTGGTTGCCAATACGGAAGGTTGTCGAGGAAATAACACCATCCTCTATTTTTTTAGTATCGTAGGAGAATGTCTTTATAGACATTATTGTCTATAGACAAATTAGTTAATTCGACGAAAGAATGGCAAATTAAATTTAATGAACAGAAGTGTAAAGTGTTACACATTGGTAAAAATAACCCTAACTTTTGTTATACAATCGATGGTTGCGAATTAGAAGCTTCTGAAGTGAAAAAAAAACCTGGGAGTTATGGTGAATAATAAGTTAAATTTTGATCAACATATCACTGAAACTATTAAAAAGGCAAATAAAATATCTTGTATGATTTCTAATTTAATTCAGCACAAAGCTAAAGATATTATGATGCCCTTGATCAAATCATTGGTGAGACCAATAGTACAATATATGGTAATGTGATTTGGTCTCCAACAATAAAGAAACATAATAATGCTATCGAAAATGTCCAAAGGCGATTCACTAAACAAATTATCAACATGAGTAATATGATCTATGAGGAAAGACTGAAACTTCTTAATCTACCTAGCCTAGAGTATAGAAGAGCACGGGGAGATATGGTTGAAAACTTTTAAGATCTTAAACAGATATTATGATACTAGAACTACAAACACACTTTTATCTCTTGGTAACTCTACCACTAGAGCAGTAGAGGACACTCCTTAAAAATAACAAAAACATTAGTTCATACTAATATTTAAGCACATTTTTTCACACACAGGGTTATTAACAATTGGAATTATCTACCAAATGATGCTGCAACCGCAGGAACACTCAATAGTTTTAAAAACAAATTAGATAATTTTTGTGAAGATTATTGCTTCCATACTAACATAAGTATTCAGTAATAAATTAGTATGCAGATCAGTTTGCTTGTTTTCACTGTTATGTTGTACTCTTTAAAATAAAAAAAATAAAAATATATACAAAAACCAAAAAACAAAACGTTTTAACTTGCGTTTCCTTATAAACTAAAAGGAAACAGCAGGCTAAAGGCTAATTAAAAAAAGCCTATATGCCATATATGATATAATATGATATGATATGATATGATATAACCCAGTAACCAGTTTGGAATTGGAATTTATAGTGATGAGTGTATTTTGTAGAAGTAATGATTATGAGATGAATGTATACTATTTTGCGCAGAACGAAATACTTTTGAGAAAGACGTTCATTGTTTATGTTCTGCATTTGATTAATATCAGTAAGTACTCAAGGGAGACAATCATTATTTGATAACTCGTTTTTGCTACTCTTATTACTGAATAATGTTCAATCTGTTTATTGTATTGCGTCTGTATTCGTATTAGCAAAATAATTCTTCGTTTTGCACTTTGTCTCAAAGATACATAAATTTAACTTTTGAATGAGTAGAGGGATTAATTGTGGTGAGTTAACTTCAGGCATTATATCATAATGAGTAGACGCCTGATATAATAGCAGGCGTCTACTGAGAAATGCCAGGTTATGCATGCTGGAAAAAATAATCCCCATAATTGAGTAGACCATTACCAAGAACAATGTATCATACTCCATGACAACATGTGAAGAGCCCAATAAGCGACTCACTTGTCTATGATGCTAGTAGATTGTATCATTTTGCATTTATACAGAGTGTTCTCTCTCGCACCTTATATGACTCTTAAGCAGTCTACCATTCAAAGTCCCCCCGAGTTGTCCACTCTCATATATAGCGCTAATACATTCTTTAATGATTGGTCTAATCAAAAGAACATTTATAAGCATGAACTGTGATATTTTCAATAAATTATATAAAGCATTTAGTAAGGCCACATTTAGAGTATGACAATATTATTTGGTCCCCAAGATTTAAGTACCAGTCAAAATCAATAGAAAAACTTCAACGCAGAGCTACTAAACTTGTAAAACAGTGTAAAAAATATGTCTTATGAAAATAGACTTTTGTATCTCAATTTGTTTTCATTAAAGGGAAGAAGAATTAGGGGGGATCTTATTGAAACTTACAAAATATTTAATGGCCATATTGATTTGTCATGGAATAAATTCTTTGAATCACCACAGTATAATATGACAAGAAATTCTGATGGGAAGATATTTATCAAAAAGTGTGGTAATACTAATATTAGAAAAAAATGTTTTTCAGTAACAGAGTTCCTAACATGTGGAATGAATTTCCTTTTGAGCTAAAATGTGCACCAAATACTAACATCTTCAAAAATCGTCTTGATGAATTTACAAAATTTATTAGTATATTTAGAAGCTTTGATCAATGTATTTTATAGGAAAACATTTTAACCTTACAAACCTTGACCTAAATAATACCTGCCAAAGTTTAAAACGATGGGACTCCTTAAAAAAGCTTAATGGCTTCTTTGTTTTGTCCCTACTACTACTACTACTACTAATACTACTACTAACTACTACTTACTACTACTAATAAATTGCGACTGAAGGATAGCGCTTGAGTTAGTTTTTTCAGTGGGCTAGGTCTAGGAGTCAGGACACGGTCACGGAGGGCTGGCTGTTAGGATCTTCAACTCCTGCATCCAGAACGTTGTGTCTGATACTTCCGCCGCGCTGCTGAATGTGTCGTTGTCGTGTGTCGTTGTAGACGTACCTCGTTACTGGTGACCTTGGTGTGGTCGCTGGTGTGTGGCCTTGGTGTGGCTACATTTCCTGGTGTGTGGCCTTGGTGTGGCCATTCTACATGGTGTGTGGCCTTGGTGTGGTCGCTGGTGTGTGACTACATTTCCTGGTGTGTGGTCTTGGTGTGGCTACACTTCCTGGTGTGTGGCCTTGGGAAGGCTACACTCTTATCTGCAAGATCATCATCGCCGTGGGCATCTTCAATGTGATCTCCTCTGAGTGCTGGCAGTGGGTGCCCGGATTGTTTTGCACCAGCAATGTGCGACAACCCTGAGTTGTCTTCTGTGAGGTACCAGAGTGGTGTCTATTTTCACATCCGTTGTCCCTCTTATCCTCTTCTTTCGTCGTCTCCTTCCCTCTACCCAGAGTTCCTCATCTAAAAGGTATCATCAAACTGTAACAGTGTCTTCGTCATCATCGTCTTCAGTCTTCATTGTCCAACGTTTTCTTATTTCCCTTAATAGAACATTCATTAGTGCGTTTAATACTTGTTTGTATCTCAATATCTATTATTTGTATCTGAATATTTTGCTTGGTTTATTGGCTTAATAGTTGACTTTTTGAACTTACTGTTGCCCTTGTTTGGATTATTTGGTGCGTTGCATGACTGAGGTGTGAAAGGGAACTCTTTCTATATCCATACAACACAGTCATATAAACATTCTGTATAAGCCAGTCTGTAACACTATTCCTACAACATTCTATAGAAACACTTTTAGTTTTAGATTATCACTTCTGCTTGCAAATGAGAACAGCATAATTGTTAATAATGTTGCTACCTACGTCCACAAAGCCTTGCAAATGAGACGATTATTGTTGACAGCTTAATAACCATTTCCTAACACTGTATGCCTTATTCATTTATGTCGTATAATTATGTGCTTTATTTGAATGTGTTTTGCATCTCACCTCTAGTGATATGGGCCTATGCCTAATCATTAAACAATTTGTTCATTGTTGTTCTCCTCTCTCTCCCTCTCTCTCACTCTCCTCTCTCTCTCCCTCTTTTCTCCCTCCTCTCTCTCTCTCTCTCTCGTACCAAAACTCGTATTAAAGGGCAGACACACTGCATACGATTCGATCCCAAAGCGATCCGATTGTGACATTTGTGAGTCGTGATGCTCGTGAAATCCTACTGTCTAAATTAATCTGATGTAATTCTAATAGTTATATTCATCATAATGTTTGAAGTATTTGTAGTATCTTCTTTTGCTGTTGTTGTATCAAAGATTTGATTTGATTCGTGTATTGGGGTCTGGAATATAGTGCGCGAACATAGTAGGCCTAGAATTATTTTTAGACGAAAGTATTTCACGTGAATCATGACTCACAGACAGCGTCACAATCGGATTGCATTGGGATCGGTTCGTACGCAGTACGTCTTCCCCTGTAGTGCCATCCACTGAACTGATGAAACCCATTTTGTGTTTGAAGCAGAGTCGAGAACAACAACTACTGATGACTGGATAGAACTGGACAGAACTGGACACAGTGGTCATCCGCAGTGGTCAGAGGGGCTTCACTGTGTATCACTATCCAGTCATGCCAAGTGGTCAGGCAAACAGTCTGCTATCCTATGGGCTCTGTGCGCTGTTGCTTGGGCCCTAGTGTGTGTGTGTGTGTGTGTGTGAGAGAGAGAGAGAGAGAGAGAGAGAGAGAGAGAGAGAGAGAGAGAGAGAGAGAGAGAGAGAGAGAGAGTATATGTGTTTGTGCGCGCGTGTGTTTCATAGCACGTACAC
>CM065689.1:9159889-9162389 GCA_017654935.2 Phymorhynchus buccinoides
CACTAACGCAGACAGTCTCCTTAATAAAAAAAAGAAAAGAAAAGAAAAGATGAACTGCTTAGTTTTATCAAAAGAAGAAGATCCTATCATATTTACCTTAACAGAGATTGTGCGTAAAAACCAGACAGGTTTTAATATAGCAGAATATTCTATTCCAGGTTTTGACAGTTTTACTAATGTAAAAGCACAAAGAGGGATTTAATGTATATTAAGACCAGTTTAAATGCACAAGAATTCTGTACACTAAATGGGACTGGTTTTAATGAAAGTCTTTGGGCACATATTAAAACCAATAGAGGACTAAATGTACTACTGGGTCGTGTTTATAAAAGTCCGAACTCAAGAATGGATAATGAAGAAAATGTATTGAAACTATTAAGTAACAAAGATATCACCAATATTGACAAAGTTTGCATAATGGGAGATTTTAATTACCCGAACATTGATTGGAAAGGAACTTGTCCAGGACACAGCGAACATAATTTGATAGAATGTTTAAAGGATGCATACCTAATGCAAATGGTAAAATGTCTCACCAGAAGAAGAGAAGGACAAAGATCTAATACCTTTGATTTCGTTATTGTAAATGATGAACTTATTTCAGATATCAAACGCCATAGTCCCCTGGGCAAAAGTGATCATGAAGTATTATTTTTCCAACTTTATATAGCAACATCAAACAGCAAAAATGACACAGTTTACACATTTTATTACAAAAGGGGGGACTGTTCTAAGAGGAGAGAGGAAATAGGTCAGGAAGATTGGTCTGTATTACAGTCTGTTGATGTTGACCAAGCATGGAACATTATAAAACGAAAATATGTGCATTTCATGGAGCAAAATATTCCTAAAATTGAAATTGGTAAACATAATAAACCAAAGCCTATGTGGTTTAACAAACAGGTTTTGAAAGTAATAAAAAAGAAATACTATCTCTTCCAAGGATTCATAATCACACAAAAAGGTAGACATTATTTCAATTATATAGAAGCAAGAAATAAATGTAATAAAGAAATGAAACAAGCTCAAAGAGAACATGAAAAAACATAGCTAAAGATTGCAAGTTGAATCCAAAAAGGCTTTGGAAATATGTCCAGTCAAAAAGTAAGACTTCACCATGCTCCACTCTGTGTTGTGCCACCTGGAGCGGCCGGGGACCTACGCCAGGCTTCTTTTCCTGGACTTCTCCTCGGCCTTCAACACGACCCAGCATCACCTGGAGCGGCCGGGGACCTACGCCAGGCTTCTTTTCCTGGACTTCTCCTCAGCCTTCAACACGACCCAGCATCACCTTGAGCGGTCTTCTGTTCCTGGACTTCTCCTCGGCCTTCAACACGATCCAGCATCACCTGGAGCGGCCGGGGACCTACGCCAGGCTTCTTTTCCTGGACTTCTCCTCGGCCTTCAACACAACCCAGCATCACCTGGAGCGGCCGGGGACCTGCGCCAGGCTTCTTTTCCTGGACTTCTCCTCGGCCTTCAACACCATCCAGCCTCACCTGATGGTGCGGAAGCTGATGGCGATGGACGTCAAGCCCCTGATCATCAGATGGCTCTGCATTTTTTTTTTTTTTTAAGCTCCGCTAAGCATTCTGTTTAACAAGTCTATGGAACTTGAAACTATACCCACAGAATGCAAAAATGATAATGTAACTGCAATATTTTAACAAAGGAACAAAAAGAGACCCTGGCAACTACAGACCAGTTAGTTTGACATCTGTTACTTGCAAAATATTTGAGTCAATAATTAGAGATGTTCTAGTAGACCATAATGTTGTTTATAAATAAATTGTACACAGAATGTGAGCATGGTTTTCGTAGCCATAGATCTTGTGTTACCCAACTCTGACATGTTATGGAAGATTTTACTAAATGATTGGATAAAGGGAAAGACGTTGATGTAATGTATTTAGATTTCCGTAAAGGCAGAGACAGTGAGGCCGAGAGTGCAATGAACACGAACTAAAATAATGGAATAAAAGGATTTTTAGAAGTCGTTCAACAGGCAAAAAAGACAGGTGTGAGTGTGTGTTTATATGTGTGCGCGCGTGTGAGCATGTGCTCGCGTAATATGCGTTTGACTCTACTAACAAACATTACATTATTTTGTTCCAACTTTCTAACTAGGGCCTAATCAAAAACTAAGAATAATGAATTGAGAAAACAAATCGACATTAGAAGGAACTTATTTAAGTAACAGAGTCACTAAACAGTCATGCCAATCGTGATTTTGAACATAGAGGATAAAAAAAATCAGAACGGACACACCAAGAGGCCACAAGGCCTAGTTGTCCTACGCTATGTGATATTACCTGACCTGACGAAACTACATACCAATTACCAAATCTACAAAGAATAACTTTAAACAAATCCCTTTCACTGCCTTGACAGTATGTGAGACACTCTGTCCATTTTTACTGCACTGCGCTGAAACGAGACAATGCGAACTGAGACAATGCGAACTGAGACTATATTATGTGAACTGAGACAATGTGAACTG
>CM065689.1:9167389-9178506 GCA_017654935.2 Phymorhynchus buccinoides
ACAAAACAAACCCACGTACATAATCAAAAAATTCACACACACACACACACACACACACACACACACACGCACACACACACACGCACACGCACGCACGCACGCACGCACACACACACACACACGCACACACACACCACACACACACACACACACACTACAGACACGCGCACACACACACTACTCACACACACACACACACACACACACACACACAAACACACACACAGAGATAGATAAACACGAAATACGAATGTTTTATTGAGGGTTAAAAGGATAAGCTACAATAGCTTCTTTGCACCTGGCCCTCTCTCTCACACACTCACCCCGTGCATCAGGCAATGTAAAAATGACATTAAAAACAATCAAGTCAAGAAAAATGAAACAAAAATTGGCACATGAAATAAAAGACAGAGAATCAAATTGGAACATTAAACAGATATCCAGAGAGACATACAAAATTTACAAGAACCTTTCATAAGTTGATAATTGCAGTAAAACTATTAACATAACTGGTGGACAAGATTGTCCATGATGTACTTGTGATAAGATTTGCGAAAAGAAGATACACTAGTTTTATTTTTGAAATTATCAGGAATGTCGTTCCACAGTTACAAAAAGTTATGTAAGGGATATGCTTTATATAGATACGTTCTGGGGCGGGGCAGGAGAGGGATAGAGAGAGAGAGAGAGGGAGAGAGAAGAGAGACAGATATACAGAGAGACATAAAAGATTTACAAGGGGATCTTGGCATAAGTTGATGTTTGTTGTAAAACTCATTAACATAACTGATGAACTAGATTGTCCATTATGTACTTGTGATAAGATTGGCGAAAGGAAGATACGCTAGTTTTATTTTTGAAATTATCAGGGATGTCGTTCCACAGTTTACCACCTGAGTATGTAAGGGAGGGAGGGGCATCTTTACCACCTGATAGATCTGTCTGTCCTGGGGCGGGGCATTATTAATTTGGTTTAGCTTCGAATTGTATGGACTTTAAATTTAGTAATAAGATATTTTCGGTACTAACTTATTTATGATATTGTAAATAGAGGGTACCTTTGTTTAGTAGACATTTCAAATCAAATGGTAGAATGTTGAGTTTCTTATAGTCAATGGTTTCAAGGGAGGACGATTTAAGAGAGTATGAGTTTAAGAGAACGTTTATATAATCTTTCAACGTGTTTGAGAGAGAGAGACGAGGATGGAGGGAACTTGAGAGAGAGAGAGATGGGAGAGGAGTGGAGGCATGGAGGAGAGAAGAGAGGAGAAGCAGAGAGAGAGATTCGAGAGAGAGGTAGGAGAAAGAGTTGAGAGAATGAGAGACAGTACGAGCATGAGGAGACCAGGACAAGTTTATTTGAATTTGACAAGGAGAGTAGATTCGAGCGTCAGGCCTATTCTTCTAGAGAATAGAGAAGAAGAGGGAGAGTAGAGAGAGAGGAGAGGTGCGAATGAGAGAGAGAGGGAGAGGAAAGAGAGAGAGAGGAGGTACTGGATAGGACGAGACGCGGAGAGAGAAGAGACACAGTACAGTGAGCATAAGAGTGAGAGGAGAAGTAGAGAGAGAGTTGGAGATAGAGAGAGGAGAGAGGGAGGAGATGAGAGGAGAGAGAGGAGAGAGAGAGATAGAGATGAAGAGAGACAGCAAGAGAGGGAGGAGTGAGAAAGTGAGGGGAGGAGAGAGAGAGAGAGAGAGAGGAGAGAGGAGAGACAGAGACAGAGAGAGACATTCAACGAAAAAAATCAGAGAGATCCCCCCCCCCCCAAGTGAGAGATAGATGATCGATAGAGATAGATGTTTTAGAGAAAGTAGAAGAGATGAGATGATGTGATATCCGATTTTATTTTTAACCATTGAACTGAGATAAGCGAATTACATGGATTGAGTTCCACATGAGCCCTGTGAGAGCTATAAAGTGAGTAAAGGAAGAAAGCTGAATAATATTATGTACTTCACAGAAATGGAAGAAGCATGACATGGGTTTTGCGGATGGATAACATGAGTCGAGAGGGGGTCGGTTGTTAACGAAGGGACAGAGCGCTGCAGACTAACAGAGAGAGAGTAGACTCGCTGAGAGACGAGCCTCAACGTCGGCAGAGACAGCAAGGACACTTGACAGAGAGAGGAAGAGACAGACCCAAAGCAAGGAGAGAGACACAGACACAACACATCTGAGAGCTAGAGAGGACAATGAATACGAGCAGAGAGAGGCATACACATCAGAACAAGGCAAGCAACCGCGCAACACTGAAAATACGCTCTCACCTTAAAGGGTACGTAGAGGAGAGATCTTGTGAGAGACAGAGACAACAAGGACTTGGCAGAGAAGCTGAGTAAATCACCAGAGAGATGAATGTCGATGAGAGATCGAGAGAAGGAAGAGAAATGGAGAGAGAGATGAGAGAGAGACTGTAGAGCCAGAATTTCGAATTCATTGAGATCACTGAGCGAGCATTTTACTGTTCTTAGTTTCTTGAAGAGAAGAGTGAGACGATCGTAAGAATTGATACAGGCTTGAGAATCGAGTGAGAGAGAAGGAGATGAGTCTATAAGGAGAGAGATGTTATTTGATAGAAGGAACTAGACCTGATAGTAGATCGAGAGATGAGAGGAAACCAGAGATAGGGAGAGAGCGAGAACATGACAGAAGGAAGCGCAGAGAAACAGAGAGACAGACATGACAGACGAGTGGAGGTCAGGAAGGGAGAAGACAGTCAAGAGAGGGCCAGAGAGGGAGAGCAACTAGTTGCTTATGAGATGAGACCTGTGACTTACAGAAAGTACAGGACTGAGAGAGAGAGAGAGAGGATGAGATTTCAGGAAGAAGGTCAATTGAGGTCTGACGATAGTGAGTCAGAGAGAGAGTAGAGAGAGCACACTGCCCCTCTGGGAGAGAGGCCTAGGTCAGTGAGTCCTCCAGTCCAAATGGGCAGAGAGAGAGAGATCAGACGGGAGTATCTCTGAGAGGGAGAGAGAGTGTGAGAGACGAGAGAGAGCTCTAATCAAGAAGAGATCAGAGCCATATGAGAGAGAGAAGACCGTACAACAAGAAGAGAGAAACGAACGTAGAGAGAGTGAGCTGTTGTCGAAGAGAAGGACTAGACACCATTGAGGTCATGTGGAATGTCTGATTTTGATGTGAAAGAGTCGAAAGGAACTTGCTCTTGAGAATGAAGCTCGAGAGATTCAGACTGAAGGCTCAGGCTTCCCAAGGGAGAGGCTGAGTTGGAGAGTTTCTGATTACTAGTTTGAGAGTCAGAGTAGATTTAGCAAGTACAGATAGACATACTTAGCACAGATCAGAGAAAGGAAAAGACTAGACAGACATACAAGTCAATGCATTCACCACACATGAACGCACACCCACAGGCATACACGCACGAAGACATTTTCTCTCGAACACTGACATCTGTCACTATCTCACACACACACACATTCATCTTACACACACATCACACGCACATTCGCACATCACGCACGCACTACGCACACATCTGCACATCTACACACACATCATCCAAACACACATCACACACACACACAGACATAGAGAGAGAGAGAGAGAGATCCCATTTTCACAGTCATTCCGGTTCGAATCTGAAATCAATGCAATAAATGAATCAGTTGTCATCAGAGATCAAGGAGAGAGAGAGGATTTTCCCCAGAGAGAGAGAGAGAGAGAGAGAGAAGAGTCTTGAAGAAGATCAGATAGAGAGAGTAGAGAGAATATAGAGATTTAGAGAGAGTGAGAGAGTGAGAGAGGAGAGAGAGAGGGAGAGAGACCCCCCCCAAGAGAAGAGAGAGATAGAAGCCCTTTAACCCAGAGCAGAGAGAGCGAGAGAGAGAGAGATAGGCAGCACAGAGAGAATCAGAGAGAGCCATAAACTAGAGAGAGAGAGAGCCGCCAGAGAGTAAAGGTGAGAACCACCCACGCAGAGAGAGTAGAGAGATAGAGAGAGAGAGAGCGCGAGAGAAGAGAGAGTAAGCATGTTCAATACTTACATCACTTAGGTAACAATTGAAATACACTCAACTGGCGCACACTCACACGTTCACGGACAAGTTACATCGCTATTTGTACTAAGCCCTTTTAAGCTGCTCGACTAATTAGGCCGGGTTCACATTTAGACAGATAAGTTCCGTACGGAAAACCATATTAATAATAAGTGGAAGAAAGATGGAGAGATTACAGCAGTATATACAAGTACACCTTGACACTTAAGCGGCGATAGATGCTAGCACTTGTGTAATCATCCGAGCCCCGGCGCAAAATCTTTTCAATTATTTAGATTGTTCACAGATGTTTTCCGCATGGAATATCCGCGTATGGGTGTAAACGGCCTTATAGTCAAGAAAACCCGGCTGCGCTCTTCAACCAAGAACAATTATGTACATGTGCTTTGTGGTTCCAGTAAGAAAATGCCAACCTGTTTCTGTCCAGGACATTGAACTCTCTAAAGAGGGTCTCAAACTGCTATCTTAAGCTCTGTTCAGGTAATGGGCATTTCTGGTTTCTTCGTATGAAGTGTTGTTAAACTTGTTATGCTCATTGCTGCTCGATTTCAGTGATTGCAGAGCATGCGCGCACACGTGCGCGTGCATGCACATAGACACACGCACATTCGCGCACTTATGCATGCACGAACGCACACACACATACACAAGCTTACTCTTTTATCGTCAATAAAGATTCATTTAGGATTGACCTTGACTTGGACAGACTGCAGCAGACACACACAACAGACACACAGACACAGACACACATAGACAAAAGACACACACCCATACACAAACACACACAAACACTCGCGCACACACACACGCCACACACGCAGCAAAGCACGGCACACACCACACCTTGTCTTCGTCAATGGTGCAGGGAGAAAATCGCTGTCAAGACTGAATTTTACAGTGACAGAAATTAATCAGCAAGATGATTGTTGGTCGCTTGAAGGAAAGGAAGAAAGGACCCCAGACTGGTCTAGCTTTGAAAGGGCACAGTGGAGAGAGAGAGAGAGAAATACGAAATACGAAATACGAAGGTTTTTTTGAGGGTAAAAAGGAGAGATACAATAGGCTTTTTTTGCACCTTTGCCTCTCACTCACCCATTCATACCATGGATCAAGACTTTAAGAAAATTTGAATAAAAGAATCAGTCAAGAAAATGGAACAAAGTTTGGCACATTGAAATAATTGAAAAAATACTAGCGCAACGCCTAGTACTGGCCAATGCACCGTACTGGTAACACGTAGTAACGGTAACGCCAAGTACTGATAACGCTGAGTACAGCAAATTTGAGGCGATTCGGTTAAGAAACGGCGGAGTTATAAGGCCCCGTGTCTCGTTGGCGATGCTCTGAAAGAGACGCGAAAGAGAGAGATAGAGCTAGAGATAGAGAGGGCCAGAGCAAGCCTGAGAGGAACTTTGAGGCGATTCGGTTAAGAAGAGAGAGAAGAAAGAAGAGAGAAGGTGATGAAGAGAAAGAGAGAGAAGGAGCAGGAGAAGATTCGAGGAGCTTCTGGAGAGGAACAGAGAGAGAGAGAGTCCCCGGTCATCTACCTACGATATTTGAGAGGCAATCGGTCCAGAGACGACGGAGAGACGAGCGCCGAGAGGCCGCGGAAACGCGTTTCGCGCATTTGCCAAACCGAGCAAATGAGACGGCCACCTCTGTTGCCGTTGCCATCGCCCCGTTAGGCTCACAGCAAATATGATCCCCCCCCCCCGATTCGGTCGAGAAACGGCGGAGTTATAAGGGCCCGTTTCGTGTGTCAGACAGACCACACAGAGAGACACACACAAACAGAACATGCACAGACGGTATTGGATGTTTACTAGATGATGTAGAGAGATGAGAATTAAAGAAAACAGAGAGAATACTTAAAAATGGTGAGACTTGAATTGGTAGTTTAGAGAGAGTACGAGAGGAGAGAGAGAATTTTCAGAGAATGACAATTTTTTAGAATACGAATGTTTTTTATTGAGGAAACAAAGATAGCTACAATAAACACTTTGCAACCTGGCCCTCTCACTCAGCACACTCACACCATGCAGAGAGAGGGGAGAGACGAGAGAGAGAGAGACATAGAGAACACTCAGTCAGAGAGAGAGCGACAGACGAATTGGAGACAGGGAAAGAGAGAGAGGAAAGCAAATTGGGAGACAGATAAACAGGAATCTAGAGAGGACCCTGATGGCATTGGTTAAGTTTGAAGTAAAACTCATTAATTAGCATTAATAATAAACAAGATTGTCCATTATGTAGTTTGTGATAAGATTTGCGAAAGGAAGATACGCTAGTTTTATTATTTAGATAATCAGGGAGGTCGTTCCACAGTTTACCACCAGAGAATGTAAGGGATGATTTATATAGATCTGTTCTGGGGCGGGGCATTGTTAATTTGGTTTTTGCTTCGAATTGTATGGACTTTAAATTTAGTAATAAGATATTTTGGTGCTAACTTATTTATGATCTTGTTACATAAAGGGGTACCTTTGTTTAGTAGGCATTTCAAATCAAATGGTAGAATGTTAAGTTTCTTTATAGTCATTGGTTTCTAGGGATGACGATTTAAGGAGTATGAGTTTAAGAGAGCGTTTATATAGGTCTTTTCAACATGTTTTGAAGTGTGTTTTTTACTAGCTGAATCCCAAAAAAAACATGTTGATGCATAATCAATATCAGGGTTGGATATAGGCAATGGAAAAAAAAAAGTCTACGAGTATGTTGATCTAAAAAGTGTTTTTAATTCTATTGAGCTGAAAAATACTTTTTTTGGAAATTTTCTTGGACAGAATGTCCATGTGTTTTGAACAGGATAAGTTGTTGTCAATGTATACGCCGAGTAATTTGTGTGAAGTAACTTCTTTCTAGAGGCTTTTCATAGATAGTCGGTGTTCTTAATTGATTTTGTAAAGTTTTGCCTCTTTTGTCTTGTTGTGATTAAAACATGAATTTAGACTTTTTGGGGTGTAAGGCCATATGATTTTGCTCTGCCCAGTCACACTAGATTATTAATGTCACTCTGCAATCCAGAACAGATTGAATCAGCATTTTTTGCATTTTATTTTTATACACTGTGGTGTCGTCTGCAAAAAAAAAAGCTCACACGATGAAAGTAAGATGAAGGGGGATGTCATTTATACTAAACGGTGAAGGGGGGGAGTATAGGTCCTTAAGGACTGAGCCTTGGGGGGGAAAAAAAACTCCATTAATTGACTGATTGAACAAATGAAGATGTAAAAATATCTTTGGAGACCGGTTTGGTCGTCTGTCAGATAGAAAGGACGAAAACGAGGGCGATAGAATCTTGAGTTAAACCATACAATGATAGTTTTTTCAATAGAAGGCCATGATCAATAACATCAAAGGCCTTAGCAAAGTCGACGAGAATGGCACCTGTTGAGAAGGTCATTGTTAATATTGGAATGGCCACTGTTCGATTAGATTAGTGAGTACTGTTTGGCAGGAATGGTTTTCTCTAAAGCCACTTTGGTTACAATGGGAAAAGATCATGTGTGGTAAAGTATGTTTGAAGGTTACGTTTTAAATGCTTTTCTAGAGTTTTGGAGAGGTTAAATAAGATAGAGATGGGTCGGTAGTTTGACGGATCTCGGGGTTCACCAGATTTATATAGTGGTATCACTTTGGCATCTTTAAATAATAGGGGATAACAGCATTTCTTAATACAAAGGTTATAAATATAGGTAATACAGTCAGTGATAATAGGCGCATATAACTTTAAGATATAGTTATCAATATGATCGAAACCGCAACATTTAGAATGCTTGAGTTTAATTAATTCTTGGTATACCTCATGTACAGCAATAAACTGGAAACTGAGTTTAGGACCAAAGAGAGAGGAGAGAGAGTACTCTTTCAGTAGAGAAGAGAGAGGTTAGAGAGAGAGAGAGAGACTAGTATCGTTTTATCAGCTACGGTAGAGAAATGATTGTTAAGTTCTTCTACAGATCGATCATATTTCAAGGGCGTTCTATTAGGTGAATACTGTTTCCCCACAACTGATTACTTGCTGCACAGATATATAATGAGACTATTAATGATTGAATAAGAACGCCAAAATCTTAATTTTGTGTAAAAATTGGGGTGGGAAATTTTGTCATTTGTTTCGCGCTGGCTGTGTGTGTCTGTGTGGTGTGTGTAGGGTGTGTGTGTGTGTGTGTGTGTGTCGTGTGAGATTGAGAAGAGAGAGAGAGAGAGAGAGAGAGAGAGAGAGAAGAGAGAGAGGAGAGAGAGAGAGAAGAGAGAGAGAGAGAAGAGAGAGATGAGAGAAGAGAGAGAGAGAGGCGAAGGAGAAAGAGAGAGATAACTCGAACTCGAACTCGAATGTTTTAATTGCACAGACAAACGTCCTTACAATATCCGAAGACAAACAAAGCAAAATTGAACACAATAATTGTTATAAACAACATAAATCATGCAAAGCTATAAACCTGACACACACACGCACCACCCACATAACACACATCACATACACACACACACACACACACACACACACAACACACATACACACACACGCGCGCGCACGCGTGCATACACACAAAAACATATACACAATATGAAATGTAGGCCACAGCCGTAAAGGAAAACAATATGAAATGTAGGCCACAGCCGTAAGGGAATTATAAATTTTCTTTTCATGGACAGCGACTCTTTTCTTTTCTATACTGAAGACAATCTGTTAAGAATGTTGCAAGCATTAATGAGTTTAAAGCATTGAAAGAAGCGTGAAATGGATATTTTAGGTCATTTATCTGAGTAAGCAGTGAACGTGGAAACACGGCTGTCATGTATATGTGAATATCATGACAAGCATAGATCAAATTAATTTTATTTTTCCTCCTCACTTGCACCACATAATGGAAGGCTACAAGAATCGTAACTGGTCTGTTGTCTTCTACCTATACCGATTACTGTTTAATTCATAATATCTAAATCCCAAGTCTAAATCGTATTACTTCACTGCGTCTCTATAAACTACTGGACCGTCGTACAATCAAGGGACGATAAATAAACTTCGTAACATAGGACTTTCATCTTTAAAGCTTCTATATTCGTTAAATCGTGGAGTACACTTGTACATATTTTGTCATGCCATTCTTGTTAAAAACAATCTTGGAGACGCAACTTCTTTCAAGACTCTTAAAAAACCAATCTTGCTTCTATGGGCCAATGCTACTTGTTTTGTTCTGTCCACAACATACCCAAACCCATACCGAAATAATTGCTGCTTAACATCAGATAGCCATGTTTTAATTCCTCTCTCATCTAACTGCTTCAAATGGATATACATCGCTTTTCATGGCATTCTACTGTTTTCCATTTCCAATAGCTTGAACCAATATTTCATAGCCTTCATGACTGTATTAATAAAAAGAGGATGTCTACCTAATTCCCCATATATCATAGAGTTGGGTGTTTTTTGGCTGACTGATAAAAACTTCTTACAAGCATACATATGAACATGCTCTATTTCCTTTACCTCTTTAATCCCCCATACCTCTCCTGCATATAAATAGTGCAGGTTGAATCTGGTGGTCAAATAAACGTAAAAATACTTTAACATCACTGCATTCTATTTTCCATAGTGCCCAGGATATACCTATTGCCTTTTCTTAGCTTTTCTTGCTATCTGTTCCATGGCCGTTTCTAAAGACAGTTTTGTTGTTAAAGTACAGCCCAGATAAACATAATCAATGCAGTGATTGTGCTATTACCACCTCAAGCATTTCTCCATTTAAGTACCACTTCTCTCGTGCTGCCAGATATCACCTCCTTTTCTGAATACCATAATTTTGGTCCTTTAGTTAAATTTACTGTCAACCCTATTTGCCACTAGGTCCTCTCATTCTCAAGGAGGTCCCCGAGTTGGGGGGATGTCCCCTGGGCAAGGTGTCTCCACTAAACAAATGTCCAAGCTTACTGTTTCAGTTTCAGTTTCCCCCTCCCCCCAATGAGACACGGTTTCTGTTCTTTTCCTTATTTATTTTAGAGGTTACATTACAATGACCTCTGGGCCCTGTTCCACAGTGAGTAATGATGTGGGCTTGTGGGAGACAAGTAACAGATAATCAATTATGAATATTGACATACAGCTTTTAAGTAAGTCTAACATTTTTTTGACAATCCTTTTTCTTGCTATACAAGCCCATAGCTTATCATGATTTACAGAATCGAATGTTTCTGTAGTCTATAAAAGGTACATAAACTTGCCATTTCCCTGTGCCCATGCTTTTCTGTAATGCTGTACAGAGTGCATATATGGTCTACTGTAGAATATCCTGCTCGGAAGCCTGCCTGTTGCTCTGTAATTTGTTAGTTTCTAGTTTCTTCTATCCAAGCGCTCTAATATTTTATTCAGAAACTAATGTGAAAATCTGCTGACTACGCTTATAAGGGGATACACCTCTGTAATTACCAGGGTCATCAGGATTACCTTTTCTTGTAAATAGGCACTATAATTAGAACTTTGACCGAATTTCGGAAAATATCCTGACTCAAGGAGAGCATCAGATATTTTTTATTTTTTTATTATATCCACATTTTTCAGGTATTTCTGCTGGGATGACATCCCACTCATAAAAAGATAAGAGCGTAAGTAAGAAAGAGAGAGAGTAAGTGAAGAAAGAGATGAGAGGGAGAGGAGAGAGATGTGAGAGAGATCGATGAGAGAGGAGACGTGAGAGGCTTCAACTTCAACTTCAAATAAACTTTTATTAAACAACTCGATACTGAGCGAACCACCATAGGCGCAGCGCACACGCTTAAACACACACACACATGCGCCCAACACAAGACACACACACGACCACACACACTCACGCGCGCGCGCACAGACAACCGACAGACAGAGACACAGTAGAGAGAGAGAGAGAAAGAGAGAGAGAGAGACTGTGGAGAGAGAGAGAGAGAGAGAGAGAGAACAAGAACAAGAACACGATTAAGAACGGGGCCATGACCATGTCAAACGGAACAGTGGGTAGGGGCGATAACAAATAAGAAAAATAACATAGAATACGCTGAGAGAGAGAGAGAGAGAGAGAGATGAAGAGAGAGAGAGAGAGGGGATAGGGTTAGATGAGGAGAGA
>CM065689.1:9179006-9191506 GCA_017654935.2 Phymorhynchus buccinoides
GCAAAAGATAATCAAGCAGTTGTAAAAATTTAAAAATATTCTACATTGGCGATCAATACAAATAACACGACCTCCAATTACCTGTCAGTCAAAAAAAGAATATTCTAAACGAATTCAACGAAATTAACTAACTCTATGAACTTACCTAACTTACGAATTAACTAACTCTACGAACTCAACGGACTTACGACTTACTGCAGTCCCGAAACAAAGCGCGACTGATTATTTCTAAACAGCATCCGTTCTTGTTTGTTTTTATTTTTGCTAAGAGTAGTCCTACAACTAAAACTAGTAGCATCCATGAAGTGCTCAGCCTAAACCGACTACTTTGCTTGCAGTAGAAAAAGCACTAACAATTCCACCTAATATACTCGGTAGTGCATCTAGTGCTTTTTTCTCCTAATGTTTTTTAATAGATTCGTTAAATTTTCCAGTTGTTTTTAATCCAAGAGTCTTTTGATGGCGAAGGTGGAAAGGTGGAGAAGTAATTGACGCCCACCCACCTGTTCCTGTTAAAAAGCAACACTAAGTAGAGGTCTGCAACCTAAGCTTGCGAACGCTCGCTATCGTGACTCATTGCTCTCTGATGAGTTTTTATTCTTTCTGCTACGTTGTATCTTCGTGTAATTCTTTGGATGGTTTCTTTATTCTGCTGACTTTTGTTTCGTAATTGGTTCACGGTTAGTGGACAGTACTTTCTAGTCTTGCGCTCTCTCCTTTTTAGATCATCTGTCTTTGGCATGATCTGTCTTTTACGTCATTGTCTAGGTTTTGTCGTCCGCGTCAACTAATTTCTGTTTTTCCTCTGTCATGTGAGCCTCCCAGTTCGCTTAGCTTTGCTAGATTATTTGTTACTTCGCCTCTGGAGTTTTAATTGATTGAGCGCCATTAGTTTCTCTCATAGGTAATGGTGAATCATGTAATGTTTTTAATGGGTTTCTTCATCTTCTAAAGCTATAAAAACTATTTTCCTTCTATTGTCTGGTCCGCGTTGCGCTTAAGTCCTCTAAGGGAAATCGATTGAAGATGGGAATCAGTATGTAGTTTCTTGTAGTGGTTTGAAGAGTAGAAACAGCTTGTTGTGCTTAGGGTTGGTTTTGTTTTTTATGTCGAACGCAATACTCTTATATCCTGAATCGTGGGTGCCATGAGAAATTATTGAACTTATTTTATAAAACTTTGCTGGATTATATCTTTGTGTAGTCGGGTTGTTCATTAGTTATTCAAAAATAAATGACCTCCATATCTAAAATAGTCATTAGGCTCATACACATCGGATAAATCTGACCTATCAATTTACGGAAAAGAAGCATTACGTTCGATTTCTGTATTTCATAGTGCATTTCAATTGAGATTTTCCAACTACTTATTATCTTCCTTGGTCTAACTTCTACATTCGGGTTTTGGTTCTGCTTCATCTAGTTCTTGTCTAATATGGTAGAATGACGATGACGAGACCGATAAGAGAGAATGTCTTCCTCATGTCATCTCCGCTTCATCTCGTCAAACAAGGCATCATAATCGTGACTGCTTCTTTTCCTTCCATGTTTTTATTTATATTATGTTTTTATTTTTTCTAAAAAAAGAGAATGTCGCAATCATACGGGTCGGTCTGATCCATACAGGACGGTTAAAAAGAAACACCTCGGTGGAGAAAGGAACAAGGCGAGTATTCGTAATAAGTAATAATCCTTCAACTGATCCGATCCAAGACAAATATTATCAGTATGAATAAAAGGAGTAGCCAGCAAATTTTCCCTATCTGGGAGTAATGAGTCATCGTGCCAGCACTGCTCGTCTTGCCATTTAAATAGACATGGTAAGAGACGGATTCAACAGAAACTCTAGTTGGTAATCTTGGTAGAGCGATCGTTAGTAGATTACTATTAACTTGAAGGGAGAGATGTCTGTTCTTTAGATAACCATATTGTCTTTTTTGAGTATTGCGACCTCTTGTTAACAGAAAATGCAAGAAAAAGATCGGGTTTATCAGGGATACAAGGAGGGCTAATGGTATAAAACCTAGAATTGATGCTGATGATAAAAAAGATAGCAATAAAGATTCGTTGGTTTGCTCAGTATTCTGGTAATCGATTCCTACATTCCTCTCGAACTTTGACTATTGAACCACACCACCATATTATCAGGGAGCTTTACAGATAGGCTTATTAGGAATTTTACTTTTAATGACTATGTCCCTGTTCTCATATCACAGAAGATTCCAATGCAATATAGTATTTCAGACATCACCATTTAGGAGTTTGATGTTGGGCTCATCAGAATTTGCTCGGTTGATTTCACAACAATTACCAGTCAGATTTGCAATATACTACAACAGAATTTTAAATCACAGTAAGTTAACTAAAAACAAATAGACACAATCTGGAACATCCGAATTGAATATATCACAAGGTCGTTGAAAAGGAGGTTTGCTGCTGTTTGAAGAAACCAAAAACCCTTTAATAGATAAGCCGGAGTTTTATACTCCAAAATAAACTTAAAGCTGGACTACTCTATTGAGGGCAACCGACCAATTGTTTCGCGCGTCTTTTACTTATCAGCACTTTGATGAAATAAGAAACTGTTTGGTGAGGCGGGCAACTAAGAGTCCATCTGTTGATTTATTTGCAAAGACC
Source organism: Phymorhynchus buccinoides (assembly GCA_017654935.2). Lineage (NCBI taxonomy): Eukaryota > Metazoa > Mollusca > Gastropoda > Neogastropoda > Raphitomidae > Phymorhynchus > Phymorhynchus buccinoides. Next base: position 9,181,643 of record CM065689.1, read on the forward strand.
TCATCTTCATGATGTTAGACTAGAATATTATTTATTTTCGAGTATGCTTTGTGGTTAGATCTTAGAACAACTGATTATAACAACTTCATGGTAGCCGGAAGAACAGTAGGTGATGGGTCATGGCGGAATAAACATTCAAATTCATAAGAAGCGGAAGTGGGCAAACATAATATATGTTTATGGTATTTTACTTATCGTTGCTCAGCTGAACATTGAGATAACGATTAAAAGATATTGTGTATTAAAACAATGGACTTGACAGTTTAAATTTCTTAACAAGAACACATTGCCGGTTATTTTGCGGGATGGACTGGGTGTTGAAAAACGATATTCTATGTTAGTTTAATACAAACGGTTTATCGAAATCACTTTGACATATAGTATTTTTGTATTTCTACTTTAGAATTCACCAAATCATAACAAGAAAGAAGTTCATTTGGGAGGATTGATAAGTCTATTTGGTTGACCCAGTAATTAGTTTAAGTGAATGTTTTTAGATCATTTTTATCAACTGTTTTAAAGGAACGTCACATTGTTTATTATTGACGACTGCTCCGGCTGAAAAAGACATTGTTAAAAAAAGAAATAGTTTAGGCTAAGTTATCTTTCAGTGGTAGACATGCAGGGATTAGTGTATGATTTTTAACACAAAAGTATATTCAGTTTTAAAGACTTTAGCGACAGTTAAAAACGTTGTTTTGTTTTTTTAACTAAGATAAAATAGTTCTTGATGAATGTCATAGATGACAAATGATGTGATTGATCAAAAGAAGAAAAGTCGGATTAAACAAAAACATGATGAACGATAAGTTTTGTAAGCTGGAGTGTTAAACGGATTTTCCTATCAGTACAGATGTTTTGTGAATGCAAAAAAAAAAAGGTCATTTTTTGTTTCTTTTTTTTTGGATACTGTCAATTCAAGGTTAACTTGTTGTAAATTTCTGATAAAGTATCCATTATTTTTGCTTTCATTTTCGAACAAGTATTTTACCTGACTATTTTACGTCTTCCTTAATACTGAGATTGAACATTTCTTTCTGAGGCGCATCTCCTTACTTCCTTTTTTTCATAAATGTCGTAATTCTTTTGTCTCGAGTATCTCTTTATTCTGAGTCTCCATTTTAAAACTCATTTTTTTTTTTTTTTTTTTGGTCAATCAAATCGGAACTGTGTCTGGCTAATTTCTGTATTCTTTCTTTACAAGGCTCTTTTTGAACGGGTCGTGTTGTGTATCGTTTCTCTTAATAAATACACCGTGGATTCATTCTATACACTTTTTGTTTCGTACGGTTCAATCCTCCAAAATTGATCAGTCGCTCTTACACGTTGTCCTCCTTCCGCTTCTCCTGGTGCATTAAAGAAACCTAACTTTGATTCCAAACGGTATCACTGTTTTGAATTAAATGTCATGATTGTCTAACGAAGTGTCATCGTTTTGCTCTTCTGTTATTGCTTTTACTGGTTTAATCCTTTACTTTAGTTCTTCGTATTCATAGACTCTCAAACCACTACTTAATCTTCTAACCCCTTCAGTGTTTCTTAGTTGAATTCAAGGCGTTCTCTGGATATTGGTAAGAGAAAAGTCGTTCAGCTGATTGTTGTTAAAGTTTTCGACTAAGGCTTGTGATCTATGATTTCCAGGAATAACCGCTTTAATAGATACTTGTGTTTTAACCTTAGCGGTTGAATTGTCCTTTAAATTCTTTTCCTTCATCAACTTGAATTAACTAGGATAGGTTAATGGACCCCGTCTATAGATTTCTTGTAAAGCACAGAGACCGCAGTAGCCTTTCAGTCAATGGTTCAGCATCTTTATATCATTTAAGCTAATCAACAACTGTCAACGCGTATTTAAAGAAATCTTTTCGTCTGATTAAATCCTTGGGTAAGTATGTATCCTTTGATGCGTGTCATTTGTGTTGAGTTAGCGAAGTGTGTCTTTAATTCGTTTATGCTGGTAGATAATTTGGCCATATATCTTGTTTAGATAACCAGTCTTTTACTGTTTGTTCAGTGACTCCCAGCAGCTTGATTTAATTTTTGCTAGCCAGTTTTAACCTGTCCAATAACCTTTGGTGTATAATTTTAGATAGTTTATCATTCATTTTAATACTACCGTTTTTTTGCTATGAAATAAACAGCATTCCTATACCACGACATAAAAGCTCTTTCCTGGAGTTTTTGTTTTTCGGATGGTTGGTAGAAGTCACTTAGTTTTGGTGTTGGGGAGACTGTTTGTCTTTCTCCTGTCCACCTAAATAATACTCTTTAAATGAGCGTCGTCATACATTCTTAAAAGTGTATGCGCATGGTTTTGTAGTTTCAATTTGGTTTGTTATAAAATCTAATGAGCGAGTCTTTGTTTTTCATAGGCGCTTGTGCGCGGCTAATTGCTCTCATTGCTCGATTATGTCTTGCTTTTCCTTGTGTTGTTTCTAGTTTACTGAACATGTATACTGCCTGAAAGCAAGTGCGTTTGACTACGCACCCGCCATCATCATTGCGAGTGAAGCCATTTTATTTTTTTTACATCTATATTTTTCTGGATTATTCCTTGCTTAAAACTAGAGTCTTATTGTTGCGTGGAGCAGTGATTATAGCGATTAGTTTACCAGTAGTCCTCTAGGTCAATTTTCCTAGGTCAGCTGCTTTCATTTTCAATAGTTTCTTACCACCATCGTGTACCCCAGAAAGTCCACCACTCATAGCAAGTGACTATACAAGTTAGCACAGTTTTTTTCAGCGCTCGTTTTATTTAAACGAAAATATAAAGTCAACTAAAATGAATTGTGACGACTGTTGTTAATGGCGCAGGAAGCCGTAATGTCTGATGATAGATGTTCCGACGAATGTTATGATAAAAAGGAAGAAGTTGTAATTCTCTGGCTGCGTGTGAATAAACAACATACTTATGTAACAGAATTTAGTAGAGAACAAGATCACAATTATTTCTTCTGCTGACATTGAATCGTATACACCAGTATCGAGCACTATTAGGATCTAAAATGGTTAAAATTTTTAGCGTTCAAGACCTGTAATAGGGCTTGTACGACTAGTTTGTTAGTCCGGTTTTTCCACTCGTTCAAAGCCAGATTTATGTTACATTTATGTCAGAGAGCCTGTTGTTTTGTATAAACTAAACTGCGTTAGAGGTCTCTTAGTTGTGATGTTGGCTTTTTGTAGTAGTGTTTTGGACGGAGTCTGTTTCGTGTCCAGTTTGTTACGTGGGGTTAATTACTTTTATCATCTATGACAGGTTAGGCTATTACGACCACAACAATTGAACTCACTGCTAAGAGAGACAGGTCATCATACTCTCAGGCGACGATGCACCCTTGCTTGCGAGAACCCATGCACATTTTCGCCAGTTCGTCATGTGGGCTCTTCAGGTAATCTTGGAAGGAAGAGTTAGGAGAGTTGTAGAATGTAAATTGTAAGACAAGAAGAACAGCGACGGGGTTAAAGAGAGTGCTTTCAGTCGTTCGAAACGGGACGGCCGGATAACAAACAGAAGAGGACGAGGGGACGAGTTGTGTGCGGGCGGTGGAGGGTCGGGAAGGGAGCGATCAATCCTCAGCAAAGCTAACGATATCGGAGTACAGCTTCTGCTCACTCGTTACATCTCTCTCTCTGCGAAGCTCTAAGGAGAGAAAGGACTGAGAGCTCGCGTGGGATCGAGGTTTGTACGTGATTAGAATGTAGTGTCGGGAATGATTAGCGGAGCGGATGAGTAGCGGATGGCTGGGGTGTATAACTGTGAGAGATGGGATTGTTGGAGGTGTGAGGTTGCTAGTGGTTTGGACTGGGGGGGGAGTGGGAAGGATGGAAAGGGAAAGCGGGAGGAAGGAAAGAAGGAAGAAAAAGGAGAGAGACCAGGACAAGCCGATGGACTGGAGGGGGGGAAGTGTAAAGAACAGACTAGGGGGCTCCTATTTCCTCTTCCCCCTTGATCGTCCTTATTTTTATTTCCTCAGTCCCTTTGTTTCGTTTCTTGTTTGTGTTTTTTCTTTTTCTCCTTTCATTTCATCTCCCTCGGTAATCTTCTCCTACCCTTTTCAGACAATTTTTGGCTTGTAGTCTTTTTTTAAGGACCCCTCTTTTATTACCGTTATACTCAATCTCTATCTATTTTCTTTTTTTTTTTTTTTTTTTAACTTATTTCTTTTTCTTTTTCTTTTAACATTACTCTATTCTTTTTCTTTTCCCATATTTTACCCCGCTTTTTACACTTGTTTTTTGCAAGGATGATTTTTCCCTTTTTTCCTATGTGCTCTTTCGTTTCCCGTTGTTTTCTCTCGTTTTCCCCTCTTGCATTTTTTTCCCCGTTTTTTTTTTTTTTTTTTTTTGTTCCCCCTAAGTAGTGTCTTTTTTTTTTTTGAGAATAAGGGGATACGAAATTTTTACTTTTTTTCCCCTAAGTAGCGTTTTTGTATCTAAGTAAAATTTTACTCTTGACAGATCCTCCTTTAGCTGTATAATCACGGCTGTTTTCGTGAGTAAAACGATTGACTCACCGTTTGGGAATAAAACGCAGACGGCTGAAATTCACACCTTTTTGGGGGGGTTTAAAAAAGGGCAGCCCTAGACAGTATTGTTTTTAGCCGTTTTTTTATAACGGAGGAGTGACCGACCGAAACCGAACTGAGCCAGAAGCCCCTTTTAGCTTTCTCCGCCTGCTGTCGTATATGAACAGTCATTTAAAAGTGTAACTCGGTCCTCTATCTCCTTGGTTGCATGTGGGGCATAATCTACCTCTCTCTTCGTGTTCGTATAGCGCCCCTCTCATGGCTAAATCATGTGCGCTTATTTCTCAATTTTTTGTTAAGGCAGTTCTACCATGTGTATCCATTCTTTGATCTAATATTTTTGCCGTTTTAAACATAGTATTGTCTCGAAAATTTAAGTTTAGACGTATTAGCTTCTTTTGTTTCCTCAGAAGTTTTCATAGATGATCTGAGTTTCTTACCAATGACACGCTTATCGGTAAGCTAATGTTCCCTGATTTTCCCCATACATATCTAATCCTATGATTGCAAGGTTGTCGTATAAGTTTATCCACCTGTCTCCTGAGTGGTTCCGTCCTGATACCTGTTTGGTAAGAATTAACTTTTGATAAGAGTTTTCCGACTCTAAAATATGAAACCAAAAGTGATTGTTTTAGAATCTTTAGGGTTATTGGAAGCTACCCAGTTCGCCAGTACAGGATGTCATTGCTTTTTTAGAACTCCTAGAATTGTCTGCACTAATTTTGATGTCGCACTTTTTCCCAGTGGGAAGATTTGTTAAGACTGGTCGTGAACAAGATGTTGCATTGCCATCTCGTTCTCTCTTGAGTTATTGGAAGGACAAAGGGACCATGCCTCTGCACCGGTAGTCTAATAGATGCTAGATGGACTGCGCAGAGTGGTAGCGTATTCCTTTCTTTCTGTATTTGAATCTTAACATTGTTTTTCTGTTTCTTTTCATTCATTCATTCATTCATTCATTCATATCATTCATTCATTCATTAGTAATTAATAATTAATTAATTAATTATTCAATTTTGTTAATCTTTACTGTTTCTTTTGTTTCTTGGTTATTTATTGTGCTTGTTATTTACTGGTTTCTTACATTCTTGGAGTACAAAAAAAAAACGATTTCACATGAAAACATTAAACTTAAAATAATGTCATTTTAACAATAATCAAACCTCATGCGACCAACAGCCTCAGGTGTATCATTGCCGATTACACTGTGTGTACGAATATTAATAAGTGATTTTTTTCTCCGACCCCTTCTCTCTCTCTCTCTCTCTACACCTTCTCTCTCTCTGTTTCTCCACTGACACGTCTGTCTCTGTGTCTGGTGTCTTTTTTATTCCCCCCCCCCCTCTCTCTCTCAACTCTCAGATGACTTTCCTCTCTCTGTCCTCTGTCCTCTCTCTCGACTTCTCTTCTCTCTCTCGTCTTCTATCCTCTCCTCTCTCTCTCTTCTCTTCTCTCTCTCTCTCGTCCTCTCTCTCTCTCTTCTCTCTCTCTCCTTGTTTCGCTTTCATCTTTGTTTCTTCTGTGTGTGTGTCTCTGTCCTCTCGTTCATACTTCTCTGTGTCCCCCGTCTGTCTTCTCTCTGTCTGATGTCTGTCTGTCTGTCTCGGAGAGAAAAAAGAGAAAAAAAACCCCCCCCCAAGAAAAAAACCAACAAAAACCCACCACCTTCCCTCTACCCCCCCCCCTCCCTGCTTCTCTCTTCGCCCTTACTCTGCGGTTACCTCACGATCTCACATTTAAGCTCATTCATCTGCCCTTAATCTTTGTCCCTGGCCTTTTATCTCTTCTTCTCTATCTTGGTCTCACACTAATTCCCATTGTTTGACCAGATACCGCAATCATTGGACCCAGGCTTTGCTTTCACGTGTCATTGTGTCTACCCTTGTACTCTTTTTCATTCTTCCCATTGCCCCGTTCGCCCCTTCATTTTCTTCTTTATATTTCTCTATCTTTTTCTATTTTCTTCCACCATGCCCCTTGTCTGTTCCGCCCTACCTTCCTACTTCTTCCTACTTCCTTCCCTTTTCCTTCATTCGTCCTTCTTTTCTTTCTTCCCCTTTTTTCTTGCCTTTCTTTGTCCCTTCTTTTATATTTTTAAACTTTTCCTTCTTCATCCCTCTTTTTCCTTCCTCCATGTTTTCTTCATTCAATCCTTTTTTGTAATTTTTCCTTTGCTGTTATTTTCCCTTCTTGATTCCTTTATCCTTTTTTTGTTTGTCATTCCTCCTTAGTCTTTCCTCTTTCCCTTCCTCCCATCTTTGTTGCCCCATTCTTCTTCCTCTGCTGCTTCCTTTCTTCCATCCATCCTTTCTTCTCCCCCCCCTTTCTCATTTATGTTTTCCTTCGTTTCCCGATCTTTCCTCCCTACCCCTTCCTTCCTCCTTCCTTCCTTCCTTCCTTCTTCTTCCTTCCTTTCCATCGTGTTGTTCTTACCGTACTTTGGTTCTCGCCTTAAAGGACAACGGTCATCAAATCGTCTGTGGTGTTCTGTTGCTTGGTTTCCGGTCTGTCTTTTTGCCTACTTGTCTGCTGTATGTCTGTATGTCCGTTTGTCTATAATATATTCTGTTTTAGATATCCCTCTTCCATTGTTGTTCATCAACCCGTCTGGTCTCTCTTCTGTCTGTATAATCAGGTCTGGTCAATGTCGTCAGTCTGACAGGTCAGCTTTCTTGTGGACTCCCCCAGGTCTGTGCTTGGTCCAGTCCTTGTTTACTTTGTATACGTCACCTCTTCTAATATATTCGTCAGCACAACATGAAACATCACTGTCTAATCATTTCTATGCAGATGACTCACACTCCAAAATAGTAACAACCCTTAATATCTAAGATTCCTTTCTTACGAAATTAAAGCAACTGCTATTTGATAGTCAAATTGATGGTTCAAAATAACTGCAATTTAAATGGTGAAAAAAGCGAAGACAATGCTTGTTGGACAAAACAAACTACCTCTGTTTCCATAGAGTCACTCCAACTGGTAACATATAATCCCCCTCTCAGGCTCTGTCACAACGTAGGTGTCAACTTTGGACATACTACCTTCCACGCAGAGTTTTCAGACTCCACCTGTCGTCCTACTACTATCAAATTCGTTCGCATTGGCTATATTCGTAATATATCTCAGAATGAAGCCACCGCAAAGCTTGTTACTCTCCCTCAATCCTATCTCGTCTTGACTACTGTAATGCTCTCCTTCTCTGGCCTATCAGTCTCTTTCTCTATCTTGTCTCCAGCGTATTCCTACAAAGAGAGACGAATGAAGTGGTACTGAAAGGCGAGGCATCGGACGAGGTGCAGTGTAGTCAGGCCGTTCCGCGAGGCACAGTCCTTTCAAACAAAGAAGGACATGAATAGGTGTACTTGAAGGCGAGGCATCGGCGAGTGGCATGGAACTCAGGCGTTGCGCGCGAGGCCAGTCCTTCAAACAAGAGGACATGAGGGGGTACTTGAAGGCGAGAGCATCGACGAGGTGGCAGTGGAGTCAAGTCGTTTTTCCGCGAGCCACATCCTTCAAAACAAAGAGGACTATGAAGGTGGTACGGATGCCAGGCTATCGGACGAGGTTGCAGTGGAATCAGTCGTTCCGCGAGGCACGAGTCCTTCAAAACAAAGAGACATGAAGGTGGTTTGAGCAGCTCGGACTGAGGTGGCAGTGGAATCAGCGTCCGCGAGCACCAGTCCCTTGTCCCTTGCTGTTCTTGTGTACATGTGAAGGTCTGCCCGGACTCTGTACAGTCGACAGTCAGGCGTTCGCGGACGACTGTCTCTGTACAGAGAAATAACAGCTTCCAAGCCATCTCATGCTCCAAGATGACTGACACCACTTGAGCGCTGGGCTTGAAGCAGTGGGCATGCGGTTTTTATGTATCCAAATGCACCATCCTTCCCATCGAGCCCAAATCCCGTTCCTGCACAAACGGAACGGGACTCCCTTCAACAAGTCCATCAGTGGCCAATACCTTGGTGGTGGCACCTGTCATCAGCCTGACATGGACCAAACATCATCAACTACGTTTGCAAGAAATCAGATCATGGTGGGATGGATACTCCGAAATCTCAGGAACTGCCCACCAGAATGTAGACGGCTTGCCTCATTTCATTATATAGTACGATCCAATTAGATACTGCTGCTACTGTGTGGGATCCTTACACCAAGCAGGGCGTCGACAGGCTGGAGCGCACCCAAAGACAGGCAGCCCGCTTCATCACCAATGACTATAAGTCACGGAATCCTGGCTGCGTGACAAAGATGCTCCAGGACTTCAAATTTCCAACACTGGAGGAGCGCCGTAAAGACCAACGCCTCAGCCTCCTACACCAGATCTCTGAGGCTCAGATCCCAGCTTTACCACTAGAGGATTTTCTAACTCCAGTCAACACAAATCGTCGTAGGATCATGCCCACAAGATACACTGACTGCACAGCAGACAACATTGTTCAGAGACAAGCTGTGCAAAATCCAAGAGGCTTCATAGTTCCACCAAGCAGCACAGCTCAGTACAGCAACTCTTTCTTTGTAAGAACGGTGATGGAGTGGAACACAACTGACTCGAGAGCAATCGCAGCAGGCCCTGCCAGCGCAGCACCATCATCGCCAGGCGGTACACCTTCGGGGCCTGCTCCAACTAAAGATTAAAATAGGGAATTAAGGGCCATAGGTCAAAGTAGCACTTGGTAAATGAGGTCAGGAGCTGTGCTCTGTCGGGTTTCATCCCGATGAGCGCTACGCTAGCCGATTGGTCCCATCCGGATACTGCGAAAGGTCCTATGGTCAACTCTAAAAAGACTGTCAACACCACCATACAGTAAACAAAGACATTTTTTTAAATCATAAAAATGTTTTTGGATTTTATATTTCAATTCTAAGTGCGCTCTTCCCAGTTCCGGTCGTAGCCTTCCGTAGCTCCTCGACGTAGTACTAAACCAACCAGAACCAGAACCCAGGCTGCCTCGTCTTGTCCTTAGTAAGAAGTTCGATCATTTAGACCCTCTTCTCCGTTCCTTTGCACTGGCTTCCTGTTAGTCGCAGACGGGATTGATTATAAACTAAACCGCTTTGCTATAATCTATCCCAAAGCTGCTCCATCTACCTCTGGCACAATATTTCCATCTATACCCGAGCTCGCATTTTACGTTTCAGTTTTTCTGACCCTCTTATCTCTCCAGATCCCTAGGTTAAAGCTTTTCAACTGTTGGTCGGCGCTCTTTTGCTTCCTCATGATCGACCTCATGGACCACCTCCCTCTTTCCCTTCCGTCAGCGACCGCCCTCTCTGCTTTCAAGAGCAACCTCAAACCCACCTGTTTCTTCCCCGTCATTAAAGCAGCTCCGCTCTC
>CM065689.1:9196506-9199006 GCA_017654935.2 Phymorhynchus buccinoides
ATTAGGGCCTGTGCCTTACACCCTCTCCGCATATTGTGAATTCCTCTGTGACAGATGTGTTATAGTTACTACTTAGGCCTTTCCTTACACCTCCCTAATATGGTGTTGATTCCTCTGTGACATGTTATTATCATAATGGCCTATCCTTAACGATCCCTGCCCCATATGGTATATTCGCTCTGTGACATGTTTGAACATTAATGCCTGTCCTTACCTTTCACAATCTGTACTATAGTGAATTCCCTCTGTAACATGTATATTGACACAAGGCCCCTGTCCTTCCGTCCCACATATACAGTGAATTTCCTCTGTTGACGATGTATAACATTAGGCCTGGTCCGTTTACCATCGCCATATATGGTGAATTCCTCTGTGATCATGTATACACATCAGTTGCGCCCTTTCCTTACCCTTCCCAATATTGTGCATTCCTCTGTGACATGTATGACATCAGGCCTGTCCTTACCTCCCAATATGGTCGGCCTTTCGCTCTAGTGACATTGATTTTTTAGAAGCATAAGAGCGATTAGGCCTATCATTGACCTCACAGAAATAGTTGATTCCTCCTTCTGATGACATGTGTAACAATCAGGCCTGTCGCTTTACGCTCCCTAATCTAGGTAGGAATGTCCGCTGCTGTGATTCATTTATACATTTTACGGCCTGTCCTCCGAACTCACAATAAGTGAATTCCTCTGTGACATTTATAAGCATACATGCCTGCTCTTACCTCCCAATATACGATGGAATTCCTCTGTGACATGTATAACATTAGGCCTATCCTTACCTCCCAATATTGTGAATTCCTCTGTGACATGTATAACATTAGGCCTATCCTTACCTCCCAAGATGGGTGAAATTCCTCTGTGTACGGCCATAAACATCAGGCCTGTCACTTACCTCCCAATATGCGTGAATTCCTCTGTGACATGTATGACATCAGGCCTAACATTAGCTCCCAATATATTGAATTACTCTCCCACATGTATGGCATGAGGCCTATCCTTACCTCCAATTTGTGTGAATTCATGTGTGACATGTATAACATTAGGCCTTGTCCTTACCTCACAATATAGTGCCTTCCTCTGTGACATGTATGACATCAGGCCTGTCCTTACCTCCCAATATAGTGAATTCCTCTGTGACATATATAACACATTAGGCCTATCCTTACACTGCCAATATGGTGAATTCTCTCTTGTGGACATGTATAACATCAGGCCTGTCCTTACCTCCCAATATGGTGAAATCCTCTGGTGCCATGTATAACATCAGGCATATCCTTACCGTCCCAATTTGTGAATTCCTCTGTGACATGAATATCATTAGGCCTGAACCTTACCTCCCAATATAGTGAATTCCTCTGTGACATGTATAACCTTAGGCCTGTCCTTACCTCACAATATAAGTGAATTCCTCTGTGACATGTATAACATAAGGCCTGTCCTTACCTCCCAATCTAGTGAATTTCTCTGTGACATTTATAACATCAGGCCTGTCCTTACTTCCCAATATTGTGAATTCGTCTGTGACGTGTTATAACGTTAGGCCTGTCCTTAACTCACCAATATAGTGAATTCCTCTGTGAAATATGTATAACATCAGGCCCATCCTTACCTCACAATATTGTGAATTACTCTGTGACATGCATAACATAGGGCCTGTCCTTGACCTCCCAATTAGTGATTCCTCTGTGACATGTATACATGAGCCTGTCCTTACCTCCATATTATGAATTCCTCTGTGACTGTATAACATCAGGCCGGTCCTTACCTCACAATATAGTGAATTCCTCTGTGACATGTGATAACATTAGGCCTATCCTTACCTCACAATACTGGAAATTTCTCTGTGACATTGATAACATTAGGCCTGTCCTTACCTCCCAAAATTGTGAATTCCTCTGTGACATGTATAACATCAGGCCTGTCCTCACCTCCCATATAGTGAATCCCTCTGTGACATGTATAACATTATGCCTGTCCTGACCTCACAAAATTGGGAATTCCTCTGTGATATTTATAGCATTAGGCCTATCCTTACCTCACAATATTGTGAAGTCCTCTGTGACATGTATAACAGTAGTCCTTTCCTTACCTCCCAAATAATGAATTCCTCTGTGACATGTTAACAGTTAGCGTCCTTACCTCCCAATAGTGAATTCCTCTGTGCATGTATAACATTAGGCCTGTCCTTACCTCCCAATATAGTGATCCTCTGTGACATGTATACATCAGGCTGTCCTTCCTACCGCATCTAGTGAATTCCTCTGTGACCTGTAACATTAGGCCTGTCCTTACCATGAGGTAAGACGGCCCTATTTTATACATGTCACAGAGGAATTCACTATGATGGAGGTAAGGACAGGCCTTATGTTATACATGTCACAGAGGAATTCACCTATATTGGGAGTAAGGCGAGCCTATGTTATACATGTCACGAGGATGCACTATATGGGAGGTAAGTACAGCCTAATGTATACATGGTCACAGAGGATTCA
>CM065689.1:9206506-9211506 GCA_017654935.2 Phymorhynchus buccinoides
CTACGAAGGCTACGACGGAACTGGGAGAGCGCACTTAGAATTGAAATATAAAATCCAAAAACATTTTTATGATTTAAAAAAATGTCTTTGTTTTACTGTCTGGTGGTGTTGACAGCTTTTTAAGAGTTGACCATAGGCCTTTTCGCAGTATCCGGGCTGGACCAATCCGGCTAGCGTAGCGCTCACCGGGGATGAACCCCGACCGGCACAGCTCCTGCCCTTCATGTACCACTACTTTGACCTATGGCCCCTAATTCCCTCTTTTAATCTTTAGTTGGAGCAGGCCCCGAAGGTGTACCGCCTGGCGATGATGGTGCTGCGCTGGCAGGGCCTGCTGCGATGGCTTCGTCGGTCAGTTGGTTCCACTCCATCACTGTTCTTACAAAGAAGGAGTTGCTGTACTGAGCTGTGCTGCTTGGTGGAACTATGAAGCCTCTTGAATTTTGCACAGCTTGTCTCTGAACAATGTTGTCTGCTGTGCAGTCAGTGTATCTTGTGGGCATGATCCTACGACGATTTGTGTTGACTGGAGTTAGAAAATCCTCTAGTGGTAAAGCTGGGATCTGAGCCTCAGAGATCTTGTGTAGGAGGCTGAGGCGTTGGTCTTTACGGCGCTCCTCCAGTGTTGGAAGTTTCAAGTCCTGGAGCATCTTTGTCACGCAGCCCGGATTCCGTGACTTATAGTCATTGGTGATGAAGCGGGCTGCCTGTCTTTGGGTGCGCTCCAGCCTGTCGACGCCCTGCTTGGTGTAAGGATCCCACACAGTCGCAGCGTATTCTAATCTGGATCGTACTAATAATAATGAAATGTAGGCAAGCCGTCTACATTCTGGTGGGCAGTTCCTGAGATTTCGGCGTATCAATCCCACCATTGATCCTGATTTCTTGCAAACGTAGTTGATGTGTGTGGTCCATTTCAGGCTTGATGACAGGTGCACACCAAGGTATTGGCATTGATGGACTTGTTGAAGTGGAGTCCCGTTCAGTTTGTGCAGGAACTGGGATTTGTGTCTGATGGGAAGGATGGTGCATTTGGATACATAAAAACGCATGCCCCACTGTTCAGCCCAGGCCTCAAGTTGGTGTAGCTCATCTTGGAGCATGAGATGGTCTTGGAAGCTGTTGATTTCTCTGTACAGAAGACAGTCGTCCGCGAACAGCCTGACTGTCGATTGTACAGAGTCCGGCAGATCCTTCACATGACACAAGAACAGCAAAGGGCCAAGGACTGTGCCTCGCGGAACGCCTGATTCCACTGCCACCTCGTCCGATGCCTGGCCTTCAAGTACCACCTTCATCGTCCTCTTTGTTTTGAAGGACTGTGCCTCGCGGAACGCCTGATTCCACTGCCACCTCGTCCGATGCCTCGCCTTCAAGTACCACCTTCATCGTCCTCTTTGTTTTGAAGGACTGTGCCTCGCGGAACGCCTGATTCCACTGCCACCTCGTCCGATGCCTCGCCTTCAAGTACCACCTTCATCGTCCTCTTTGTTTTGAAGGACTGTGCCTCGCGGAACGCCTGATTCCACTGCCACCTCGTCCGATGCCTCGCCTTCAAGTACCACCTTCATCGTCCTCTTTGTTTTGAAGGACTGTGCCTCGCGGAACGCCTGATTCCACTGCCACCTCGTCCGATGCCTCGCCTTCAAGTACCACCTTCATCGTCCTCTTTGTTTTGAAGGACTGTGCCTCGCGGAACGCCTGATTCCACTGCCACCTCGTCCGATGCCTCGCCTTCAAGTACCACCTTCATCGTCCTCTTTGTTTTGAAGGACTGTGCCTCGCGGAACGCCTGATTCCACTGCCACCTCGTCCGATGCCTCGCCTTCAAGTACCACCTTCATCGTCCTCTTTGTTTTGAAGGACTGTGCCTCGCGGAACGCCTGATTCCACTGCCACCTCGTCCGATGCCTCGCCTTCAAGTACCACCTTCATCGTCCTCTTTGTTAGGAATACGCTGGAGACAAGATAGAGAAGAGACTGATAGGCCAGAAAGGAGAGCATTACAGTAGTCAAGACGAGATAGGATGAGGGAAGTAACAAGCTTTGCTGTGGCTTCATCTGAGAGGTATTTACGAATATAGCCAATGCGACGAATTTGATAGTAGTAGGACTGACAGGTCTGAGTCAGGAAACTCTGCATGGAAAGAGTATTGTCCAAAGTGACACCTACGTTTTTGACAGAGTCTGAGAGGGGAATGATATTGTTACCCAGTTGGATTGACTCTATGGAAACAGAGGCTAGTTTGTTTTTTGTTCCAACAAGCATTGCTTCGGTTTTTTCACCATTTAATTGAAGTTTATTTTGAACCATCCAATTTTGAATATCAATATAGCAGTTGTTAATTTCTGTAAGAAAGGAATCTAGATCTTCAGGGGTTGTACTATTTTGGAGTTGTGAGTCATCTGCATAGAACTGATTAGAAGTGATGTTTCATGTTGTGCTGATCGACTATATTAGTAAGAGGTGACGTATACAAAGTAAACAAGACTGGACCAAGCACAGACCCCTGGGGGAGTCCACAAGAAAGCCTGACCTGTTCAGACTGACGACCATTGACCAGAACTGATTATACAGACAGATAGAGAGACAGACGGGTTGAGAACAACAGATGGAAGAGGGGATATCTACAAACAGACATATATTATAGACAAACGGACATACAGACATACAGACAGACAAGCAGGCAAACAGGCAGACCGAAACAAAGCAACAGACCACCACAGACGATTTGCTGACCGTTGTCCCTTAAGGCGAGAACCAAAGTACTGGATGAACAACATGATGGACAGGAAGGAAGGAAGGAAGGAAGGGAGGGAGGAACATGACTGGGAACGAAGGAAACATAAATGAAGAAAGGGGGGGGGAGAAGAAAGGATGGATGGAAGAAAGGAAGGCAGCAGAGAAAGAAGAATGGGGCAAAAAAGATGGGAGGAAGGGAAAGAGGGAAAGACTAAGGAAGGAATTGACAAACAAAAATATGGATAAAGGAATCAAGAAGGGGAAAAATAAAGCAAGGAACATACAAAAAAGGATTGAATGAAGAAACTATGGAAGGAAGGAAAGAAAGAGGGAATGAAGGAAGGAAAAGCTTAAAAATATAAAAAGAAGGGACAAAGAAAGGCAACAAAAAAGGAAGAAAGAAAAGAAGGAACTAATGAAGGAAGTAGGGAAGGTAGGGCGGGAACAGAAAGGGCATGGTGGAAGAATAGAAAAAAGATAGAGAAAATAAAGAAGAAATGAAGGGGCGAACGGCAATGGGGAAGAATGAAAAGATGTACAAGGGTTAGACACAATGACACGTGAAAGCAAAGGTCCCGGGGCCAATGATTGCGGTCATCTGGTCAAACAATGTGAATTAGTGATGACCAAATGATAGAGAGAAGAGATAAAAGGCCAGGGACAAAGATTAAGGGCAGATGAATTGGAGCTTAAATGTGAGATCAGTGAGGTCAACCTTGGCAGAGTAAGGGGCGAATGAGAGAGCAGGGAGGGGGGGGGGGGGGTAGGAGGGAGAGACAGACAGACAGACATTCAGACAGAGAGAAAGACAGACGGGGACAAAGAGAAAGTATGAACGAGAGACAGAGACACACACACAGAGAAACAAAGATTGAAAGCGAAACAAGGAGAGAGAGAGAGAGAGAGAGAGAGAGAGAGAGAGAGAGAGAGAGAGAGAGAGAGCGAGAGAGAGAGACAGAGAGAGAGAGACAGAGACAGAGACAGAGACAGAGACAGAGAGAGAAGTAATCGAGAGTTGAGAGAGAGAGGGGGGGGGGGGATAAAAAATACACAGACACAGAGACAGACTGTGTCAGTGGAGAGACAGAGAGAGAGAGTGTGTGAGAGAGAGAGAGAGAGAGAGGGGGTCGGAGAAAAGAAATCACTTATTCATATTCGTACACACAGTTGTAATGGCCATGATACCTGAGGCTTGTTGGTCGCATGAGGTTTGATTTATTTGTTAAAATGACATTTATTTCTAAGGTTTAATGTTTCATGTGAAATCGTTTTATTTTGTACCTCCAAGAAATGAAGAAACCAGTAAATAACAAGCAAATAAATAACCAAGAAACAAAAGAAACCAGTAAAGATTAACAAACGTTTGAATTAATTAATTAATTAATTATTAATTATTAATGAATGAATGAATGAATGAATGAATGAATGAATGAATGAATGAAAAGAAACAGACAAACAAGTTAAGATTCAAATACAGAAAGAAAGAATACGCTACCACTCTCGCAGTCCATCTAGCATCCTATTAGACATACGGTGCAGAGGCATGGTTCCCTTTGTCCTTCCAATACTCAAATGAAGAGAACCGAGATGGCAAATTGCAACATTTGTTCACGACCAGCTTAACAAATTCTTTCCCACTGGAAAAAGTGCGCATCAAATTCTGCAGACATATTCTAGGAGTTCATAAAAAAGCAATGACACTCCCTGTACTTGGCGAACTGGGTAGATTCCCAATAACCCTTAAAGTTATTCTACAAACAATCTCCTTTTGGTTTCATATTTTAGAGTCGGAAAACTCTTATCAACAGTTAATCTACCAAACAGGTATCAGGACGGACCACTCAGGCGACAGGTGGATAAACTTTATACGACAAACCTTGTCAATCATAGGATTAGATCATGTATGGGAAAATCAGGGAACATTTAGCTTACCCCGACTCAAGCGTGTCATTGGTAGCAAACTCAGATCACTCTATGAAAACTTCTGGAGGAAACAAAAGAATGCTAATACGTCTAAACTTCAATTTTTCGAGACAATTACTACTGTTTACAAACAGGCAACATATTTAGATCAAAGCATGGATACACATGGTAGAACTGCCTTAACAAAATTGAGAATAAGCGCACATGATTTAGCCATTGAGAGGGGTCGCTATACGAACACGAAGAGAGAGGATAGATTATGCCCCACATGCAACACGGTAGAAGACGAGTTACACTTTTTAAATGACTGTTCACTATACGACCAGCAGCGCAC
>CM065689.1:9216506-9226506 GCA_017654935.2 Phymorhynchus buccinoides
TCAATTTGCAAGCCAATAAAATGAGCAGTATGCGCTTGGTGAGTACCTTTCCAAGTTATTGCAACAAGTCTGTGGTGTAGAACATATCGCGCAGTCTGTATAGATTTAAAAAAAAATTAAATCTTCATAATTCTTGTATCTTGTTTACATGGTTATAACCAAACAATAAAGCTCAGGGCGCTCAATATCTCTACTTAAGTCTATCTGTCAATTCACACATCAGTTGCTAAAGTTGTTGTTGTTGTTGTCTTACCCTTACCCTCATGTCTTATGTGCTTAAATGAAGGAATAACAAAGCACATGGTTGTCACTTCTAGGCAAACAAAATTAATAAATAAAAATGCCATGCCCCCTATTTACATTGCCAATAGACAGCTTGAAGAGGTCGATTCACACAAACTTTTATGAGTTAGTATAGATAATAATCTTACTTGGCATTCTCATATAACCACTTTAAGTAAGCGTATATCACAGGAAATATTTCAGCTTTCAAAACTTAAAATATGTCTAAATATAAAAGCCTGAAAACACTTTTACCATGCTTTCATCCAATTATGCATTGACTACTCCTCAACTACATATGATTCCAGCAGTGCCAACACACTGAAGCCATTGTTAAGGGCCCATAAACGAGCTCCCAAAGCAGTAATGAATAAATCATCTTCGCTAAATCATCAAGACTACATGAAACTAGACGTTTTACCATTAACGTCTAAACTTGAATATAACAAAGCAGGAATTATGTTTAAAATTATGAACGGATTAGCACCCCACCACTCACAGCAAATGTTTCCCTTAACCAATCAAGATATACAAATAATATACTTATAAGAAAACCTAGATTCGACCTCTTCAAAAGCATGATCTACTCTGGTGGAACTCTGTGGAATTCTATTCCACTACATTATTAAACAAAAGAACAGCCTTCATTCATTTAAAATAGCATACAAACAGCTCTTGTTTGAAAGATTGATGACAAACACCTCCATCCCAGCGTTAAATAAGTTTTGTTGGCAACTAATCCATTTCTAAGAGTTTGTTGTCTTCAGGAAAGGAATAATGTGTCTTCTTACTATGATTACCAATTTCAATGTATGAATTATGTTGTCATAATTATGCTTCGCTATAATCACCTGTTTTCTCGAGCAGCCACAATGTTACAGTATCCTTTTTTCAAAATCCCCATTCCCAATCCCCTTATTTTTGCTGGTTATTATATGTAAATAATGTTCTTTTTTATTTTATGATTTGTTGCTTTTCTTAGTTTGCTCTTTTTGTCTTCTTCTTAATTCTGTTTGTTCGATGCTTTCTTGTTGTTTACGTCAGGGCTGAATGGGAAAAAAAGCTGTAACTAATTAGCTTATCTCATCACCCTGAATACATGACATTTCGTTCGTCGTTGCTCTCTCTCCTCTCTCTCTCTCTCTCTATCTCTCTCTCTCTATCTTCTGTCCCTCTCTCTCTCTCATCTTCTCTCTCTTATATATCTACTCTCTCTCTCTCTCGCTCCCTCTCTCCCCCTCCCTCTCTCTTACTCTTGTCTTAAAGGTAAAAAATATGAACTGTGAGTACAAATATATGGCTTGCCGTCTTCCATAATAAAAGTCATAAGTAAAGTTATAGAAAGCTAACATGGCTACCATGAATTAAGCTTAAATCAATGGGTAAACCTAATAAAACACAAGGCTTAGGCTGCTGTAGGCACAGCTGGTTACTAAATAAACATATGATTTCCAACTGTGCATAGGCCCTACATTGTGTTAACATATATGGCGTGTATCGAGTCGATATGTTCACAACACATACCCTGTCTCTGTTTCTGTCTCTGTCATTGTCTCTCTCTCTCGTCGTCTCTCTCCTCTCTCTCTCTCTCTATCTCTCTCCTTTCTCATCTCTCACTCTCTCTATCTCTCTCTCTCTCTCTCTCTCTCTTTTCAAACGCCCGAGACTGCTTTTGATTAATTGTTTTTGTTATATATTTGTGCATGTGCAAGTACTTTGAAATCAATGATAATTAGCACACTTTTTGTAACCACCCCCAGTGGACATGGGCCTACGGCCTAGTCATTAAAAACGTTCAGTGTTCAGTGTTCTCTCTCTCTTTCTTGATTTCTCGGTCGGGAGCGCGATTGCTTTCTCTCTCTCTTTCTCTCTCTCTCTTTCCTCTCTCTGAGTCTCGATTTCTCTCTCTCCTCTCTCTCTGTGTCTCTCTCTCTCTCTCTCTCTCTCTCTCTCTTTCTGTCTCTCTCTCTTCTCTCTCTCTCTCTCTCTCCTCTCATCTTCTTTCTATCCTCTCTCTCTCCTCTCTCTCTCTCTTGCCTCTCTCTCTCTCTCGCTCTATCGCTCTTCTCTGATCTCAAAAGTATTATAACAATCCTTCTATGTTAAAATTTGTGTTATTACTTTCTTATATAAACAAAAGTATTGTTAGAAAAGTGGCTGCTTTTTTTTTAAAGCTTTGAAAGTTAGGCAAGATTTACGTAGTGTTTTGTAATGTCAAGTTAATAATGTAATGTCAATTTGTTGTTGTTGTCACACTCACTCCATTGTATGGGCATGGCCTAACATTTAAAAAGTTCCTGACTCCTGACTCTCTCTCTCTCTCTCTCTCTCTCCTCTCTCTCTCTCTCTCTCTCTCTCCCCTCTCTCTCTCTCTCTCTTCATCTCTTCTCTCTCTCTATCTCATCTCTCTCTCTCTCTCTCTCTCTCTCTCTCTCTCTCTTTTCAACTTGAATTTCGACTTATTTAGTTGCTATCTGTTTGGTTATTTCAGTCTGCTCCCACTATGTCTATTGATGCCTTGACTCGCTATGTATGCCCGTATCTGTCGCCTGATTGTTTTGTCCTAGTCTTGTTTACGTCCCAAGAACAGATTGTAAGTAAAATCTCAGTCCTTGCGTAATAAAGTTTTTTTCAAGTTTCAAGGCTCTCTCTCTCTCTCTCTCTCTCTCTCTCACTCTCTCTCTATCTCTCTCTTTTCTCTCTCTATCTATCTATCTCTCTCCTCTCTCTCTCTCTCTCTCTCTCTCTCTCTATCTCTCTCTCTATCTATCTATCTATCTATCTATCAAGTTAGCATATAACTGTTTTTTGGTTTTAATGTTCGTTTCAAAGACATAGGGACAAAAAAGTTTGAAACAATTTTTACTATCATTGCATTTCAAATGCTCTAACTTTTGAGTCATGTAGGCTGGAGGAACGGTGCCAGCAGTAAACTCAAATTTTTCATACCTATCTATCTATCTATCTCTCAACAGACCACATTACAAAGGCCTCAATACAATTAAACCAACTGTTAAATTAAGAGACCGGTGACAATTGAATTTATATGATTAATAATTATCTCACCTTTTGAACACTTTCAACCACTTGGGTCTTGGCTCCAAGCCGAAGACACACACACACACACAGTGACACTGACACTGACACTGTTAAATTGGCAGCAACAATTTGCCGTGGTGCACAGCTGGCTATCAGTAGGTGAGGCCAGATTACAAGCGGGTTCAATTACCTACACCTTTCTCCTCCAATTACCTACTGCAGCTTCCGACTTTCAATCTCAACTTGTCGTCTGCTTCAGGTTGCAACACCTTTTGCCTTCAAACGTCATGTTCAAGGGAGAGAACTTGGCGGTCACGTGACGAGCTAAAAATAGACTCGTTGTTGCTCTTCTCGTAAGTAGGCCTTGTGGTGTGCGTAATATTTTTTCCTTTGAATTAATTTTGGTGTGTTTGTTTCTGTTTTGTGGTGAGTTTCTGAGTCATCGCTCAATGTGTTTTGGTGTGTTTGTTTCTGTTTTGTGGTGAGTTTCTGAGTCATCGCTCAATGTGTTTTGGTGTGTTTGTTTCTGTTTTGTGGTGAGTTTCTTAGTCATCGCTCAATGTGTTTTGGTGTGTTTGTTTCTGTTTTGTGGTGAGTTTCTGAGTCATCGCTCAATGTGTTTTGGTGTGTTTGTTTCTGTTTTGTGGTGAGTTTCTGAGTCATTGCTCAATGTGTTTTGGTGTGTTTGTTTCTGTTTTGTGGTGAGTTTCTGAGTCATCGCTCAATGTGTTTTGGTGTGTTTGTTTCTGTTTTGTGGTGAGTTTCTTAGTCATCGCTCAATGTGTTTTGGTGTGTTTGTTTCTGTTTTGTGGTGAGTTTCTGAGTCATCGCTCAATGTGTTTTGGTGTGTTTGTTTCTGTTTTGTGGTGAGTTTCTTAGTCATCGCTCAATGTGTTTTGGTGTGTTTGTTTCTGTTTTGTGGTGAGTTTCTTAGTCATCGCTCAATGTGTTTTGGTGTGTTTGTTTCTGTTTTGTGGTGAGTTTCTGAGTCATCGCTCAATGTGTTTTGGTGTGTTTGTTTCTGTTTTGTGGTGAGTTTCTGAGTCATCGCTCAATGTGTTTTGGTGTGTTTGTTTCTGTTTTGTGGTGAGTTTCTGAGTCATTGCTCAATGTGTTTTGGTGTGTTTGTTTCTGTTTTGTGGTGAGTTTCTGAGTCATCGCTCAATGTGTTTTGGTGTGTTTGTTTCTGTTTTGTGGTGAGTTTCTGAGTCATCGCTCAATGTGTTTTGGTGTGTTTGGTTCTGTTTTGTGGTGAGTTTCTGAGTCATTGCTCAATGTGTTTTGGTGTGTTTGTTTCTGTTTTGTGGTGAGTTTCTGAGTCATCGCTCAATGTGTTTTGGTGTGTTTGTTTCTGTTTTGTGGTGAGTTTCTGAGTCATTGCTCAATGTGTTTTGGTGTGTTTGTTTCTGTTTTGTGGTGAGTTTCTGAGTCATTGCTCAATGTGTTTTGGTGTGTTTGTTTCTGTTTTGTGGTGAGTTTCTGAGTCATTGCTCAATGTGTTTTGGTGTGTTTGTTTCTGTTTTGTGGTGAGTTTCTGAGTCATTGCTCAATGTGTTTTGGTGTGTTTGGTTCTGTTTTGTGGTGAGTTTCTGAGTCATCGCTCAATGTGTTTTGGTGTGTTTGTTTCTGTTTTGTGGTGAGTTTCTGAGTCATTGCTCAATGTGTTTTGGTGTGTTTGTTTCTGTTTTGTGGTGAGTTTCTGAGTCATTGCTCAATGTGTTTTGGTGTGTTTGGTTCTGTTTTGTGGTGAGTTTCTGAGTCATTGCTCAATGTGTTTTGGTGTGTTTGGTTCTGTTTTGTGGTGAGTTTCTGAGTCATTGCTCAATGTGTTTTGGTGTGTTTGGTTCTGTTTTGTGGTGAGTTTCTGAGTCATCGCTCAATGTGTTTTGGTGTGTTTGGTTCTGTTTTGTGGTGAGTTTCTGAGTCATCGCTCAATGTGTTTTGGTGTGTTTGTTTCTGTTTTGTGGTGAGTTTCTGAGTCATCGCTCAATGTGTTTTGGTGTGTTTGGTTCTGTTTTGTGGTGAGTTTCTGAGTCATCGCTCAATGTGTTTTGGTGTGTTTGTTTCTGTTTTGTGGTGAGTTTCTGAGTCATCGCTCAATGTGTTTTGGTGTGTTTGTTTCTGTTTTGTGGTGAGTTTCTGAGTCATTGCTCAATGTGTTTTGGTGTGTTTGTTTCTGTTTTGTGGTGAGTTTCTGAGTCATCGCTCAATGTGTTTTGGTGTGTTTGTTTCTGTTT
Organism: Phymorhynchus buccinoides; assembly: GCA_017654935.2. NCBI lineage: Eukaryota > Metazoa > Mollusca > Gastropoda > Neogastropoda > Raphitomidae > Phymorhynchus > Phymorhynchus buccinoides. The sequence goes on from CM065689.1 coordinate 9,222,065, forward strand.
TGTGGTGAGTTTCTGAGTCATCGCTCAATGTGTTTTGGTGTGTTTGTTTCTGTTTTGTGGTGAGTTTCTGAGTCATCGCTCAATGTGTTTTGGTGTGTTTGTTTCTGTTTTGTGGTGAGTTTCTGAGTCATTGCTCAATGTGTTTTGGTGTGTTTGTTTCTGTTTTGTGGTGAGTTTCTGAGTCATTGCTCAATGTGTTTTGGTGTGTTTGTTTCTGTTTTGTGGTGAGTTTCTGAGTCATCGCTCAATGTGTTTTGGTGTGTTTGTTTCTGTTTTGTGGTGAGTTTCTGAGTCATCGCTCAATGTGTTTTGGTGTGTTTGGTTCTGTTTTGTGGTGAGTTTCTGAGTCATTGCTCAATGTGTTTTGGTGTGTTTGTTTCTGTTTTGTGGTGAGTTTCTGAGTCATCGCTCAATGTGTTTTGGTGTGTTTGTTTCTGTTTTGTGGTGAGTTTCTGAGTCATTGCTCAATGTGTTTTGGTGTGTTTGTTTCTGTTTTGTGGTGAGTTTCTGAGTCATTGCTCAATGTGTTTTGGTGTGTTTGTTTCTGTTTTGTGGTGAGTTTCTGAGTCATTGCTCAATGTGTTTTGGTGTGTTTGTTTCTGTTTTGTGGTGAGTTTCTGAGTCATTGCTCAATGTGTTTTGGTGTGTTTGTTTCTGTTTTGTGGTGAGTTTCTGAGTCATTGCTCAATGTGTTTTGGTGTGTTTGTTTCTGTTTTGTGGTGAGTTTCTGAGTCATCGCTCAATGTGTTTTGGTGTGTTTGGTTCTGTTTTGTGGTGAGTTTCTGAGTCATTGCTCAATGTGTTTTGGTGTGTTTGTTTCTGTTTTGTGGTGAGTTTCTGAGTCATCGCTCAATGTGTTTTGGTGTGTTTGTTTCTGTTTTGTGGTGAGTTTCTGAGTCATCGCTCAATGTGTTTTGGTGTGTTTGTTTCTGTTTTGTGGTGAGTTTCTGAGTCATCGCTCAATGTGTTTTGGTGTGTTTGTTTCTGTTTTGTGGTGAGTTTCTTAGTCATCGCTCAATGTGTTTTGGTGTGTTTGTTTCTGTTTTGTGGTGAGTTTCTTAGTCATCGCTCAATGTGTTTTGGTGTGTTTGTTTCTGTTTTGTGGTGAGTTTCTGAGTCATTGCTCAATGTGTTTTGGTGTGTTTGTTTCTGTTTTGTGGTGAGTTTCTGAGTCATCGCTCAATGTGTTTTGGTGTGTTTGTTTCTGTTTTGTGGTGAGTTTCTGAGTCATCGCTCAATGTGTTTTGGTGTGTTTGTTTCTGTTTTGTGGTGAGTTTCTGAGTCATTGCTCAATGTGTTTTGGTGTGTTTGGTTCTGTTTTGTGGTGAGTTTCTGAGTCATTGCTCAATGTGTTTTGGTGTGTTTGGTTCTGTTTTGTGGTGAGTTTCTGAGTCATCGCTCAATGTGTTTTGGTGTGTTTGTTTCTGTTTTGTGGTGAGTTTCTGAGTCATCGCTCAATGTGTTTTGGTGTGTTTGGTTCTGTTTTGTGGTGAGTTTCTGAGTCATTGCTCAATGTGTTTTGGTGTGTTTGGTTCTGTTTTGTGGTGAGTTTCTGAGTCATTGCTCAATGTGTTTTGGTGTGTTTGTTTCTGTTTTGTGGTGAGTTTCTGAGTCATTGCTCAATGTGTTTTGGTGTGTTTGTTTCTGTTTTGTGGTGAGTTTCTTAGTCATCGCTCAATGTGTTTTGGTGTGTTTGGTTCTGTTTTGTGGTGAGTTTCTGAGTCATTGCTCAATGTGTTTTGGTGTGTTTGGTTCTGTTTTGTGGTGAGTTTCTGAGTCATTGCTCAATGTGTTTTGGTGTGTTTGTTTCTGTTTTGTGGTGAGTTTCTGAGTCATCGCTCAATGTGTTTTGGTGTGTTTGTTTCTGTTTTGTGGTGAGTTTCTGAGTCATCGCTCAATGTGTTTTGGTGTGTTTGTTTCTGTTTTGTGGTGAGTTTCTGAGTCATCGCTCAATGTGTTTTGGTGTGTTTGTTTCTGTTTTGTGGTGAGTTTCTGAGTCATCGCTCAATGTGTTTTGGTGTGTTTGTTTCTGTTTTGTGGTGAGTTTCTGAGTCATTGCTCAATGTGTTTTGGTGTGTTTGTTTCTGTTTTGTGGTGAGTTTCTGAGTCATCGCTCAATGTGTTTTGGTGTGTTTGTTTCTGTTTTGTGGTGAGTTTCTGAGTCATTGCTCAATGTGTTTTGGTGTGTTTGTTTCTGTTTTGTGGTGAGTTTCTGAGTCATTGCTCAATGTGTTTTGGTGTGTTTGTTTCTGTTTTGTGGTGAGTTTCTGAGTCATTGCTCAATGTGTTTTGGTGTGTTTGTTTCTGTTTTGTGGTGAGTTTCTGAGTCATCGCTCAATGTGTTTTGGTGTGTTTGGTTCTGTTTTGTGGTGAGTTTCTGAGTCATTGCTCAATGTGTTTTGGTGTGTTTGTTTCTGTTTTGTGGTGAGTTTCTGAGTCATTGCTCAATGTGTTTTGGTGTGTTTGGTTCTGTTTTGTGGTGAGTTTCTGAGTCATCGCTCAATGTGTTTTGGTGTGTTTGTTTCTGTTTTGTGGTGAGTTTCTGAGTCATTGCTCAATGTGTTTTGGTGTGTTTGTTTCTGTTTTGTGGTGAGTTTCTGAGTCATCGCTCAATGTGTTTTGGTGTGTTTGTTTCTGTTTTGTGGTGAGTTTCTGAGTCATTGCTCAATGTGTTTTGGTGTGTTTGGTTCTGTTTTGTGGTGAGTTTCTGAGTCATTGCTCAATGTGTTTTGGTGTGTTTGGTTCTGTTTTGTGGTGAGTTTCTGAGTCATTGCTCAATGTGTTTTGGTGTGTTTGTTTCTGTTTTGTGGTGAGTTTCTGAGTCATCGCTCAATGTGTTTTGGTGTGTTTGGTTCTGTTTCTGAGTCATCGCTCAATGTGTTTTGGTGTGTTTGGTTCTGTTTCTGAGTCATTGCTCAATGTGTTTTGGTGTGTTTGGTTCTGTTTTGTGGTGAGTTTCTGAGTCATTGCTCAATGTGTTTTGGTGTGTTTGGTTCTGTTTCTGAGTCATCGCTCAATGTGTTTTGGTGTGTTTGGTTCTGTTTCTGAGTCATTGCTCAATGTGTTTTGGTGTGTTTGGTTCTGTTTCTGAGTCATCGCTCAATGTGTTTTGGTGTGTTTGGTTCTGTTTTGTGGTGAGTTTCTGAGTCATTGCTCAATGTGTTTTGGTGTGTTTGGTTCTGTTTCTGCGCACGATTTTCACTGTCTCTGTTTTGAGATAATAAAGTTTTCTTCACTTAACTTGTGGTGGGTTTTTTAAAGACATTTATATTGAAATATCACAAGTTTCGTTTTGTTTCGTCAATAAAATAACGTCACCCTGCACTTGTTGTGTATTTGTTTGTGTGGTGTCTGAACTTGTTTTGGTTTTGGTTTTGCTTGGTTTTTATATTTGGTTTTTACCAAACAGATTGTACTTATGTTTTGTCCGTTTTTAATATTGATCTTTGTATTCCTTTTTTAAATATCTTCGGTCTTTTTGTTCTCTAAATGTGCAGCTGCAAATGAAGGAACATGGATACAAAATATCAATTATTTTGTTTAAACATGGCTGTTTTCTGTCAAGGTCATGGCTTCATCCTCATGGTAATTCGTTCAGACCACGTGTGCACATGTAAGCATTGTATGCAGGCCCAAGCTAGTTCATCCTCATGGTAATTCGTTCAGACCACGTGTGCACATGTAAGCATTGTATGCAGGCCCAAGCTAGTTCATCCTCATGGTAATTCGTTCAGACCACGTGTGCACATGTAAGCATTGTATGCAGGCCCAAGCTAGTTCATCCTCATGGTAATTCGTTGAGACCACGTGTGCACATGTAAGCATTGTATGCAGGCCCAAGCTAGTTCATCCTCATGGTAATTCGTTGAGACCACGTGTGCACATGTAAGCATTGTATGCAGGCCCAAGCTAGTTCATCCTCATGGTAATTCGTTCAGACCACGTGTGCACATGTAAGCATTGTATGCAGGCCCAAGCTAGTTCATCCTCATGGTAATTCGTTGAGACCACGTGTGCACATGTAAGCATTGTATGCAGGCCCAAGCTAGTTCATCCTCATGGTAATTCGTTCAGACCACGTGTGCACATGTAAGCATTGTATGCAGGCCCAAGCTAGTTCATCCTCATGGTAATTCGTTCAGACCACGTGTGCACATGTAAGCATTGTATGCAGGCCCAAGCTAGTTCATCCTCATGGTAATTCGTTGAGACCACGTGTGCACATGTAAGCATTGTATGCAGGCCCAAGCTAGTTCATCCTCATGGTAATTCGTTCAGACCACGTGTGCACATGTAAGCATTGTATGCAGGCCCAAGCTAGTTCATCCTCATGGTAATTCGTTGAGACCACGTGTGCACATGTAAGCATTGTATGCAGGCCCAAGCTAGTTCATCCTCATGGTAATTCGTTGAGACCACGTGTGCACATGTAAGCATTGTAT
>CM065689.1:9230834-9245834 GCA_017654935.2 Phymorhynchus buccinoides
TTGTAGCTATTTTCCACTATGTACTTGACAGAAGCGCTTCAATTGGTATGTGGTACTGTATTGCCTATAGTAGAAAACAGCCAGCATAATGTATCGCATGCTGACCTTAGTACTTCAAGTGTGACTTTGAAAAAAAAAAAACGGAGTCCTTCTTTGCGCTATATGTTTCTTGTCGCAAGCTGTAATCTCGGAACTAGTAATTAGAATCCCTCACATTTCGGTCGAGGATTGCGATTAAGAGTGAACACCTTCTACAATAAAGGATCCCTCAGAAATACAATTTCGCCGAGCGGCAGACATGTTCAGTTTTTATTCACCCTCCTATGTCTCGTGAAATCTGTATAGAATCACCCAATTTTGTGTGTGGTGTAAAACTACGAGTAGCAGACATTGCATACAAATTATGCCACGTGGAATTTAATTCGCCGAAGCGGCGACATGGCTCTGATAAAGGGTGTACATCGCCATTGATAAGGGTGTGGCACCCCACTAGTTATGGGGGTTTGTACATCCCGGTAAAGGATACTAAAGGTAAAAGACATTGTAGCACAAAATGTGTCACGTGGGGCTTAAATGTCGCCGAGCAGCATACATGTCTCAGTGTTAAGTGTGTACATCCCTCCAATTAAGGGTGTGCATCCCGGAAAAGTATTTGCACCCAGTCAAGGGTGTGTAGTGTATCACCCAAAGGATGCAAGGAAGACGTTGGCGCTAGTCTGTGATGGTAAGGTAGGTAGCGAGGCGGGGCATGTACAGGGCGTAGCCAGCAAAGGACACAAGGAGGATGGGGGCCTAAGATGTGAGGGGGAAGGGAGGTACAGGGTGGGGCAGGCACAGGGCGTAGCCAGCTAAGGACAAAGGAGGACGGGGGCCTAAGGTGTGATGGGAAGGGAGCTACAGGGTGGGGCAGGTACAGGGCGTAGCCGGCAAATGACATATCTGCCGCTCGGTGATGCCCTTGTTCTATGTTCATGTTTTACCATTCAAAACATTAAGAAGTTCAGTTGTCGACACAAACAGCAAAACTGTGGCCCTCTGTCATTTCAGCGGAAAGTGATCGGAAATCAGCATTAATCACAGTCCAAGCATTGCCCTTCATTTAACATTCTGATTTGGTTGCATTGTGGAATTCCTCGTTTTCTTCTTCTCTGCGTTCCCAGGCCCATTATGGTCATACTGGGCAAATGCGTATGTGTCCAGTTTATGCGTACCTTAATCTAATATGTATATCATGTGTAAGGTATGGACCCTGATGCTCTACACCACAGCAGTGGTATCCTCCTGGATGATCGTGACCCTCACCATCCAAAGAGCAGCCTCTGTCCTGTGGCCTCACCGCATCAGCACCCTGTGGACAAAACCCACATCCAGAATCGTCGTGGCGACTCTAATCCTCATCATCATTTTTATCAACTCTCATTTTCTTTACGGGTTCGAGTTCGGTGGTGCTTATTGTGGTGATTCCTGTTGCGCTGGTACCTCTGAAAACTACGTCTGGTTTTTCTACGTAGTTTGGCCTTCGATGGATCTGATTCTGTTTTCTTTACTGCCTTCCGTACTCTAGTCATCACAACGTGTTCTTATCTGGACGCTTGTGGTTCTGTATGCAAAGGAAACATCTTACCGTGCAACAAAACCGAAGTCCAGGCAGCGAAGTGTCTTCTTAACGGTCACTTTGCTGCCGTCAGCGTGTCGTTTTCTAGTACTGACCCACTCCCATACCGCTTTATTACCTCTGTCACCGTTTGCGCGGTATAGTGGGGGAGGAAAAACCCCACCCCCCCCCCCCCCCCTTGTGGACGGCAGTATTTAGTGTTTCGTGTCATCGTCATCTAATTTGGTACGTAACGTGGCCATCACTTTTCTACCTCTACTGTTTGACTGGACCAAGTTTCGCGCCGATTGTGCCCAAATCTGCACTGATGTTGTCAAAGTGTTTTTCGGAAGAAATACAACGTATGGTTGGATCACAAATATTATCTCGTCGATTTTCGGCCACACATTGTTAGTGGACTAATTATAGTTGACAAAGGCTGACACAACTCTATCCTTTTGCATATCTCTTGTCTTTCTCTTCTCTTCTTCTTCTTCTTCTCTCTTCTTCTTCTCTTCTTCTTCTTCTTCTTCTTCTTCTTCCTCTTCTGGCGTACACCCATACACGACCAGACAGCTCTCTGACAAATTAGTGCTGTCATGTCCATATCTGGAGGACACGTACCGTTGTCTGTATTCCAGACCGGGACCAGGGGACAGAGAGGCGATGTGCCAGCTTCATCTTTCGGTGCATAATGGTTGTTGAGTCTGTTGTGGTCGGTGCGCATCGCACCAGAACTACCTGCTGTTCCCGAGACTGTAGATGGTAATCGTCCCATTGCACCGGTGGCCTCGTTTAAAGCCTTACTTATTGGTCTTCTTTCATTGAAGCTGGAAACCCCAATCACACACACACACACACACACACACACACACACACACACACACCCACACACACACAACACACACACACACACACACACACACCACACACACACACACACATCACCTGTCATGACAGAAGGCCAATCAACAAGGTTTTACTTTAATGGTGTCAACCAAACCAGCTGTCACATAATAATATCTCCTGGCTTTGGATCGCCTCTCTCTCTGTCTCTCTCTCCCCCCCTCTGTCTCTCTCTCTCTCTCTCCTCTCTCTATGTCTCTCTCTCTCGAATCTCTCATCTCTCTTCATCTCTCTCTCCTCCCCTCTCTCTCTCGTCTCTCTCACTCTCTCTCTGTCTCTGTCTGTGTGTGTGTGCGTGTGCGTGTGCGTGTTTGCGTGTATGTGTGTGTGTGTGTGTTGTGGTGTTGTGTGTGTGTGCATGTGTGTGGCATATGCCGCGCGCATCTGGTTTCTATTTCTTTATAGAGGAGACAGAGAGCGAAAAAAGTGAGGAAGAAAAAGAAAACCCGAGTGTTGAAGCTATAAAGATGATTGTTTGGTGACGACTATGACGACAACGATGGAAACGCTGATGAGGTGCGAACGACGGACGCCGCACGACGACTGAACGACGACGACGACAACGACGATGATGATGAAGATTCGGAAGCAGAGGACGTATGTGAGTACCCAGAGAGGAGGATTGATGAGCCTTGATGGTGATGAGGCGTTAGTAGGAGAATTATGGATGAGGAGGATAATGATGGAGGATATGATGATGATGATGATGATGAAATGTATGATGGTGATGATTAATAATAATAACATATCTTCTTTCCTTCACTTGAACGCTGCTGTTGAAAATACTTCTGTTTACACACACACACACACACAAACACGCACGCACTCACACGCACACACGCACACAGGACCACACACACACACACACACACACCACAAACACACACACACACACACAACCCACACAACACACACACCCACACAACACGCACGCCACCAAACGCACACACACACGCACTCACTCACGCTTCAATATATTAGTGTAAATTGATTTTTTTGTTTACAGTTTTAGCTTTTCATCTTGTTTTGCTTCAGTTGTATTTATTTTGGGTTTTATGAGGGCAGGATGAAAAAAAGTTTTGTTAGCTTATTCCTTTATCGTCATTAAAGATCATTTTGACTGACTTGAATAAACGCATGCACACACATACACGCACGCACACATACACACACACACAAACACAGACCACACACACACACACACGCACGGACGCACGCACGCACGGGCGCACGCACACGCACACACATAAACACAAACACAGAGTCATTACGATGTATTTTGGTGTGTAGAGTGAGAGAAAGAATGACAGAGGATATGCTAAAAAACACACAAGAACACAAACATAAACACACACACACACACACAACACACCACACACACACACACACACAAAACACACACACACCACACACACACACACACACACACACTCCCGGCTCAGAGAGATAAGAGAGAGAGAGTAGAGAGGAGAGAGAGAGACAGAGAGATGAGAGAGAGAGAGAGACTTCAGACTTCCGACTTCCGATACTTTATATTGCATGTAAAAGAATTTAGGCTCGGCCTAGTCTTCTATTCTGTCCTTGGTTCTAATCATGCAGATGAAACTATTACAGAAACTGAGGCAATCGCCCCGTGGCAGTTAACCTCCGTGGCAGTTTTAACCTTACACCCCATGCGTGGCAGTTTTTAACCCCTTGGCAGCTATCTCGTCCTCCCTACAACTACCCCCTCCCCACATTTACTTGCTCGGGGAACTTACCTGCCACTCGGAGACACACTTGATTGCTATTGTGGCTTTCAACAGACAGGCAGTCTCAAACACACGAAAGTGAAACTTTCGGATTTACATTTCCAAGAAGAAGGCAGCATTTCACCTTCCAAGCAAATGGATACACAAATGTGTAAGGTCTTTCAATTCAGGGGGGGGGGGGGGGTGGGTGAAATCGTGACCTATCGCAGCAGAAAGAGTTGTTTCATAACATTTTCACTTTGACCCGCGCACGCACACGAGAGAGAGAGAGAGAGAGAGAGAGAGTAATTCTTTATTCTTCGTTTCTAAGTTCTTGTTTTTGGGTCGTTCAGGCATGTTTCTGTCAATTGCGAACGTAGATGCATCATGCTGCTGTTATGCGCCTAAGTACGAATAATTAGGCCCAGCATGTCTGACTTCGAGTAGAGAAATCTTTTTGAAAGTATTTCTTGAAAAAAGGCATGAGAATTTCTGTCAATTACGAACGTAGATGAATCATGCTGCTGTTATGCGCTTAAGTAAGAGGTAGTTATAAGCACATAACTTCCAGAGTGGGGGAACTATTTGTACGGAAGACCTCCCCCTCCCAGTATTCTATGGGGGGGGGGGGACGCTTGCTGCGTTCTATCAAAAAAATAATCCGTAACATTAGACGCAAAAAAAAACAACTAAAAAAAGAAAAAATACGAAAAAGAAAGAGCACCAGGCAGAATTAGAGATCTAACCTCCCACCCACACCCACACCCCAGTCAGTTTATCTCCTGCTTCTCTCTCTCTCTCCTCTCTCTCTCTCTCTCTCTCCCGCCCCCCCCCCCGCCCTTCGTCTCGCGCCCGCCCCTTCCACCCCCCTCTCGTCTCTCTTCTCTCTCTCGGTCTCTCTCTCCACTGCGAGACAGAAACACTGGTTGTGTCCCTTTTAAACATCTGTATGCATAACAACGTCGATACGGCCGTTGAATTATCCGTTCAAATTCCAATCTGAGTCTTTTCATAGCCCGCCACTGTGAACACCACCACTAATGATAACTCTATCGCCAGGCTCGCCGTACCTTAAGTAAGTCCATCTTCCCCTTTTAGAGTCCTTTGTCACGTGTCACGTGTTGTTTGATTTAGCGTCCTGCAAACATCAATCGGTTTATAGCGGGCGTGTTTATAAACGACGGTTGACATTTTGCACGACGATATTCACTATCCCTGGTTCATGCATGTTTCCAAATATCGAGCCAATGTCGGGTCTGGTTACGCCGCTGTTTGTGAAAGCGTGAAGCGGCCCTGTCGGCGCCGTAGCCCCGGCCTTTCAGAATCGATTCGCTTCCGGTTTGGCACACTATAGTGCCCGGCCCCGGTCATCTTCCGGCCAAATTCGCACACATCGGCGCCGAGAGCCGGCGGATGCGCGTTTCGCGCATTTGCGAACCGCGCAAATGATACGGCCGCCTCGGTTGCCGTTACCATCGCCCGTGAGGGCTCACAGCATTTGAAGCGAATCGTCGAAAACGGCGGAGTGATAAGGCCCGTTTCGTGTTTCAGACACACAGCACACACTAAACCCACACGGACAGTTGGCTTAATGTACTATATGAATTATTATGATGATGATGATGATGACATTGGGAGACACAGGAAAATCGCCAACAAACAACGATTAACAGTAATATAGCAACGACATGAATAGGCAGAAGCATCAACATCACAATAAACCAAACAGAACAGAAAACTACTGACCGAATAAACCAAACAAAAAAATAAAATAACTGGAAAACACTCTTCAATACAATTACTTCTGCTATTACCATTACTACTCCTACTACTATTTACTGTACTACCGACCATCACCACCATCGGTACCACACCACTACTACTACTCTAACTACTACTACTACTAACTATCTACTACTACTACTACTACTACACTACTACTACTACTACTGCTACTACTACTACTACTACTACTAACCTCCACCACGCACCATCACTACTACTACTACACTACTACTACTACTACCACTACACGACTACTACTGCTGCCACAGTTATATAACATTACATGGTAAGACAGACATCAAACATCGTAATAAGAACAAGAACAGAAGCCAACGCGGACCAAACAAAGAGATAAATGGAGAAATAAAAAACATGACTTCACCACAATTACTTCATCTACTACACTACTACTACTACTACTACTACTACTACTACACGACTACTATTACTACTACTACTACTACCTACTACTACTACTATACTACTACTACTACTACTGCACTACTACTACTGCTGCTGCTGCTGACTGCTACTACTATACTACTAACTACTACTACTACTACTACTACTACTACTACTACTACTACTGCTGCTGCTGCTGCTGCTGCTGCTGCTACTACTACTGCTCTACTACTACTACTACTACTACACTACTACTACTCTACAGTGGCGCCATTTTCCCCATTGGGGTGACTGTGTCGTAGGAAACACTACTAAAAGGTTTTTTTTTTGTGTTTTTTTCAGTGAATGAGGACGTATGATAAAGCTGACGTCAGAATAAAATGACGAAATTGGAATGAATGGCTTACTCTCTCTGTGGTTTTCGATGAATGAATAACGTGTGGATCGATGACTTAAGAATGAAATGACGAAATTGTGAATGAACTGACCTACTCTCTCTTGTGATTGAATCCACTAGCATATATGGGTACTCCCAGTGGTGCAAACCTTATTTGTGAAAACTATACAAGTCTATTTATGTTTGTGAAAAGTATGTCGCTAAAACGTTTGCATTGTTAGAATATAAATGATATTAATTTTAAACATATTCATTTCTTCGTAACTACTAAATTAGCATTACTAAAAGAACAATCGCATAAACTGTCAACAAAAAAAGTATTAAGGGATATACTCTTTGGCATTAGTCCCGTACGAAAATAGGGTGGGGTTGAAGTAATGGGTTCAGTAACAGCACGAGACATACTGGGTTTTTATCTTTATTATGCAGAGTATAGATTATTCATCTATTATTAAAAACCTTAGAATTTTCCATCGTTGAGATACTTTTTTACAGGCATTTGACAATAACATTGAGGGAAATTTGTGTCAGTACAACAACAATTTTCCAAAATTTCCTATTACTAATTGATTTGTTTTTAAACTTCACATAGATTCTAGATAAGAAATAGGTTTGTAGTATTAGGCAAATATTATGAGTTGTAAGTCACTTTAGTGTAATGAAATAAATCCAGTTTTCAAGTAGACCTGATTTTACTAAAAGAAATTCCCACATTTACCATGAATTACAAGAAAAGTAGCACGGTGACCCCATTTGTTTTCTTCAGTTTTGACCTTAGGAGTATCTGTAGCTTCTATGAAAAAAATCTTAATCATTGGGGGTCATCGTGGGAAGTAATGGCGCGTATCCCCTTAAGTCGTAGCATCATGACTAAAACAAGTAGCCTAATGTTACAACTATGCACTTAGTTTTTCTGGGATGGATTACATAGAAATAATCCTTGCACCATTTCGATACATCATGTAAGCTGACTGAAGAGGGTTTTGAATTACAGCTACATCTTCCGAACAGGAATGACAGAGGATCGTCTGCAAAAAATCACATGACACTTTGTTAGATATAGACAATGGAAGAACGTTTAATGAAAATACAGAACAGTAATGGACGAGACAGATCCTGGGTACACCACTTTCACCTTGCCTGTAGAAGAGGACTCGTACATTACAAAACAACATTGTGTTCTATTATCCAGATATGATGAAGGAATGTCGGGAGTGGCTGGTTTCTGAGATAGTGTGATGATTATCGATAAGTATTGTGTGGTCGACAAGGTCAAGGCTTTTCTTATATCAAGAAAGACAGAACCCGTTAACGAGCCTTTGTTTTTGCTGAGAGCCAGGACCAACACAAACGGACAAGGCTGTATGACAATACTGATGAGTACGAAGCCAGACTGAAGGGATGAAGGAGGTTGAAGTTTTCTAGATATTTTGATAGGTGACTGTGGACTGCTTTTCTAGCGGTTTTTGATGTGTGCACTTTGCGAGAAGTGACATAGGTCTAAAATTAGCGTAGGTCCAGAATGACCTAGCAACTATTTAAGAGGAGAGAGAGAGAGGAGATAGAGAGAGAGACAGACAAACAGACGACAGACAGACGACAGACAGACAACAGACAGACACGACAGGCAGACAGACAGACAGAGAGACAGACAGACAGATACAAGAGACAGACAGAGATATGCCAATTACATTTCACGGCATGGCGTGTTGCTTGATAAACAAATGATAACAATTAAATACTCGAATATGAACAGACTTTTTTCACAGGCACGAGGTCCCTTTTTAGCATCGCTATGCACCTTGTTCTGGATACAAACAGCAAACATAGGAACTTTAAAGATGTAGTTTTAACGCCTAATCGCTGGAGGGGGGGGGGGGTCGATCTAGCTCTGGACTTGAGATTCCTATAATTGATGCGTTAGTTTCATATTATTATTTTTTGTCATTTGCCGATCTACATCGCAAGAGTATGGTTTTCGTGTGTGTATGCTTTTTTTTCTTTCTTTTTTCTTTTCTGTGTGTCCCAAGGATATCGCCCGAACCGCTTGGCCGAATCGCGTCAAATTATGTGTGGTGGTGTGTCACATGAGAGCAAATCATCCGCGCATAACTTATTGCCGTCGCGAACTTGACCTTGGCGTACGACCTTAAAACCGGCAATCTTTAAGGGGTCTAACTTCCACACGTTGTTTTTAGAGTCTTCACATTTGCATGCGCATGTACTGTGGCTTAAGACCGTTCTGCTGATGGCATACCAATCAGGTCAAGGTCAAATGGTAGTGTTAAAAAAATAGGTTTTAAGCCATATTGTCCATATTTGTATCTTGACAGAAGCGCTTCAGATTGGAGTGGTACTGTAAGCCTAGAGTAGAAAAAATCCGAGCATAAATTATCGCCATTCTGACCTTGACCTTGAAGTGTTCTTGAAACCGAAATTTCCTCTTTGCGCTATATATTTCTTCTCCAACTGTATCTCGTGACACGAGAAGACATAAATCCCTTCCAGTTTGTGTGAGGATGTGAGGTTAAGTGTATAACACATTCGTACATAGTTTATCCCCTCGGAAGTACAATGTCGCCGAAGCGGCAGACATGTTTCCAGTTTTTTTCACCCTCCTATATTTCGAAATACTGCATAGATCACTCCATATTTTTGTGTGGGGGTATAAAAATGTAGAGAAGAAGACATTTCAGTACAATTTATGGCCGAGCGTTGGATTTCATTCGGCGAGCGGCAAACATGTCTCCGAGTTAAGGTGTACCCCATAAGTGTGTTTCTAACACATAAACCCTGACCCTATGATCAATGAAGGTTTCAGCTGTTTCATGGAGTAGTTTGTCCTTCAAAGTCCATTTGTTTCCAAGATCACTACGAAAGTGGCTTCAGTATTTGCTAGAAAGTATGATGCAGTAACGCTTTTACCCATGGGTGGTGACATCATATTTCTAAGATACACAACTTTCCTCTGTGGATGTATGTAACTGTTGGTGTGGTAACGGCTTTCCCTCGACTTTTATTCGTCCGCAGAGATAGGATAGCGTGAACGTCAATGTAATCCTAATCACATCATAGCATTTTGATGAAAGCCTGATTCAGATCGGAGAGTGTCCGCACCGACCGTGATTACTTCATGCACAGATGCCATGGACATCACAATTCTAGTCTATGTCAAAATACTGCTAACAAGGACTTTAAAGTGTATATAATACTCAATCAGGGTATACTAGTCAACTTTTGTTTTAACGATTCGTAGCAGGAATGTATTGTCCTCTTTGTAAATGGTAGCCCGAAGTTTTCTTTTTGTCACGAAAATCTTATTATCATGACATGAGAATATTCTGGTTGGAAATATGAACAATGAAACATTCACACTTGGTGCTGTTAAACATTCAAAAATACAGCTTTAATGTGTGGGAAAGCAATAGTACTTACTGCTCTTTGGGTTTAAGACTTGACTTTACCTGTTTGATGAATGAAACGGTGTAAGTTTGATGCAGTGCTGCGTTAAACATCACAAATTGCATTGCCTGTTCCTTGAGAACCCTTCAGGCTGCCTTTTTGTACAGTTAAAATTGGTTCTGTCCGTCTTAGATCATAAGTATTTGCACTTTAGGCCATTAGAATGCCTTTAGCCTATTGTAACATTTGTGGCATTTGTTCACAGAAGTCCTTTAATTCACTTGAAAATATTTACAACCAAATTTACACCATGGAAACATGTATATTAAAAAGTTTGATGTCATTGAGAAAACACAACTTGCAGGACAAGTTGATACTCTTAATTCTACGGGGACAGCGTCACAAGGCCCCCACCACCCCCCACACACACACATCTAATCAATCGAATTGCAATTATTTAGATTCATACGTTAGTATAATATACTGTAATTTAACTGAAGGTAAATAAAAACAATCAAACATTCTTTTAGCAATGGTGTTGACCCAGAGCTATTTTCTTGGCACATTTGGATATAGGTCCTTAACCCTTTCACCGCAATGTCGCATTTTTATGCACCACACTGGTTTAACACCCATGGCACTAAAAGGCATCAAATCAGGGACTGTTATCCAAATACCACATTTTCATCATTTTGGGAGGTAAATGTCACAGAGGAATTCACAAATATTCCAGTTAAGTTGACTTGTATATTTGTGCTGAAAACATGGCTGGCGGTGAAATTGAAAGGGTTAAATAGGATAAATCGTCAAAACTAAGTTTTGGAACAATTAGTAGATATCATAGCATACTCGGATTCATAACAAATATCAAAACGGACCTATTTGTTGCAATAGAAAGGCAAGATTATGGAAAACTTAAAATTGATTCCGTCCGGTATAAGGTTTTCAAAGGCCAGATTTCTCCCCTCTCCCAAAGAGGGCAGGGGGCTCGGAAAATTTGAACCCTATGGTATTTTTTAGGTTTTTGGTACCATAACCAATGCAACAAAACCAAAAAATCAATTTTAGCAAACATATTGAGCGAACCCCTAATTTCACTACATAGCAACCTTAGTGCACACTAGCTAACTGATAAATGACTATCTGATAGCCAGCTAGCTAACTGTTAAGCAAAGCGACTAACTGCATTGCACATGTCCAAACTAGCTATCAGCTACTTACCTATATGGTAGTGTCAATAGCTGTTTGCTAAGGGTGTAGTTATAAATAGAATTGAGTATTTCCGTCAACCTACTTCCTAGAAAACGAAGCCTAGCACATCACAAAAGCAAACAAAATGCTCTCTAAAAGTTATACATTGACAACAAACATATACGGTGAGTGTGTGTGCTCGTGTGTTTGTGTATATGTGTGCTGTAAGTAAGCATAAGTGAGGAAGAGAGTGATTAGCATCTTGTGTGTGTCTCTACACCTTTTAAGCCTAAAGGTTTTTATATGGTGTGTTGCGTGCGTGGAGTGAGTGAGTATTTGTGTGTGTATGTGGTGTATCTGGTGTATGCGTGCTGAACGCTTCACACACAGACATTAATTAACGGAAAACTACTCACTATCTGCCCCTGCCAACTCCCTGCTTCCCTTCCCTCTATCAGCACTTCCACCCTTCCCCGAACCTGACTCTGAGCCTCTTCTATCTCCCTTGTTTACCATGTTATCTCACAAAACAGTACCCCAAATACAGAATTTATGTACAACAAGTTAAACCCACCTTGCACACAAAAATAAAGCCAACAAAAGAGAACTGTGCACCGACGAACTGAAAGGTGCAAAACAGAGGAAAACGAAACCAAACAGAACGGAAGTTAAAGAACCCTGAGTGCACGATACCAGCAGCCAACTTCAAAGATCCACTTTTCCAAAAATAACTGTAAATTCTTAATAAAACTTCAAATCTTCAATTAAACAAATTTCCAAGACATTTCACCAAGTAATGTTGACAATTTTATATGAATGAAAACCCGACAGAAACGCTGTAATTTAGAAACTTTATTGGAGAGCCTGCTTCAATTCAAACATCCTTCAGCGCACGAACTTGACCCCCAGACCCCCTCTCCTCTCTCTCTCTCTCTCTCTCCATATGGAGCAGTGTGACCAAGGCAGTCTGTGACGATTGCACGTGAGGAAGATATGGTGTTGGATAGCGGGTCGGTCAAATCAGAATGTGACCCAGTTTATGTTGAAGGCTTTGAACCAGAGAACGTTCCCGGTAATGTGTAAGCGCCAACACAACATACTGCAGACATCGAGTCAGCTGAAGGCGACCCTGAGGACAATGATCAAGTGGTTCAATGTGACGCGACATAAACTCACATCGGTATTAATTTGATAACGAACTGTTCCTTTTCCGCGATATGGTTACCAATCGCGATGCATTTCTGACATACGGTTCATGTTTGTATCGTTATATTGTGTATGTCGCTCAGCGACATTGTATTTCCGAAGGATAAATGATGTACGAATGTTTTATACTCTTAGTCTCACATCCTCACACAAAACTTGAAGGGATTCTATCTTCTAGTTCACGATATAGATACAGCTTGGACAAGAAATATATAGCGCGACGAAGGACATTTCGGTGTTTTCAAGGTCACACTTCAAGGTCAAGGTCAGCATGTACGATAAATTATGCTCGGATGTTTTCTACTACTAGGTTATACATTACTATAACCACATACAATCTGAAGCGCTTCTGTCAAGTACAAATGTGGAAAATATGGCTTAAAACCCAATGTTTAGACCCCTACCACTTTCAAGGCGTATCGATCTCCCGAGCCTTGACCTTGACCTTTACTCGGTATGCCATCACCTGAACGACCATAAACCAAAGTACATATACATGCCAAGTTTGAAGACTCTAACACCAACGGTGTGGAAGTTATGGCCCCTTAAAGATGTTCGGTTTTCAAGGTCATACACGCGCAGGTCAAGGTGCACTACGGCAAAAAGTGGGGCGATATGCCTTCCTCTCATAGTGACACACGACCACACACCATAATTTGAAGCGGATTCATGTCAAGCGGTTTCGGGAGATATCCTTGGGACAGGAAAGAACAAAAAAACAAGACAGAAAAAGAATGAAAGAAAAAAAGTTACATACACGAACGAATTCCATACTCTTTTGCGATCGTAGATCGGCAAAGGACCAAAAAATAAAAACATTAAAAGAAACATACACGAACGAACTTAGACTCATTTGCTACCAGGACAACGTCTGCATGTGCGCATAGATGCATGTGCATGTTCATGTCAAGTCAAAACAAACTGTTATCGAGAATAAAGAAATAGGCTTTTACGGCATTCTTACATTCCTTCTGAGTGTGTACGGTTGGAATGAACATTTGTTTAATAAAGCGCTTAAAACTCACGGAAAACACTTACTTACCTTACATTGCCAGGCTCCCAGTGTTTCAACGAAAACCACGTCAAACACAGTATTCAACCAGTTCTGCAGTGGACCAATCATCAGCACCAGCAGGTCAGAACACGCCAGAACGTTGAACAGAAGACCCAAATTGGACTCCGGCAAACGAAGCATGGTCACACATATCATCACATTGCCAAAAAGCCCAACCCCACACACTAAGGGAGGTCCGACATCCCCTATCAGATATGAAGCATCTCTGAACGGCTGGTACAGACCATCCCAAACATCGTAATCCCACGACCACTGAGGATCTTCACCTACCCGACATGACTTGGGATGGGACGTGATTTGCAGAGTTATTGTTCTTTGCGTTTTCCTTTAAGATTCACCAGACCACTGAGGATATTCTCCTGTCGACATGACTTGGGATGGGACGTGATTTGCAGAGTTATTGTTCTTTGTGTTATCCTTAAGATTATCCAGACCACTGAGGATCTTCTCCTGTCGACATGACTTGGGATGGGACGTGATTTGCAGAGTTATTGTTCTTTGCGTTTCCTTCAAGATTCACTCAGACCACTGAGGATCTTCAACCCTGCCGACATGACTTGGGATGGGACGTGATTTGCAGAGTTATTGTTCTTTGCGTTTTCCTTTAAGATTCTCCAGACCACTGAGGATCTTCTCCTGTCGACATGACTTGGGATGGGACGTGATTTTCAGAGTTATTGTTCTTTGTGTTATCCTTAAGATTCTCCAGACCACTGAGGATCTTCACCTACCGACATGACTTGGGATGGGACGTGATTTGCAGAGTTATTGTTCTTTGTGTTATCCTTAAGATTCTCCAGACCACTGAGGATCTTCTCCTGTCGACATGACTTGGGATGGGACGTGATTTTCAGAGTTATTGTTCAGTTGTGTTATCCTTCAAGATTATCCAGACCACTGAGGAGATCTTCTCATTGTCGACATGATTATTAAGGCATGAGGACGTGATTTGCATGAGTTATTGTTCATTGCGTTTTCCTTAATTAACCTATGGGACATCCCGCAACATTATTATTATTAAGGCATGGGACGTGATTGCAGAGTTATTGTTCATTGCGTTTCACCAAACGTTTCTCCAATTTTATTAAGGACATGATTTCCAGAATTAATTTTCTTTGCATTTCCCCAAGAGGTTTCTCCCAAATGTATAAAGGCATGGGAAGTGATTTCCAGAATTATCGTTCTTTGTGTTTCCTTTAAGCTCCTCTCAAATTCACAAAATAAGATATTTAAAGGTACCCATTACCCTTTTTCCCGTTTTTGCGGTTCATTTTTTGACAAGAATGGGGGGTTTTTTTTAAAAGTTTCACTT
>CM065689.1:9253334-9254538 GCA_017654935.2 Phymorhynchus buccinoides
TGGGAGATTTTAATTACCCGAACATTGATTGGAACGGCACTTGGCCAGGACACAGCGAAAATAATGTTATGGAATGTTTACCTAAGGATATAGGTAATGCAAATGGTAAAATGTCCCACCAGAAGAAGAGAAGGACAAAGATCTAATACCCTTGATTTCGTTATTGTAAATGATGATGAACTTATTTCAGATATCAAACACCATAGTCCCCTGGGCAAAAGTGATCATGAAGTATTATTTTTCCAACTTTATATAGCAACATCAAACAGCAAACATGACACAGTTTACAAATATGATTACAAAAGGGGGGACTATTCTGAAAGGAGAGAGGAAACAGGTAAGAAGATTGGTCTGCATTACAGTCTGTTGATGTTGACCAAGCATGGAACATATAAAACGAAACACTGTGCACCTGGTCCACCTACTGCCTCTGCACCGCCAGCGGTTGCAGGCCAGCAAGCCCTCAGTGCGTACGGTGAAGACATGGACCAAGGAGGCTACGGAGGCCCTCAACGGGTGTTTTGAGTGCACCGACTGGGACGTACTGCTGGCGGGTGACTCGCTGGAGAAGCAAGTGGATACCGTGGCCTCCTATATCAACTTTTGCGTTGACATGCTGGTGCCCAGCGAGGAGGTGCGGATCTACCCCAACGACAAGCCCTGGGTTTGCAGAGAGCTGGCCGGCGTCATCAGGCAGAGACAGCAGGCCTTTCAGGATGGGGACGAGGCCGAAGTGAAACGCCTGCAGAAGGAGACGAGGAAGACGGTGCTGACTGACAGGAGCCGATTCAGGGAGAGGGTGGAGAACCACTTCGCCTCCGGCAACCCCAGGCAGGTGTGGAGCGGCCTGCAGTCCATGATAGACTATAAACCAGGCAGGAAGACCCTGAGAGCTGAGGACCCGCAGGCACTGGCCAACGACCTCAACACCTTCTACGCCCGCTTCGACACTGCTGACGTCTCCACTGAGCATTCAAGCGCTCTCCTGGAGCTGGTTCAGCGGGACGATGGAGAGGAGGTGCTGACGGAGGAGGAGACAGTTCCGGCAACTCAACCCACGCTGTGCCTGCGGTCCTGATGAGCTGCCCGGGGTGGTGCTGAAGCACTGTCATGACTCCCTGGCTGCTGTGTTCAGGGCCCTCTTCCAGCAGTCCCTGGACTCCGGGCTGATCCCCCATGCGTGGAAACCCTCCATCCTCATCCC
>CM065689.1:9262538-9272538 GCA_017654935.2 Phymorhynchus buccinoides
GGGATGTCCTCATAGGTTTAATTAAGGAAAACGACAGGAGTAAGAACAAAGAACAATAACTGTGTAAATCACGTCCCATCCCAAGTCATGTCGACAGGAGAAGATCCTCAGTGGTCTGGATAATCTTAAGGATAACACAAAGAACAATAACTCTGCAAATCACGTCCCATCCCAAGTCATGTCGACAGGAGAAGATCCTCAGTGGTCTGGAGAATCTTAAGGATAACACAAAGAACAATAACTCTGCAAATCACGTCCCATCCCAAGTCATGTCGGTAGGTGAAGATCCTCAGTGGTCTGGAGAATCTTAAGGATAACACAAAGAACAATAACTCTGCAAATCACGTCCCATCCCAAGTCATGTCGACAGGAGAAGATCCTACAGTGGTCTGGAGAATCTTAAGGATAACACAAAGAACAATAACTCTGCAAATCACGTCCCATCCCAAGTCATGTCGGTAGGTGAAGATCCTCAGTGGTCTGGAGAATCTTAAGGATAACACAAAGAACAATAACTCTGCAAATCACGTCCCATCCCAAGTCATGTCGACAGGAGAAGATCCTCAGTGGTCTGGATAATCTTAAGGAAACACAAAGAACAATAACTCTGCAAATCACGTCCCATCCCAAGTCATGTCGACAGGAGAAGATCCTCAGTGGTCTGGATAATCTTGAAGGATAACACAATGAACAATAACTCTGCAAATCACGTCCCATCCCAAGTCATGTCGGTAGGTGAAGATCCTCAGTGGTCGTGGGATTACGATGTTTGGGATGGTCTGTACCAGCCGTTCAGAGATACTTCATATCTGATGGGGGTTGTCGGATCGCCCATAGTGTGTGGGTTGGGGGTGTTTGGCAATGTAAGATATGTGTGACCATGCTTCGTTTGCCGGAGTCCAATTTGGGTCTTCTGTTCAACGTTCTGGCGTGTTCTGACCTGCTGGTGCTGATGACTGGTCCACTGCATGACTGGTTGAATACTGTGTTTGACGTGGTTTTCGTTGAAACACTGGGAGCCTGGCAATGTAAGGTAAGTAAGTGTTTTCCGTGAGTTTTAAGCGCTTTATTAAACAAATGTTCATTCCAACCGTACACACTCAGAAGGAATGTAAGAATGCCGTAAAAGCCTATTTCTTTATCCTCGATAACAGTTTGTTTTGACTTGACATGAACATGCACATGCATCTATGCGCACATGCAGACGTTGTCCTGGTAGCAAATGAGTCTAAGTTCGTTCGTGTATGTTTCTTTTATTTTATTTTTTGGTCCTTTGCCGATCTACGATCGCAAAAGAGCATGAATTCGTTCGTGTATGGGTTTTTTTCTCGTTTTTTGTTTTGTTTTTCTGTCTTTTCTCCCAAGGATATCTCCAGAACCGCTTGACAGAATCGCTTCAAATTGTGTGTGGTCGTGTGTCACTATGAGAGGAAGGCATATCGCCGTCGTCACCTTGACCCTGGCGTATGACCTTGAAAACCGAAAGTCTTTAAGGGGCCATAACTCTCACACCGTTGGTCTTAGAGTCTTCAAATTTGGCATGTATGTACTTTGGCTTATGGCCGTTCTGATGATGGCATACCGAGTAAGGTCAAGGTCAAGGCTGGGAGATCGATACGCCTTGAAAGTGGTAGGGGTCTAAACATTGGGTTTTAAGCCATATTTTCCACATTTCTACCTGACAGAAGCGCTTCAGATTGTATGTATAGTACTGTATGACCTAGAGTAGAAAACATCCGAGCATAATTTATCGCCATGCTGACCTTGACCTTGAAGTTTGACCTTGAAAACCGAAATGTCCTTCTTTGCGCTATATATTTCTTGTCCAAGCTGTATCTCGTGCACTAGAAGACAGAATCCCTTCAAGTTTTGTGTGAGGATGTGAGACTAAGAGTATAAAACATTCGTACATCATTTATCCTTCGGAAATACAATGTCGCTGAGCGACATACACAATATAACGATACAAACATGAACCGTATGTCAGAAATGCATCGCGATTGGTAACAATATTGCGGAAAAGGAACAGTTCCTTATCGAATTAACACCGATGTGAGTTTATGTCGCGTCACATTGAACCACTTGATCATTGTCCTCAGGGTCGCCTTCAGCTGACTCGATGTCTGCAGTATGTTGTGTTGGCGCTTACACATTACCGGGAACGTTCTCTGGTTCAAAGCCTTCAACATAAACTGGGTCACATTCTGATTTGACCGACCCGCTATCCAACACCATATCTTCCTCACGTGCAATCGTCACAGACTGCCTGTCACACTGCTCCATATGGAGAGAGAGAGAGAGAGAGAGAGAGGGGGGGGTCAAGTTCGTGCGCTGAAGGATGTTTGAATTGAAGCAGGCTCTCCAATAAAGTTTCTAAATTACAGCGTTTCTGTCGGGTTTTCATATTTAAAATTGTCAACATTACTTGGTGAAATGTCTTGGAAATTTGTTTAATTGAAGATTTGAAGTTTTATTAAGAATTTACAGTTATTTTTGGAAAAGTGGATCTTTGAAGTTGGCTGCTGGTATCGTGCACTCAGGGTTCTTTAACTTCCGTTCTGTTTGGTTTCGTTTTCCTCTGTTTTGCACCTTTCAGTTCGTCGTTTGTTACAGTTCTATTTTGTTGGCTTCTATTTTGTGCTAAGGTGGGTTAACTTGTGTACATAAATTCTGTATTTGGGGGTACTGTTTTGTGAGATTAACATGGTAAACAAGGGAGATAGAAGAGGCTCAGAGTCAGGTTCGAGGAGGGTGGAAGTGCCTGATAGAGGGAAGGGAAGCAGAGAGTGGCAGCTGTGGTAGTTTCCGAATTACTGTCTGTGTGTGAAGCGTCAGACGCATACACAGAGACACACAGACACACACATACTAACTTCTACTTCACGCACCAAACACACCATAACCTTTAGGCTTACAGGATGTAGAGGACACACACAAGACTGCTAATCACTCTCTTCCTAACGTATGCTACTTACAGCACACATATATACAAAAACAACGAGCACACACACTCACCGTATATGTCTGTGTTACTGCATAACTTTGATGGAGAGCATGTGTCTGTTTTTGTGATGGCTAGCTTCTGTTTTTAGGAAGTAGGTCGAAGGGAAATACCCAATTCTATTTAAAACTACACCCTTAGCAAAACAGCTATGACACTACTATAGGTAAGTGCTGATAGCTCGTTTGGACATGTGCAAGCAGTTAGTCGCTTTGTTAACAGGTAGCTACGCTATCAGATAGTCATAATCAGTAGCTAGTGTGCACTAAGGTTGCATGTAGGAAATTAGGGGTTGCTAAAATGATTTGTGGTTGTTGCATTTTTGTAGGTATCCACAAAACCTAAAAAAAACCATAAGGGTTAAAATTTTCCGAATCCCCGCACTCTTTGGCGGGAGGGGGAAAAATCCGGGGAAAAACTTTATGAAAAACCCTTGATACAGACGGAATCAATTTTAAGTTTCCGATAATCTTGCCTTTCTATTGCAACAAATAGGTCCGTTTTGATATGTTGTTATGAATCCGAGTATGCTATGATATCATACTAATGTTCCAAAACTTAGTTTTTGACGATTTTATACTATTTAACCCTTTCACGCCAGCCATGGTTTCAGCCAAAAATTATACAATTCAACTTAAATGGGAATATGTTGAATTCCTCTGTGACATTTACCTCCCCAAAATTTAAAAAAAATAGAGTCCTTGGATAACAGGACCTGATTTGATGCCTTTTAGGCCATGGGTGTTAAACCATTGTGGTGCATAACGCGACATTGGCGAGTGAAAGGGTTAAGGACCTATATCCAAATGTGCCAAGAAGAATAGCTCGGGGCAACACATTGCTAAAAGAATGTTTGATTGTTTGTTTACCTTCAATTAAAGTAAAGTATATTAAAGTATTAACGTTGAATCGAAATTATTGCAATTCTATGATGAGTTAGTGGTGGTGTGGGGGGGGGGGGGGGCCTGGTGACGCTGTCCCCGTAGATTAAGAGTATCAACTTGTCATGCAAGTTGTGTTCTCAAGACATCAAACTTTTTAAATATACATGTTTCCCATGGTTGTAAATTGGTTGTAAATATTTTCAGTGAATTAAAGGACCTTCTGTGAACAAAGCACAAAAATGTACAATAGGCTAAAGGCTATTTCTTAAAGCCTAAAGTGCCCATTATACTATATGATATTAAGACGACAAGAACACACAATTTTAACTGTACAAAAGGTCAGCCTGAAGGGTCTCAAAGGAACAAGGCACGCTTCAATGTGAGTTTAACGAGCACTGCATCAACTTTATCACTCGTTTCATTCATCAACAGGTTAAAGTCAAGCTTAAAACCCAAAGGCAGTAAGTACTATTGACTTTACCAACATTAAGCTGTTATTTTTGAATGTTAACAGCACGTGTGAATGTTTCATTGTCATATTTCAAACCATGAATATTTCTTCATGTTCATGATAATAATATTTCGTGACAAAAAAGAAAACGTCGGTACCATTTACAAGAGACCATACATTCCTGATACGAATCGTTAAAACAAAAAGTTGATAGTATACCCTGCATGAGTATTATAGACACTTTTAAGTTCCTGTTCGCAGTATTTTGCATAGAACTACTAATTGTTGAGCCATAGGCATCTGTGCAGACGTAATCACCGGTCAGTGAGGACACTATCAGAATCTGCATTAGGCTTTCTATCAAAAGACTATGATGTGATTCTGGATACATTGAGTTCACGTATCCATCTCTGGACGAATAAAAGTCGAGGAAAGCCAGTCAGTTACCACACCAAAGTTACATAATCATCCCAGCAGAGGAAGTTGTGTCTCTTAAGAATTATGATGGCACCACCCATGGGTATATACAAAGGCGTCTTACTAGCATCATACTTTCTAGGCAAACTGAAGCACTTTCGTAGTTTATCTTGGAAACAAATGGATGCAACTTGAAGACAACACTCCCATGAAAACAGCGAAACTTCATTGCTCATCGGGTCAGGGGGTTTTATGTGTTAGAACACATTAGTGGGTGTACACGCTTAACTCGGAGACAGTGCCGCTCGCGAAATTGAAATCCCACGTGGCATAAATTGTACTGCAATGTATTCTTCTCTACTTTTTATACCCCCACACAAAAATATGGAAGTGATTCTAATGCAGTATTGACGAAAATAGGAGGGTGGAAAAAAACGGAAACATGTCTGCCGCTCGGCGACATTGTACTTCGTAGGGATAAACTATGTCGAATGTGTTATTACACTTAACATCACCATCCCACACAAACTTTTTGAAGGGATTCTGTCTTTCTAGTTCACGAGATACAAGTTTGGAGAAGAAATATATAGCGCAAAGAAGGAAATTTCGGTTTCAAGGTAACACTTCAAAGGTCAAGGTCAGAATGGCGGATTAATTTTATGCTCGGATGTTTGCTACTCTAGGCTATACAGTCAACTCACAATCTGAAAGCGCTTCTGTCAAGTACAAATAGGACAATATGGCCTAAAACCCCTATTTTTTTACCCCTACCATTTGACCTGGACCTGATTGGTATGCCATCATCAGAACACGGTAATTAAGCCACAGTACCTGAATGCAAATGTGAAGACTCAAAACCAACGGTGGGAAGTTCGACCCCTTAAAGATTGCCGTTTTCAAGGGCGTACGCCAGGTCAAGGTCACGACGGCAATAAGTTATGCGCGGATGATTTGCTTCAATGGTGACACACCCCCACACATAATTGAAGGCGATTCGGCCAAGCGGCTCGGGAGATATCGTGGACACACAGAAAAGAAAAAAAGAAATGAAAAAAAGCATTACAAAAACGAAAACATACTCCTTTGCGATCGAGATCGGCAAATGACAAAAAAATACTAATATGAACTACGCATCAATTATATAATCTCTCCTAAATAATCAAGAGCTAGATCTGACCGGAAAGCGATTAGTCGTAAAATACCATCTTTAAAAGTTCTATGTTTGCTGTTTGTATCCCAGAAAAGTGCATAGCGATGCTAATAAATGCGACAATTCGAAAAGGAAAAAGCTCTGCTTCACTATTCTGAGTATTTATGGTTATAATTGTTTATCACGCAAACACGCCATGCCGTGAAATGTAATTGGACATATCTCTGTCTGTCTCTCTGTCTCGGTCTGTCTGTATCTCTGTCTGTCTGTCTGCCTGTCTGTCTGTCTGTCGTCTGTCTGTCTGTCTGTCTGTCTGTCGTTATGTCTGTCTCTCTCTCTCTCTCTCTCTCTCTATCTCTCTCTCTCATTAGTTGCTTAGGTCATCTGACCTAAGCAATTTTAGACCTATGGCACTTCTGCCAGTGCCATCAAAACCGCTAGAAAAGCATGTCCACAGTCACCTATCTAAATATCTAGGAAAGTGAAAACTTCACCCCTTCATCCCCTTCAGTCTGGCGTTCGTAATCATATTATTGTCATACAGCCGTCCGTTTGTGCGGTCGGCTTTCTCAGCAATAAACAACATCAGTTACTGGTTCTGTCTTTCTGATATACGAAAAGCCTTGACCTTGTCGACCACACAATACTTATCGATAAATCATCACACTATCTCAGAAACCAGCAATCCCCGACATTCCTTTAATAATATCTGGATGGATAATAGAACCAATGCCGTGTTTTTGTAATGACG
The DNA here is from genome assembly GCA_017654935.2 of Phymorhynchus buccinoides. Lineage (NCBI taxonomy): Eukaryota > Metazoa > Mollusca > Gastropoda > Neogastropoda > Raphitomidae > Phymorhynchus > Phymorhynchus buccinoides. The sequence continues at coordinate 9,269,193 of CM065689.1, forward strand.
AGTCATCTTCTACAGGCAAGGTGAAATGTGGTGTACCCCAGGGATCGTCCTCGGTCCATTACGTTCTGATGTCAATTAACGGTTCTCCATTGTCTATATCTAACCCAAAGTTCATGTCGATTTTTTGCAGAACGACTCCGATCTTCATTCCGTTCGGAAGATGTAGCTGTTCATCAAAACCCTCTTCAGTCAGGCTTACATGATGCTATCGAAATGGTTGCAAGATTATTCTATGTTTAATCCATCCCAAGAAAACAAAGTGCATAGTTGTAAAATTAGGCTACTTTGTGTTATTACGAGCTACGAACTATAAGGGGATACGCGCCATGTACTTCCCACGATGACAAATGAATAAGATTTTTGTCATAGAATCTACAGAACTCCTAAGGTCAAAACTGAAGAAAACAAATGGGTCACAGTGCTACTTTTCTTGTCAATTAATGGTCCAAATGTGGGAAATTCTTTTAGTAAAATCAGTCTACTGAAAACGTATTATTTCATACACTAAGTGACTACAACTTTCAATAAAATTTGCCGAATACTACAACCTATTTCGTATAGAATCTATCGTGAAAAGTTTAAAACAAATCAATTAGTTAATAGGAATTTTGCGAAAATTGTTGTTGTACTGAACACAAAATTTCATAAAGTTATGTTCAAAATGCCTGTAAAAATCATCGCAACGATGGAATAATCAGGGTTTTGTTAATAAGAGATGAAATAAGAATAACTCTGGATAATAAAGATAAAAACCAGTATGTCTCCGTGCTTGTTACTGAACCCCATACACTTTTCAACCCCACCCTATTTTCGTACGGGGACTCTTATGCCAAGAGTATATCCTTAATACTTTTTTTGTTGACAGTTTTAGAGACTGTGTTCTTTTTAGTAATGCGATTTTAGTTAGTTATAAAGAAATGAAATGTGTAAAATAATCATTATTATTCTAAACAATGCAAACGTTTAGCGACATACTTTTCACAAACATAAATAGACTGGATATTTTCAAATAAGTCTTGCAACCCACTGGGAGTAAACCCCAATTATGCTCGTGGATCAATCACGAGAGAGTAGGTCAGTTTCATCAACAATTTCGTCATTTCATTCTTCTGTCATCTTATCCACACGTATTCATTCCATGAAACACAGAGAGAGTAAGCCATTTCATTCACAATTTCGTCATTTTTATTCTTACGTAGCTTATTCATACGTCATCATTCACTGAAAACCTTTAGTAGCTGTTCCTACGAAACAGTTCAGCCACAATGGGGGAAAATTGGCGCCACCTGTAGTAAGTAGTAGTAGTAGTAGTAGTAGTAGTAGTCGTAGAAGCAGTAGTAGTAGTAGTAGCAGCAGCAGCAGCAGCAGCAGCAGCTACGTAGTGTAGTATGTAGTTAGAGTAGTAGTAGTCGTAGTAAGTAGTAGTAGTAGTGAGAAGCAGCAGCAGCAGCAGAAGTAGTAGTTCGAGTAGTAGTAGTAGTAGTAGTAGTAGTAGTAGTAGTAGTAGTAGTAGTAGTAGTAATAGTAGTAGTAGTAGCTGTAGTATAGTAGTAGTAGTAGTAGTAGTAGAGAGAAGTAAATTGTGGTGGATAGTCATGTTTTTTATTTCTCCATTTATCTCTTTGTTTGGTCGGTTGGCTTCGTTTTGCTTGTTCTTATTACCGAGTTGAGTTCTGTCTACCATGTCATTGTCTAATTCTGTGGCAGCAGTAGTAGTAGTATAGTGGTAGTTAGTAGTAGTAGTGGTTGTAGTAGTAGTGATGGTGGTGTGGAGGTTAGTAGTAGTTAGTAGTAGTAGTAGTAAGCAGTAGTAGTAGTAGTAGTAGTAGTAGTAGTAGTAGTAGTCGTAGTAGTAGTATAGTAGTAGTAGTAGTAGTAGTGGTGCCGGTTAACGATGGTGGGGATGGTGGTAGTAACAGTAATAGTAGTAGGAGTTAGTAATGGTAGTCAGCAGAAGTAATGTAGTGAAAGAGGTGTTTTCCAGTTATTATGTTTTTGGTTGTTGATATTCGTCAGTAGTTTCTGTTCTGGTTTGTGTTATTGCTGAGTGATGCTATGCTATCAGTCGTGCGGAATTAACGTTAATCGTTGTTTCTAGTTGGCGATTTTCCTGTGTCTCAATGTTCATCATCATCATTCATCATCATCATCATAATAGTAATAAGCCAAACGGCACGTGTGTGGTTAGTGTGTGTCTGTGTGTCTGAAACACGAAACGGGCCTTATAACTCTCGCCGTTTTTCGACCCCTCGAATCGCTTCAAAACTTTGACTGTCGAGCCCTCACGGGCGATGGTAACGGCAACCGAGGCGGCCACTGTATCATTTGCGCGGTTTCGCAAATGCGCGAAACGCGCATCCGCCGGCCCTCGGCGCCGATTGCGTGCGAATTTGGCAGGAAGATGATCGGGGCCGGGCACTATCCGTGTGCCAAACCGAAGCGAATCGATTCATAAACGCGCGCGATAAGGGCCGCCGACAGGCCGCTTCACGTTTTCACCAACCGCGGCGTAACCAGACCCGACATTGGCTCGAGATTTGGAACATGCGTGACCAGGGTTAGTGACTATCGTCGTGCAAAATGTCAACCGTCCGTTTATAAACACGCGCTATAAACCGATTTACTTTGCAGGACGCTAATTTCAACCAACAATTCACACATAACCAAAGACTCTAAAAGGGAAGATGGACTACTTAAGAGTTACAGCAAGCCTGGCTGATGAGTTATCTTAGTGGGGTATTCACGTGGCGGTCTATGAAAACTCATATTTGGAATTTGAACGTATAATTCAACTGGCCTATCGACGTGTTATGTCATAATGATGTTTAAAAGGGACACAACCAGTGTTTCTGTCCTCCGACAGTGGAGAGAGAGTAGAGAGAGAGGTCGAGAGAGAGGATTAGAGAGAGAGAGAGATTAAGTGTAGAGGAGAGTAGATAGAGAGAAAGACAATACACTTAGAGGGGTTTGGGTGGGGGTGGGAGTAGATAGGCAGCAATCTTCCCCCCCCCCCCCCTATGAATACTGGAGGGGGGCCATTCGTACAATGCATAGTTCCCCCACCTTCGAATGTGGTAATGATTGATGTGCTTATACCTACCCGATAATCTGTCAGTCTCTTTGATTCTGCCAATTTCCCTGTTATCTACAATCGAATCTTTAAATACTAAATTTCCAATCCATTCTCCTAGCCTTTTGTCAAGAAATACTTTCAAAAAGATTTCCACTAGCTGAAGTCAAGACATGCTGGGCCTAATTATTCTTTCTTAGGCGCATAGACAGCAGCATGATGCCACACGTTCGTAATTGACAGAAACGTGCCTGCGATGATATAAGAACAAGAACT
>CM065689.1:9275038-9282964 GCA_017654935.2 Phymorhynchus buccinoides
GACAAACTTTGACAACATCAGTGCAGATTTGGGCAAACTCGGCGCGAAACTTGGTTCCAGTCAAACAGTAGAGGTAGAAATTGATGGCACTGTTACAGTACCACATTAGATGACTGATGACACGAAACACTAAATACTGACCGTCCACAATGGGGTGTCCACTATACGCGCAATACGGTGACAGGATGTAATAAAGCGTTATGGGAGTGGTCAGTACTAGAAACGACACGCTGACGGCCAGCAAAGTGACCGTTAAAGAAGACACTTTTCGCTGCCTGGAATTGCGGTTTTGTTGCACGGTAAGATGTCTTCCTTTGCTTACAGAACCCACAAGCGTCCAGATAAGAACACCGTTGCTGATGACTAGAAGTACGGAAGGCAGTAAAGAAAACAGAATCAGATCCATCGAAGGCCAAACTACGTAGAAAAACCAGACGTAGTTTTCAGAGGTACCAGCGCAACAGGAATCACCACAATAAGCACCACCGAACTCGAACCCGTAAAGAAAATGAGAGTTGATAAAAATGATGATGAGGATTAGAGTCGCCACGACGATTCTGGATGTGGGTTTTGTCCACAGGGTGCTGATGCGGTGAGGCCACAGGACAGAGGCTGCTCTTTGGATGGTGAGGGTCACGATCATCCAGGAGGATACCACTGCTGTGGTGTAGAGCATCAGGGTCCATACCTTACACATGATATACATATTAGATTAAGGTACGCATAAACTGGACACATACGCATTTGCCCAGTATGGCCATAATGGGCCTGGGAAGGCAGAGAAGAAGAAAACGAGGAATTCCACAATGCAACCAAATCAGAATATTAAATGAAGGGCAATGCTTGGACTCTGATTAATGCTGATTTCCGATCACTTCCCGCTGAAATGACAGAGGGCCTCAGTTTTGCTGTTTGTGTCGACAACTGAACTTCTTGATGTTTTGAATGGTAAAACATGAACATAGAACAAGGGCATCACCGAGCGGCAGATATGTTCTTTGCTGGCTACGCCCTGTACCTGCCCCACCCTGTACCTCCCTTCCCCTCACATCTTAGGCCCCCGTCCTCCTTTGTCCTTAGCTGGCTACGCCCTGTGCCTGCCCCACCCTGTAGCTCCCTTCCCCTCACACCTTAGGCCCCCGTCCTCCTTTGTCCTTTGCTGGCTACGCCCTGTACCTGCCCCGCCCTGTACCTCCCTTCCCCTCACAGCTTAGGCCACCGTCCTCCTTTTGTCCTTTGGGTGATACACCTACACACCCTTGACTGGGTGCAAATCCTTTTCCGGGATGCACACCCCTAATTGGAGGGATGTACACCCTTAACACTGAGACATGTCTGCCGCTCGGCGATGTTCAAGTCCCACGTGACACATTTTGTGCTACAATGTCTGTTATTTTTAGTTCCTTTACCAGGATGCACCCCCATAACTAGTGGGGTGCACACCCTTAATCAATGGGATGTACACCCTTATATCAGAGCCATGTCTGCCGCTCGGCGACATTAAAATCCCACGTGGCATAATTTGTACTGCAATGTCTGCTACTCTTAGTTTTACACCCACACACAAAATTTGGAGTGATTCTATACAGTATTTCACGAGACATAGGAGGGTGAATAAAAACTGAAACATGTCTGCCGCTCGGCGACATTGTATTTCTGAGGGATCCTTTATGTACGAATGTGTTCGACTCTTAATCGCACATCCTCGCACGAAATGTGAAGGGATTCTATCTTCTAGTTCACGAGATACAGCTTGGACAAGAAATATATAGCGCAAAGAAGGACATTTCGGTTTTCAAGGTCACACTTGAAGACTAAGGTCAGCATGGCGATAAATTATGCTCGGCTGTTTTCTACTCTAGGTCATACAGTACCACATACAATTTGAAGCGCTTCTGTCAAGTACATATGTGGAAAATATGGCTTAAAACCCAATTTTTAGACCCCTACCACTTTCAAGGCATACCGATCTCCCTGGCCTTGACCTTGACCTTGATCGATATGCCATCATCATAACGACCATAAGCCAAAGTACATACATACCAAGTTTGAAGACTCTAAGACCAACGATGTGGAAGTTATGGCGCTTTACGACGGCGATAAGCCTTCCTCTCATGGTGACACACCATGTGGCGGCACAGAGTGTCTCCGCTGCACAAATTGTCTCCGAGACAATCCGTGCAGGGAGACAATCCGTGCCGCCTAGAGGGCACGGATTGTCTCAGCTGCACGGATTGTCCACCTGTATCGACCCTTTCAGCACGGATTGTCTCCAGTGCTAGCTTTCTTTTTCTTATTTTTCTGTCACTTTCTCTTTGTCACTGTCTCTCTCTGTCTTTCTCTGTCCCTCTGTTTATGTTTATCCATGCAAGCGTGTCTGCGTGAGTGTGCGTACACGCACATATGTGTGTGTGTGTGTGTGTGTGTGTGTGTGTGTGGTGAGGTCGAGGTCGCTTGCCATCGGTTCGAGTGACTGAGCTCCTCCCGCTTTTGTCTCTGTTTGCTGTGTTCTAGTGCGTGCTTGTTCTCCATACTGTGCATGATAGTTCATCATGTGGGACTTTTTATTTCCATGGGCTTTGTTTGTCCATCCGAGCTTTAGAATTCTTTTCATTCATATTTTTCTGTTGGCAAGAGCTGCCAATTTGAATCTGCCGGCACAGCCATTTTCGTCCAACGCCAGCTGTTTGCCTGTTCAGCAGTCCTGTTCAGCCAGGCAAGAACAGCCACTTTCCAATGCTCCTGTCATTGCTGACCGCGCTATTCCAACTGACCACCAGCAACCATGCCATCAGACAAGAGAATGTGCTAGGCCTAACCCAATCCCAGACTGCGCGCGCATCAAGTACTCGCGCTCTGAGCTCTTAGCGATTCCATGTGCTCGCCTGCAAGCTAATTCCATCTCGCAGCTTCGCCTACTTGGCCTCGGCGTGTCTTTACCCAGAAAAAGATACCCCCGTAAAAACAAACCCCGGACAAGTGTGCCAATTCTATCTGCGCAGCTTGCCTCAACATCATCATCTGACCAACTCACTCCACCCTCACCATCTAGATGTTTGCTTCCTTCCACCTCTTCCTGCCTGCCTGACGACCATGACGACTCCACTCCTGTGCCACCACTCAACTTTCCTGTGTCTCCTGCTTCATCTGCCACAACCTCTCCTTCATCAGCCTTCCAGCACTGTGACTCTGTATCTGTTCTATCCTCCACCCCTTCATCCCCGTGTTGTGTTCCTGAACCATGTGTTGACAACTGCGTGACCAACGACTGTGACTCTGACTGTGATGTGTCTTCTAACCAGCCCTTTGCTTCTCTACTGCTGCCTTCAACGCCCAGATCTCCGTCTCCACCTCCCCCTACAGCACCCAGCCACCAGTGTGACGTGTCATCTGTGTCACTGAACTCTATTCCATCCTCTGATAGTTTTAGTGTATGTGTATTTAATGCCCAGTCTGTCTGCCCTGAGAACAAAGCGGACTATATTGCGGACTATGTTTTTGAGCATGACTTTGATTTAGTATTTATAACCGAAACGTGGCTCAAAAGTAATGGACATGAACCTAAACTAAAGCAGCTAACTCCTCCTGGCTACAAAATTAAATCCTTCCCCCGTTCTTCTTTAGGTGGGGGCCTCGCTGTACTGTATAGAGACGTGTTAGATAAATCCCTTTCCTTCAACACAACCCTCCCCTTCCCCCATCTGTCTTTCGAGGCTGTAGAAGTTGTTCTTAGCATGTCTGGTCAATCTGTTGTCTTCTCCTGTATCTATCGCCCTCCCCCTAGCAGAACTAACAATCTCACCGATTCAATGTTTCATCCCGAATTTGAAGCCCTCCTTGACTCCTATTCTCTGAACCGCAGTCCTCTTATTGTGCTAGGTGATTTTAATTTTCACTTCGATAACCAACAGTCCTCTCACACAAAGCGTCTCTGCCTCTCACTTGCTAACCACTCCCTCTCTCAGCTTGTAACCGAGCCTACACACAACAAGGGCCACATCATAGACTGGCTAATCGCGCGTGATTCCGACCAACTTGTTTCATCAGTGTCAGTGTCTAAGATCCTTTCCTCTGACCATTTTGCCGTCCTCGCCAGTCTTAATCTTTCCAAAACTCCCAGAAATAAACGTACGGTCACACGCCGTAATCTCAAGTCTATAGATATTCATACTTTTAGTTCAGAGGCAACAGAACTCCTTTCTAACGTGAGTATTTCCGACGACCCTGCCTCGACTTTTAATTCTACTATGAGTAACTTGCTTGATAAACACGCTCCCCCATCCACTCGTGTTGTGCCCGATCGTCCCTGCGCTCCCTGGTACACGCCTGAACTTAGAGTAAGTAAACGCACTAGTCGTAAGGCTGAGCGTCAGTGGCGGGCCTCAAAACTAGAAATACATCGTCAGATATATCAGTTTCTTCGTAACATCTTCACTCTTCTTCTGGCCAAGGCAAAAACAAGCTATTTTTCATCTAAAATTCTTGAAGCCAACACAACAAAAGTCCTGTTCTCCACCATGTCTGATCTCCTAGGCAACAAGAAATCAAGTCCTCTGCCATCAAATATCAGTCCTGACAAACTGCCAGAAACCTTTTCCTCCTTCTTCTCCACCAAGATTATCGATCTACGATCAAAAATCGACTCCATGCCTTTTCAACCAACTATTCCAGACCCATCATTCACTGGTGTCCCCCTTCTCTCTTTCAAGCCGGTGTCTGAGACCGAAGTTCTTTCTACTTTGAAAGAAATGCATTTTAAATCCTGTGATCTTGACCCCATCCCAGCCTCTCTTTTCTCACAAATCTATCAACACCTTCTGCCATCAATCACCAACATCATCAATTCTTCTTTAGTTTCAGGTGTGTTTCCTTCTGCTTTCAAAACCGCTCTTGTAAGGCCCCTTCTCAAGAAGAACAATCTGGATCCTAATAATCTGAAAAACTACAGACCTGTATCTAACCTCCCTTTTCTCTCCAAACTCCTTGAGAAGACTGTCCTGAAACAACTTAACGATCATCTATCCTCAAACAATCTTCATCATCCTTATCAGTCTGCCTATAGAACCAACCACAGTACAGAAACAGCCCTTGTTCAAATCGTCAATGACCTCTTACTTGCTTCTGATGCTGGTCAAATCTCTCTTTTGACACTTCTTGATCTCTCTGCTGCCTTTGATACCATAGACCACTCCATTCTTCTGTCTCGTCTTGAACATACTTTTGGAATTAAGGGCCCTGCTCTTTCTTGGTTTTCCTCTTACCTTTCTGATCGTTTTCAATCAGTTCTGGTCAATGGTCGTCAGTCTGAACAGGTTAGGCTTTCTTGTGGAGTCCCCCAGGGGTCTGTGCTTGGTCCTGTCTTGTTTACTTTGTATACGTCACCTCTTGCCAATGTCATCGATCAGCACAACATGAAACATCACTTCTATGCAGATGACTCACAACTCCAAAACAGTACAACCCCTGAAGATCTAGATTCCATTCTTACAGAAAGTAACAACTGCTATATTGATATTCAAAATTGGATGGTTCAAAATAAACTTCAATTAAATGGTGAAAAAAACCGAAGCAATGCTTGTAGGGACAAAAAACAAACTAGCCTCTGTTTCCATAGAGTCAATCCAACTGGGTAACAATATCATTCCCCTCTCAGACTCAGTCAAAAACTTAGGTGTCACTTTGGACAATACTCTTTCCATGCAGAGTTTCCTGACTCAGACCTGTCAGTCCTGCTACTATCAAATTCGTCGCATTGGCTATATTCGTAAATACCTCTCAGATGAAGCCACAGCAAAGCTTGTTACTTCCCTCATCCTATCTCGTATTGACTACTGTAATGCTCTCCTTTCTGGCCTATCAGTCTCTTCTCTATCTTGTCTCCAGCGTATTCAAAACACAGCTGCTCGTCTTGTCCTTAGGAAGAAAAAGTTCGATCATGTTAGCCCTCTTCTGCGTTCTTTGCACTGGCTTCCTGTCGCAGACAGAATTGAGTATAAATTAAACACACTTTGCTATAAATCTATCCATAAAGCTGCTCCATCTTACCTCTGTGACAATATTTCCATCTATACGCCAGCTCGCACTTTACGTTCAGTTTCTGACCCTCTTTCTCTCCAGATCCCTAGGTATAAGCTTTCAACTGTTGGTCGGCGCTCTTTTGCTGTCTCAGGACCGACCTCCTGGAACAAACTTCCTCTCTCCCTCCGTCAGCGACCGACTCTCTCTGCTTTCAAAGCTAACCTCAAAACCCACCTGTTCCCCCATCATTAAAGCTCCTCTCTCTTTATCTTCTCTCTCTTGCCATTAGGTCTGTTTCTGCTATATTCCATTTATGTTATCTGTGTGTGTTCGCGTTGTAAAACTTGTATTGCGTTTGTGTTTGAATGCGCTTTGAATGCTAACGTGTGTGTGCGCTTTGATTTGATTTCTATCAAGATTCAGCGCCGTATAAATACTGTATGTTGTTGTGTTGTGTGTGTGTGTGGTGTGTGTGTGTGTGTGTGTGTGTGTGTGTGTGTGTGTGTGTGTGTTGTGTGTGTGTGTTCGTTCGTTCTTTAATTTAACGTCTTTCCACCTTACAGTGATCTTAGACAACAACAACAAATAAAAAATAAAATGTATGTGTATGATTATGTGCAAATGTCCGTTTAAGGAGGTTTGTGGGTGTGCGTGTAGGAAGATACGGGAGGATTGTTAATCTATGCATGCATATAATTTACATGAAGAAATGGAGTGAGGGTATGTGTATCTGAGTACCTGTATAATTTAGACCCTATGTTAATGAAACGTCAGTGAAATACATAAACTTAGAATTACTTCTAAACATTTAAAGGTGACAAAACAATAAATGAACAATATTAAACTCCAAAAAAGAAAATAAAATACTTAACAAGAACATCAAAGCAAAGGTCCAATTGGGCTCCTAATAAGTCCCCGAATAACTTCTAGAATCTTTGATTCATCACAAAGAATGTCTTGACAGGCTGTCATTGATGGTTTTGTGTCCGACAACCAAGCAGGTAAATAGTTTTTCAGATGTTCACAAAGAAAAATCACATGGAAAGGTGTAACATGATGGCCACAAATGCAGGTTACATTTTTACAGAATTTTTGTTTTCAGTGCATCAAGCCTGAATTTAAAAACTAAACTTTTTAGAATCCGCCCTTGATGAAGATTTTGTCCTGTTTTTAATCCATTAGAATTTTCCCTTTTTGTTCTTTTTTATAGAGGGTAATGTCTCAGTTTGTCTTCTAAACACAGAATCCCAGGATGCTTTTTCTAAAAGACTGTAATTTTCATGTAGCAATAAAGGAATATGAACTTTTGCTAAACTGTTTTCAGTGGCTGCGATAAGAGAGAGACAGTGACAAAGAGAAAGTGACATAAAGATAAGAGAAAGAAAGCTAGCATTGGAGACAATCCGTGCTGTAAGGTTCGATACAGGTGGACAATCCGTGCAGCGGAGACAATCCGTGCCCTGTAGGCGGCACGGATTGTCTCCCTGCACGGATTGTCTCGGAGACAATTTGTGCAGCGGAGACAATCCTTGCCGCCACACACCACCACACACAATTTGAAGCGATTCTGCCAAGCGGTTCGGGAGATATCCTTGGGAGAGACAGAAAAAAAAACAAGAAAACAGAAGACAAGAAAACTAACATACACGAACGAATTCATGCTCTTTTGCGATCGTAGATCGGCAAAGGACAAAAAAAAAGAAAAAAAAGAAAAATACACGAACGAATTTAGACTCCTTTGCTACCATGACAGCGTCTGCATGTGCGCATAGATGCATGTGCATGTTCAAGTCAAGTCAAAATAAATTTTTATCAAGGATAAAGAAATAGGCTTTTACGGCATTCTTACATTCTTTCTGACCGTGTACGGTTGGAATTAACTTTTTTTTAAAATAAAGCGCTTAAAAC
>CM065689.1:9283464-9300964 GCA_017654935.2 Phymorhynchus buccinoides
TAATTCCATATCATAATCCTGTTTAGCACATTGTAGCGACCGTTACGGCGCCAAACTGGCACAACTGGCACAACTGGCCACAACTGGCACAAACAGGACACAGGTACAACTGCACAACAGGCACAACAGGTAAACAGGCACAACTGGCATCTCGCATTGACTGTTAAGCTGATTGTAAACGACCGTTACGGGTTTGTGTAACTAACGTTATTAATGAAGAAGTGTCTATGCAAGGCTTTGAAAACGTTTGGATAGGAGAATTCCATATAATAATGACTGTTAAGCACATGCTAACGACCGTTTAGGGTCTGTGTAAACGACCGTTACTATTGAAGAAGTGTACATGCAAGGGTTTGAAAAACTTTGGGATAGTGGACTAATTCCTTATAATAATGACGGTAAAGACATTGCAACGACTGTAGGGTCTGTGTAAACGAACCGTTATAATGAAGCATGGTCTTGTAAGCTTTGAAACGCTTGGATAGTGACTAATTCCATCTAGAATTGACTGTGAAGGTCATTGTAACGACCGTTACGGGTTGGGGTCTGTGTAACGGACCGTTACTAGTGAAGAATGTGTCTATGCAGGGCTTTGAAATGTTTGGATAGTGAGTAATTCGCATCTCTTAATGACTGTTAAGGACATTGTTACACCTTTACTGGACTGTAAAAGACGTTATTAATGAAGAATGTGTAAAGCAAGCTTTGAAACGTTTTGATAGTGAATAATTCCATATATAAATGATGTTTAGCACATTGTAGCGACCCGTAACGGCGCAACTGGCACAACTGGACAAAACAGGCACAACTGGCACAACTGGACACAAAAGGCACAACAGGCAAAACTGCACAATGCAACAACAGGCAACCAGGCACAAACTGGCACACAGGCAGAACTGGCATTCTAGCATTGACTGTAAGTCAGGTAAACAACCGTTACGGGTTTGTGTAACGACCGTTACTAATGAAGAATGTGTCTATGCAAGGGCTTTGAAACGTTTGGCTAGTGAATAATTCCTAAAGAATGACTGTTAGCACATTGTAACATCGTTACGGGTCTGTGTAACGACCGTTACTAATGAAAAGAAAAAAAAAAGGCTATGCAAGGCTTTGAAACGTTGGATAGTGACTAATTCCATATAATAATGACTTAAGCAACATTGCAACGACCGGTACGGGTCTGTGTAACGACCGTTCTAAGACGAATGTGGCTATGCGCAAAACAAGCAACGAAAATTCAAAAAAAGAACCAAGATCTATTATGTTCTTGTTCTTTGCGTTTTCCTTTAAGATTCACCAGACCACTGAGGATCTTCTCCTGTCGACATGATTGTTAAGGCATGGGACGTGATTTGCAGAGTTCTTGTTCTTTGCGTTTTCCTTTAAGATTCACCAGACCACTGAGGATCTTCTCATGTCGACATGATTGTTAAGGCATGGGACGTGATTTGCAGAGTTCTTGTTCTTTGCGTTTTCCTTTAAGATTCACCAGACCACTGAGGATCTTCTCCTGTCGACATGATTATTAAGGCATGGGACGTGATTTGCAGAGTTATTGTTCTTCGCGTTTCCTTAAGATTTACCAGACCACTGAGGATCTTCTCATGTCGACATGATTGTTAAGGCATGGGACGTGATTTGCAGAGTTATTGTTCTTTGCGTTTTCCTTAAGATTCACCAGACCACTGAGGATCTTCTCCTGCCGACATGATTGTTAAGGCATGGGACGTGATTTGCAGAGTTATTGTTCTTTGCGTTTTCCTTTAAGATTCACCAGACCACTGAGGATCTTCTCATGTCGACATGATTGTTAAGGCATGGGAGAATTCGTGTTCTTTGCGATTCTCTTGCAGATTCACTTCTAGACCGAGTGCTTGTTCTTCTCAATCGTCGCGTGATCCTTAAGAAGGCATGGGACGTGATTTGCAGAAGTTTTTGTTCTTTGCGTTTTCCCTCATTAGCTCTATGACAATCTCCCGCCAACATTATTATTAAAGCATGGGACGTGCTTTGCAGAATTATCGTTCTTTGCGTTTCCCCAAACGTTTCTCCAAACTTATTAAGGAAGTGATTTCCAGAATCATGGTTCATTGCGTTTCCCCAAGAGTTTCTCCAAATTTATTAAGGGACAAGAAGTGATTTCCAGAATTATCGTTCCTTGCGTTTTCCATTAAGCAAATTATTTAGGGATTTGGAAGTGATTTCCAGAATTATTAATTCGCTCTCTTTGCGTTTTCCATTAAGCTCCTCCAAATTCTTTAAGGGGTGGGAAGTGATTTCCAGAATTATCGTTCTTTGCGCTTCTCCTAAAGTTTATCCACGCATATTGTCCTTTGTCATTGTTCTTAGAGTGACGAAAAGGGACGTAATACTAGGAGTCTGACATCAAGTCGTCAGATACCACTGGAAGGGGTGGTACAAGTTCGGGGTGGGGGTGGGGTGGGTTGGGGTGACATCTTGATGCAGCATTGTTTTAGTGTAATCAAAATTTATTGGACTGGGTTTCCCCCGATGTCGGAGTGTGGCTGCCCAAGTGGCGGGATAATAAATAAACGAAACGGTCACACACGTAATGTTCTCATCCGTAGGTAATATTTGTACCTTAGTGTTCAAGTGCTTCTGCTGTTGGGAGATCCCTGGAGTCTTTTAGCCAGGGTACACAAACAAACAATTGGGTTGGGTTCAGGATTTCAGGAGAGAGAGAGAGAGAGAGAGAGAGAGAGAGAGAGAGAGAGAGAGAGAGAGAGAGAGAGAGAGAGAGAGAGAGAGAGACAGACAGAGAGAGAGAGAGAGAGAGAGAGAGAGAGAGAGAGAGAGAGAGAGACAGAGAGAGAGATGAGAGAGAGAGAGAGAGAGAGAGAGAGAGAGAGAGAGAGATAAATGCATTTTTATTTATTTATTTATTAAGACAACTTTTATAGCGCCTAATCTTTAAGCTCTAAGCGCTTTACAGAAATCACTAAAATGAATAGTAAACACAATGAACAAAAAGTATACATCAAACATTGACCAACACCCCCCTTCCCTGATCCCTCAGTCAATTTCTCAATCACGCCCAAATAATGAATGACATAATCTACAGTACACTTTCGCAACCAACATTATGCAGGAAAGAGAAACATTCATCTTTCAATTATATAACAATCTGTAAGTAATGCATATTGCGAACGTTAGGTTTGGTTGGGTAGAAAACACAAACCCACACGCGCACACACTTTTAGGTCTCTCTCTCTACACACACGCGCGCAAGAGCGCACGCACGCGCACAAACACACACACACACACACACACACACACACACACACACACACACACACACACACACACACACACACACACACACACACACACGTAGTCTCACGCATGCTGGGGAATGTTTCTTAAAGGCAAACCAATGCTCTAGGCTGCAGCACTGCTCGTAAAATCAGATCGCCCACTGTTTGTTAATCATAGTCATTTAAAAAAACCCACTAAGCTAGGTAGGACTGAATTTATTATTGCAAGCAGCTGAAAACCCACGAAGATGATCATAGTTCTCTCTCTCTCTCTCTCTCTCTCTCTCTCTCTCTCTCTCTCTCTCTCTCTCTCTCTCTCTCTCTCTCTCTCTCTCTCTCTGTACATGCTCTAAAAATGTTCTTCTTAAGCCTTCTTCACTTCAAAATAGCGATTATAAGGAACTAGGCATTCGTCCATTAGACTACATGTTTTACCTCAACAAAGCTATTTTCATGTACAAAATTGTGAATAAACTGACACCGGGCCTATCTATGCAAACGATTTCCTCTTACTAACATTCGTAACAAACATATAATTTATATTCCTCGCCCTAGAACAAACCTGTTTATGACCTCACTTACATACTCCGGTAGCAAACTATGGAATGAATTGGAAAATTGCAATAAAAACCTAGTTAGTAAGTGTCCCATCCTTTAAAAGAACATATCACAAACACCTCTGAGAAAAGTTTTAAGTTATTAACTTCCTAGAAATAGTCGCTGTTTGCTTAGAAATAATAATGACTTTACGTAAATATAATGTAAAATGTTTCTCTATAACGTGGGCTTATTAGTGTATTGTATTCTATCATTGGACCATGAGTGTTCGAACACACCACAAGAGACTAGGTATGCATGTTTTGGTATAGGATATATTGTATGTTTTTGTGTGTGTGCGAGTACGTGAACGAGCTGTTCGTTTGAGCTTGACTTTTGTTCTCATGATCTTCAATTTACTGCCTGTTGTTATTTTCTATTCTTGTTATGCATTTTTTACTTTCTTTTTGTTTTCCTTTTCTTGTTATTTGGCTTTTCTTTCCCCCCTCGAGGGCATGGTGTAAAGAAGCTTGAGCTTATCCGTTTACCCTCATTAAACATTCGTGTTCGTATTCATTCGTACTCTCTCTCTCTCTCTCTCTCTCTCTCTCTCTCTCTCTCTCTCTCTCTCTCTCTCTCTCTCTCTCTCTCTCTCTCCTCTCTCTCTCTCTCTCTCTCTCTCTCTCTCTCTCTCTCTCTCTCTCTCTCTCTCTCTCTCTCTCTCTCTCTCTCACACAAACGTGAATACCCTTAACTTCAGCGTGTACACACTAACTTTCACGGGCGCAGTTTTCAGCCTGAATGTAGGTTATCTTTAGCTGGTTGTTTGTGTGAGTGTTGCACGTGAATGTTGAATTCCAATTAACTCTTGTTGTATGATTCGTAGTATGAATAGATTTGTCTTCAGTTCTGTTTCTGGTTGCCAATACGGAAGGTTGTCGAGGAAATAACACCATCCTCTATTTTTTTAGTATCGTAGGAGAATGTCTTTATAGACATTATTGTCTATAGACAAATTAGTTAATTCGACGAAAGAATGGCAAATTAAATTTAATGGACAGAAGTGTAAAGTGTTACGTATTGGTAAAAATAACCCTAACTTTTATTATACAATTGATGCGAATTAGAAGCTTCTGAAGTGGAAAAAGACCTGGGAGTTATGGTGGATAATAAGTTAAATTTTGATCAGCACATCACTGAAACTATTAAAAAGGCAAATAAAATCTCTGGTATGATTTCTCATTTCATTCAGCACAAAACTAAAGATATTATGGTGCCCCTGTTCAAATCATTGGTGAGACCAATAGTAGAATATATGGTAATGTGATTTGGTCTCCATCATTAAAGAAACATACTAATGCTATCGAAAATGTCCAAAGGCGATTCACTAAACAAATTATCAACATGAGTAATATGATCTATGAGGAAAGACTGAAACTTCTTAATCTACCTAGCCTAGAGTATAGAAGAGCACGGGGAGATATGATTGAAACTTTTAAGATCTTAAATGGATATTATGATACTAGAACTACAAACACACTTTTTTCTCTTAGTAACTCTACCACTAGAGGACACTCCTTAAAACTAACAAAATCATTAGTTCATACTAATATTTAAGCACATTTTTTCACACACAGGGTTATTAACAATTGGAATTATCTACCAAATGATACTGCAACCGCAGGAACACTCAATAGTTTTTAAAAAACAAATTAGATAATTTTTAGGAAGATTATTGCTTCCATACTAACATAAGTATTCAGTAATAAATTAGTATGCAGATCAGTTTGCTTGTTTTCACTGTATGTTGTACTCTTTAAAATAAAAAAAATTATAACAAAAACCAAAAAACAAAACGTTTTAACTTGCGTTTCCTTATAAACTAAAAGGAAATAGCAGGCTAAAGGCTATTTAAAAGCCTATATGCCGTATATGATATGATATGATATGATATGATATAACCCAGTAACCAGTTTGGAATTGGAATTTATAGTGATGAGTGTATTTTGTAGAAGTAATGATTATGAGATGAATGTATACTATTTTGCGCAGAACGAAATACTTTTGTGAAAACCGCTCGTTGTTTATGTTCTGCATTTGATTATTATCAGTAAGTACTCAAGGGAGACAATCATTATTTGATAACTCGTTTTTGCTACTCTTATTACTGAATAATGTTCAATCTGTTTATTGTATTGCGTCTGTATTCGTATTAGCAAAATAATTCTTCGTTTTGCACTTTGTCTCAAAGATACATAAATTTAACTTTTGAATGAGTAGAGGGATTAATTGTGGTGAGTTAACTTCAGGCATTATATCATAATGAGTAGACGCCTGATATAATAGCAGGCGTCTACTGAGAAATGCCAGGTTATGCATGCTGGAAAAAATAATCCCCATATTGAGTATACCATTACCAAGAACAATGTATCATATTTTGTGACAACATGTGAAGATGAAAAGGACCTTGGAGTGAGTTTTGATAACGATTTTTCTTTTGACACACACATTCAAAATTGTATCAATAAGGCTAATAAAATGATTAGTCTAATCAAAAGAACATTTATAAGCATGAACTGTGATATTTTCAATAAATTATAGAAAGCATTAGTAAGGCCACATTTAGAGTATGGCAATATTATTTGGAGCCCAAGATATAAGTACCAGTCAAAATCAATAGAAAAGGTTAAACGCAGAGCTACTAACCTTGTAAAGCAGTGTAAAAATATGTCTTATGAAAATATACTTTTGTATCTCAATTTGTTTTCATTAAAGGGAAGAAGAATTAGGGGGGATCTTATTGAAACTTACAAATTAGTTAATGGCCATATTGATTTGTCATGGGATAAATTATTTGAATCACCACAGTATAATCTGACAAGAAATTCTGATGGTAAGATATTTATGAAAAGGTGTAATAGTAATATTAGAAAAAAAATGTTTTCAGTAACAGAGTTGCTAACATGTGGAATGAATTTCCTTTTGAGTTAAAATGTGCACCAAATACTAACATCTTCAAAAATCGTCTTGATGAATATCCAAAATGTATTAGTATATTTAGAAGCTTTGATTAATTTATTTTATAGGAAAACATTTTAACCATACAAACCTTGACCTAAAGAACACCTGCCAATGTTTAAAACGATGGGACTCCTAAAAAGCTTCATGGCTTGTTTTGTCCCTAACTACTACTACTACTACTACTACTACTACTACTACTACTACTACTACTACTATTTGGACTGAAGATAGCGTTATAGTTTTCAGTGCTAGGTCTAGGAGTCAGGACACGTCACGGAGGGCTGGCTGTTAGGATCTTCAACTCCTGCATCAGAACGTGGTGTCTGATACTTCCCTGCGCTGCTGAATGGTCGTCGTTGTCGTTGTCGACGTACCTCGTTACTGGTGACCTTGGTGTGGTCGCTTGTGTGTGACCTTCGTGTGGCTACACTCCCTGGTGTGTGGCCTTGGTGTGGCTACACATCCTGGTGTGTGGCCTTGGTGTGGCTACACTTCCTGGTGTGTGGCGTTCGTGTGGCTACACTTCCTGGTGTGTGGCCTTGGGAAGGCTACACTCTTATCTGCAAGATCATCATCGCCGTGGGCATCTTCAATGTGATCTCCTCTGAGTGCTGGCAGTGGGTGCCCGGATTGTTTTGCACCAGCAATGTGCGACAACCCTGAGTTGTCTTCTGTGAGGTACCAGAGTGGTGTCTATTTTCACATCCGTTGTCCCTCTTATCCTCTTCTTTCGTCGTCTCCTTCCCTCTACCCAGAGTTCCTCATCTAAAAGGTATCATCAAACTGTAACAGTGTCTTCGTCATCATCGTCTTCAGTCTTCATTGTCCAACGTTTTCTTATTTCCCTTAATAGAACATTCATTAGTGCGTTTAATACTTGTTTGTATCTCAATATCTATTATTTGTATCTGAATATTTTGCTTGGTTTATTGGCTTAATAGTTGACTTTTTGAACTTACTGTTGCCCTTGTTTGGATTATTTGGTGCGTTGCATGACTGAGGTGTGAAAGGGAACTCTTTCTATATCCATACAACACAGTCATATAAACATTCTGTATAAGCCAGTCTGTAACACTATTCCTACAACATTCTATAGAAACACTTTTAGTTTTAGATTATCACTTCTGCTTGCAAATGAGAACAGCATAATTGTTAATAATGTTGCTACCTACGTCCACAAAGCCTTGCAAATGAGACGATTATTGTTGACGGCTTAATAACCATTTCCTAACACTGTATGCCTTATTCATTTATGTCTTATTTATGTCGTATAATTATGTGCTTTATTTGAATGTGTTTTGCATCGCTTAGTGATATGGGCCTACCTCTAGTGATATGGGCCTATGCCTAATCATTAAACAATTTGTTCATTGTTCTCTCTCTCCTCTCTCTCTCCTCTCTCTCTCACTCTCTCTCTCTCTCTCCTCTTTCTCCCTCTCTCTCTCTCTCTCTCGTACCAAAACTCGTATTAAATTGGCACCAAACTCGTATTACAGACACACTGCATACGATTCGATCCCAAAGCGATCCGATTGTGACATTTGTGAGGCGTGATGCTCGTGAAATCCTACTGTCTAAATTAATCTGATGTAATTCTAATAGTTATATTCATCATAATGTTTGAAGTATTTGTAGTATCTTCTTTTGCTGTTGTTGTATCAAAGATTTGATTTGATTCGTGTATTGGGGTCTGGAATATGGAATATAGTGCGCGAACATAGTAGGCCTAGAATTATTTTTAGACGAAAGTATTTCACGTGAATCACGACTCACAGACAGCGTCACAATCGGATTGCATTGGGATCGGTTCGTACGCAGTACGTCTTCCCCTGTAGTGCCATCCACTGAACTGATGAAACCCATTTTGTGTTTGAAGCAGAGTCGAGAACAACAACTACTGATGACTGGATAGAACTGGACAGAACTGGACACAGTGGTCATCCGCAGTGGTCAGAGGGGCTTCACTGTGTATCACTATCCAGTCATGCCAAGTGGTCAGGCAAACAGTCTGCTATCCTATGGGCTCTGTGCGCTGTTGCTTGGGCCCTAGTGTGTGTGTGTGTGTGTGTGTGAGAGAGAGAGAGAGAGAGAGAGAGAGAGAGAGAGAGAGAGAGAGAGAGAGAGAGAGAGAGAGAGAGAGAGAGTATATGTGTTTGTGCGCGCGTGTGTTTCATAGCACGTACACTGCTCAACATTTGCTAAGGGTATTAAAGACCCACAAGATCACGTGTCAAAATCACGCGTTTCACGTGTTTTACCTCTTATAGCTGGTAAGAAATCTTGTTTTGACCAGGTTTGACTACCATACAAATGATCCCAAATTCATTTAAAGTGCAGTCTTAAAATTTGAAGTTGGGGACATTTGTGTGTGGGTTACAGCTACCCAGAAAAAACACCAAGGAACTTAATCGTGGTGCGTCAGTGTGTCTTTAAGTGAGATAATGACGTAATTTCACACGCAAAGACTTGTCTTTCTGTGTCAGCATACTGAAGAAGACTGTTGTACACAGACCTATTGTGTTATTGCTGTTTGAATATCGCAATGCATTGCCCTCGGACTTGCTGCCATGAGCTTGGTTCTGTTGATGCACGTCGTGAAGGTGGCAGAAATTGTGCGACGGGCAATACAAAAAATTGACGTTTTTCGCCTTTTTAATACGTGCGTGTGCGCATGAGTTTAAGTGTATACTTATGACTGTGTGTCCGTCTGTCTATCAATGCGTATCTATGAGTAACGCGTGGTGTGTGTGTGTGTGTGTGTGTGTGTGTGTGTGTGTGTGTGTGTGTGTGTGTGCGCGTGTGCGCGTGCGTGTGCGTGTGTGCGTGTATATATATATATATATGTGTGTGTGTGTGTGTGTGTGTGTGTGTGTGTGTGTGTGTGTGTGTGTGAAGCGTGAGTGCTTGCATGTATTCACCCATGTACCCACATAAATCTTAAAAACGCAATTCGTCTACCTACATAATTTATTTCATTAACAGTTCTTCCAGATTTATGGTCCGCTTGCAGCCCCCGATCCAATGATTTATTGAACATGTGTAACTGTTGCAACAACTGAGAACACGAAAGCAGCTCAGGTATCTAGTTTCTGCCTGCAGGTTAAAAGATGTACGACAGGTCGATTGCACAGTGTGGCAGAGAGAGATATATAGGGGGGTGGGGAGAGAGAGAGAGGGAGAGAGAGAGAGAGAGGAGAGGAGAGAGAGAGAGAGAGAGAGAGAGAGAGAGAGAGAGAGAGAGAGAGAGAGAGAGAGAGAGAGAGAGAGAGAGAGAGAGAGAGAGACAGATAGAGCACAATTCAACAATTTTATTGCCATTAGCTTACAACGCCCTTGCGGCAAGGGGGGTTACAATACTAACTTACATAAATTGAAGTGAAGTGAAATGCGGCAAAGAAGAAATAAAATAGAAAATAAACAAAAATACCAAACTGTATTATGGTTATGCATTTTATAATGTGACACACAGAAACATTTCGCGTGTACACACATACACACACACACACAAACACACACACACGCACACACACACACACACACACACACACACACACGCACACACACACACACACACACTTGTTACCTGCGTAAATATTCATATGCAATATACATCTTCCAAAGGAGTAATGTTCATGGTAAGTGTAAATCGCTAGCACACATCATCATCATTACCATCATCATAATATCAAAGGACACAAGGATCTCTCTCACCCCCTCTCTCTCTCTCACCCCCTCTCTCTCTCTCTCTCTCTCTCTCTCTCTCTCTCTCTCTCTCTCTCTCTCCCTCCTCTCTCTCTCTCTCTTCACACACACATGCACACACACACACACACACACACACACACACACAACACACACACACAGACACACACACACACACGCACACGCACACGCACACACACACACACACACGCACCGCACACATACACACACACATACACACACACACACACACACACACACACACAGAGTTATTAATTTCCTTTGACCATCAAGCCATGAATCAAAGACAGACAATAAGCTTTTCTATGATAACTGGATTTAACTATGCTTATGAGGCTAACGGCTTTAGCTAGGTATTTTGCAAAAGAGATTACAATTTCTTCATTGTTATTACATAAAATTGCTGTAATATCTCTTCTTTGAGTAACTGGCTCATTGAAAACCTTACATTCTTTTCTTATATCTGAATAAGCAGGGCAATGAAAAACAAAATGCATTTCATTCTCAACATTATTTCTTTCTTTACACATTTGACATAAATTATTATCTGATCTTTCAAACCATTTCTTATTTGCATTTAAACCTAGTGTTCTTATTCGAAACTTAGTTAAATTAATCTTGTGCCATTTTTGACTAACATAACAAGGGTGTCTTTGTGTTTCAAAGTTACTTTTAAAAGAAAGGAACCAATCATACTTACTATTCCCATCCATACTAGCATGCCAGGTTTGCTTATAAGAGCATGCAAGGCGGTCTTTAAATTCTGAAATGAACTGCCCAATATTGCCTACTCCCTGACTTAACCACACAATGCCATATCCATTTTCTGTTAACATTTTCTTAATACAGGTAACCCAATTAATTTTCCCTGCTTCATGTTGCAGCATGAGCATGTTATAGGCCTGACTGCACAGTCTTGCAGTTGGTAAATTCACCAATCTTAACCAGTATTTAATTGATCTGACATAAGTACGAATGTGGTTTCTTTGATCAAAGAAGTACGAATGAAAAGAGGGTAACGCCCACTTTCGCCATAAATCAATTTATTTGATGAGTGTAAGGGCACATATAGTATGCGTTTAATTGCATAAGTGTGAACCTTTTCCATAAGTGTGTTGTCTAGCAGTCCCCAAACTTCTGATGCATAAGTCAAAATAGGCAGAATCTTAGTGTCAAAAAGCTTCCAAAATAATAATATATCATCTGAATAAAGTTTTGCATTGTTCGTAATATTTCAATTACCCCCTTTTTTTCCTTTCTTACACATTTCTGACCAACCATAAGTTAAACTTAATTTTGTGGTGAAAAATAACCCCAGATATTTATAGCTATTTGTCACCTTTATTTCTTTTCCACCATAATACCATCTTTCACGACGCGCTAAGTGACCACCATTTCTAAAGACCATGACATTTGTTTTACTTAGGTTTACCGTCAGCTGAGGTCTGTCAGCTTCCCTTTTTAATGCATTTAATTGATTTTGCAGGCCAACTGCTGTGTCTGAAAGAAGAATGATGTCATCAGCAAAAAGCATTAAAAACAATTCTGTTGCTCCTGGTATCATCCGTATGCCATGTTTACCACATTTGGATATTTCTAATGCCTGTTCATTTACAAAAAATGCAAACAATTGCGGACTGAGCAAACACCCTTGCTTCACACCTTTCGGACAATTGAAATAATCAGCATAGATACCTTTCTCACGTACACATGCAAGCACAGATTTATACATTCCTTGTAGAGTTGCATACAATTTTCCATTCACTCCGTTATTCCTTAGAACGTTTCATAACGCCTTTCTATTTACAGAGTCGAACGCTTTCTGAAAATCCACGAAAGCAACAAAAAGTTTAGATTTTTTTTACAAATATTTTTTACCTAGAGCATACAAAGTAAATATATGGTAAACCGTACTATAACCAGCCCGAAATCCAGAGAGAGAGCGACAGAGAGAGAGAGAGAGAGAGAGAGAGAGAGAGAGAGAGAGAGAGAGAGAGAGAGAGAGAGAGGGAGAGGAGAGAGAGAGAGAGAGAGAGAGAGAGAGAGAGAGAGAGAGAGAGAGAGAGAGAGAGAGAGAGAGAGAGAGAGAGAGAGAGGTCGTGCGCTCAGGGATGTTTAAATTGAAGCAGGCTCTCCACCAAAGTTTCTAAATTACAGCGTTTCTGTCGGGTTTTCCTATTTAAAATTGTCAACATTACTTAGTGAAATGTCTTGGAAATTGATTTAATTGAAGATTTGAAGTTTTATCAAGAATTTGCAGTTATTTTTGGAAAAGTGGATCTTTGAAGTTGGCTGCTGACATCGTTCACTCACGGTTCTTTAACTTCCGTTCTGTTTGGTGTCGTTTTCCTCTGTTTTGCACCTTTCAGTTCGTCGTTGTACAGTTCTCGTTTGTTGGCTTTAGTTTTGTGTGCAAGGTGAGTGTTTAACTTTTTGTACATAAAGTCTGTATTTGGGGTACAGTTTTGTGAGATAACATGGCAAACTAGGGAGGTAGAAGAGGCTCAGAGTCAGGTTCGGGGAAGGGTGGATAGTGACAGCTGCGGATAGTGTCCGTAATTACTGTCTGTGTCTGAAGTGTTTAGACGCGTGTAGGGAACCGGGTGAAGGGGGTGACGACAGCATTGACTGCTACAGTTGCATGCAGTGGTGCCACAAGGAGTGCTGAAAACTGTCCCAAAAACATCTCAAAGGAACATGGCATTCAGTGGATGCGTCCTGACTTTCGGTCAGGAAAACGTGAGAGAAAAGGGCCCCTACAAATAAAGATAGACTTACTGCTGTCAAGGTTTGGTTCAATTGACCAACTTGAGGATAGGTTGAAGAAGAATGAAAATGCCACAGGGGATAATCTAGAGAATAAGTTAGAAGAGATGGTGGACAAAAAACTGGCAGAGAAGTGGGAAGAAAAAGAGGAAAGGGAGAAGAGGGAGATGAACTTGCTTGTGGTTGGGTTGCCAGAGAGTGATGAGAGAGAGCCAGCTGAAAGGAAAGAAGATGACATGAAGAAGTTGCAGGGCATTGTGGAAAGATCTGTCCAGAACTTAAGGAAAACAAGGTGGAAGAAGATGTGAGACTGGGCAGAGTGTGTGTGTGTGTGTGTGGGGGGGGGGGGGGGGTTATAGGCCGAGACTGTTGAGGATAAAGGTCAGATCAGGGGATGCAAAGAGTGAGATGCTGAGGAATGCCTACAAACTCAACAAGGATGTTAAGGAACAAAAGAGCAAAGTATGCATCAACCCTGACTGTACCCCTGCTGAAAGACGTCAGCAGAATGAGTTAAGAGCTGAACTAAAGAGGAGGACAGACAATGGGGACAAGGACTTGAGAATCCGAGGCGGCACAGTGAAGTTGGGTTCGCCAACTGTGACAATCTCCTCTGATCAAAGTTGACCCAAACAACGAAGCCACCACTGTAAATATGTAAATAATGTCAATAAAAATGTTGATTTAAAAAAGGATTGTAAGGTTATGTACACTAACGCAGACAGTCTCCTTAATAAAAAAAAGAAAAGAAAAGAAAAGATGAACTGCTTAGTTTTATCAAAAGAAGAAGATCCTATCATATTTACCTTAACAGAGATTGTGCGTAAAAACCAGACAGGTTTTAATATAGCAGAATATTCTATTCCAGGTTTTGACAGTTTTACTAATGTAAAAGCACAAAGAGGGATTTAATGTATATTAAGACCAGTTTAAATGCACAAGAATTCTGTACACTAAATGGGACTGGTTTTAATGAAAGTCTTTGGGCACATATTAAAACCAATAGAGGACTAAATGTACTACTGGGTCGTGTTTATAAAAGTCCGAACTCAAGAATGGATAATGAAGAAAATGTATTGAAACTATTAAGTAACAAAGATATCACCAATATTGACAAAGTTTGCATAATGGGAGATTTTAATTACCCGAACATTGATTGGAAAGGAACTTGTCCAGGACACAGCGAACATAATTTGATAGAATGTTTAAAGGATGCATACCTAATGCAAATGGTAAAATGTCTCACCAGAAGAAGAGAAGGACAAAGATCTAATACCTTTGATTTCGTTATTGTAAATGATGAACTTATTTCAGATATCAAACGCCATAGTCCCCTGGGCAAAAGTGATCATGAAGTATTATTTTTCCAACTTTATATAGCAACATCAAACAGCAAAAATGACACAGTTTACACATTTTATTACAAAAGGGGGGACTGTTCTAAGAGGAGAGAGGAAATAGGTCAGGAAGATTGGTCTGTATTACAGTCTGTTGATGTTGACCAAGCATGGAACATTATAAAACGAAAATATGTGCATTTCATGGAGCAAAATATTCCTAAAATTGAAATTGGTAAACATAATAAACCAAAGCCTATGTGGTTTAACAAACAGGTTTTGAAAGTAATAAAAAAGAAATACTATCTCTTCCAAGGATTCATAATCACACAAAAAGGTAGACATTATTTCAATTATATAGAAGCAAGAAATAAATGTAATAAAGAAATGAAACAAGCTCAAAGAGAACATGAAAAAACATAGCTAAAGATTGCAAGTTGAATCCAAAAAGGCTTTGGAAATATGTCCAGTCAAAAAGTAAGACTTCACCATGCTCCACTCTGTGTTGTGCCACCTGGAGCGGCCGGGGACCTACGCCAGCCTTCTTTTCCTGGACTTCTCCTCGGCCTTCAACACGACCCAGCATCACCTGGAGCGGCCGGGGACCTACGCCAGGCTTCTTTTCCTGGACTTCTCCTCGGCCTTCAACACGACCCAGCATCACCTTGAGCGGCCGGGGAGCCTACGCCAGGCTTCTGTTCCTGGACTTCTCCTCGGCCTTCAACACGATCCAGCATCACCTGGAGCGGCCGGGGACCTACGCCAGGCTTCTTTTCCTGGACTTCTCCTCGGCCTTCAACACAACCCAGCATCACCTGGAGCGGCCGGGGACCTGCGCCAGGCTTCTTTTCCTGGACTTCTCCTCGGCCTTCAACACCACCCAGCCTCACCTGATGGTGCGGAAGCTGATGGCGATGGACGTCAAGCCCCTGATCATCAGATGGCTCTGCATTTTTTTTTTTTTTTAAGCTCCGCTAAGCATTCTGTTTAACAAGTCTATGGAACTTGAAACTATACCCACAGAATGCAAAAATGATAATGTAACTGCAATATTTTAACAAAGGAACAAAAAGAGACCCTGGCAACTACAGACCAGTTAGTTTGACATCTGTTACTTGCAAAATATTTGAGTCAATAATTAGAGATGTTCTAGTAGACCATAATGTTGTTTATAAATAAATTGTACACAGAATGTGAGCATGGTTTTCGTAGCCATAGATCTTGTGTTACCCAACTCTGACATGTTATGGAAGATTTTACTAAATGATTGGATAAAGGGAAAGACGTTGATGTAATGTATTTAGATTTCCGTAAAGGCAGAGACAGTGAGGCCGAGAGTGCAATGAACACGAACTAAAATAATGGAATAAAAGGATTTTTAGAAGTCGTTCAACAGGCAAAAAAGACAGGTGTGAGTGTGTGTTTATATGTGTGCGCGCGTGTGAGCATGTGCTCGCGTAATATGCGTTTGACTCTACTAACAAACATTACATTATTTTGTTCCAACTTTCTAACTAGGGCCTAATCAAAAACTAAGAATAATGAATTGAGAAAACAAATCGACATTAGAAGGAACTTATTTAAGTAACAGAGTCACTAAACAGTCATGCCAATCGTGATTTTGAACATAGAGGATAAAAAAAATCAGAACGGACACACCAAGAGGCCACAAGGCCTAGTTGTCCTACGCTATGTGATATTACCTGACCTGACGAAACTACATACCAATTACCAAATCTACAAAGAATAACTTTAAACAAATCCCTTTCACTGCCTTGACAGTATGTGAGACACTCTGTCCATTTTTACTGCACTGCGCTGAAACGAGACAATGCGAACTGAGACAATGCGAACTGAGACTATATTATGTGAACTGAGACAATGTGAACTGAGACAATGTGAACTGAGACAATGTGAACTGAGACAATGTGAACTGAGACAATGTGAACTGAGACTATATTAATAATGTGAACTGAAACAATGTGAAATGAGACAATGTGAACTGAGACAATGTGAAATGAGACAATGAGAACTGAGACTATATTATGTGAACTGAGACAATGTGAGCTGAGACAATGCAAAGGTCCAAGGTCGCCTCAAGACCTGTGGTGAGGCGACCTTGGACCTTTGCTACGGGAACATCCCCTCAGCCTACCGAAGCAGGCCGATGCCCAGCCTTGGTCGGTCGGTTCACAACCTGGTCCACCTACTGCCTCTGCACCGCCAACGGCTGAAGACCAGCAAGCCCTCAGTGCGTATGTTGAAGACGTGGACCAAGGAGGCTACGGAGGCCCTCAACGGGTGTTTTGAATGCACCGACTGGGACGTACTGCTGGAGGGTGACTCGCTGGAGAAGCAAGTGGATACCATGACCTCCTATGTGAATTTTTGCGTTGACATGCTGGTGCCCAGCAAGGAGGTGCGGATCTACCCCAACGACAAGCCCTGGGTGTCCAGAGAGCTGGCCGGCGTCATCAGGCAGCGACAGCAGGCCTTCCAGGACGGGGACGAGGCCGAGGTGAAACGCCTGCAGAAGGAGACGAGGAAGACGGTGCTGGCTGACAGGGGCCGATTCAGGGACAGGGTGGAGAACCACTTTGCCTCTGGCAACCCCAGGCAGGTGTGGAGCGGCTTGCAGTCCATGACGGACTACAAACCTGGCAGGAAGATCCTGAGAGCTGAGGACCCGCAGGCACTGGCCAACGACCTCAACACCTTCTATGCCCGCTTCGACACCGCTGACTTCTCCACTGAGCATTCAAGTGCTGTCATGGAGCTGGCTCAGCGGGACGATGGAAAGAAGGTGCTGACGGAGGAGACAGTTCGGGCAGGTCAACCCAC
>CM065689.1:9305964-9320964 GCA_017654935.2 Phymorhynchus buccinoides
ATGCTTTATATAGATCTGTTCTGGGGTGGGGCATTATTAATTTGGTTTTGCTTCGAATTGCATGGACTTTAAATTTAGTAATAAGATATTTTGGTACTAACTTATTTATGATCTTGTACATAAGGGTACCTTTGTTTAGTAGACATTTCAAATCAAATGGTAGAATGTTGAGTTCGTTATAGTCATTGGTTTCAAGGGAGGACGATTTAAAGTGTATGAGTTTAAGAGAACGTTTATATAATCTTTCAACGTGTGTGTTTACTAGCTGAATCCCAACATGTTAATGCATATTCAATGTCAGGCTGAATATAGGCATGGAAAAAAAGTTTACGCGTATGTTGATCCAAAACGTGTTTTATTCTATTGAGCTGAAATACTTTTTTTGAAATTTTCTTGGCCAGTATTTCCATGTGTTTTGACCATGATAAGATGTTGTCAATGCATAGGCCGAGTACTTTGTGTGAAGTAACTTCTTCTTCTAGAGACTGTTCATAGATAGTTAGTGTACTTAATTGATTTTTAAAGTTTTGCCTCTTTTGTCTTGTGATTAACATGAATTTAGATTTGTTTGGATGTAATGCGATATGATTTTGTTCTGTCCAGTGAACTAAATTATTAATGTCACTCTGCAATTCAGAACAGAGAGAGAGAGAGAGAGAGAGAGAGAGAGAGAGAGTGAGGCAGAGAGAGGAGAGAGAGAGGAGAGAGAGAGAGGAGAGAGAGAGAGAGAGAGAGAGAGAGAGAGAGAGAGAGAGAGAGAGAGAGAGAGAGAGAGAGATACAAGGACCTGAATCAACACGCAAACGCACAATGATGATACAATGATTTTATACAAATTATACAATTGTATGATGCAATATTATTATATTTTGGCCATTTACTGAAATGGAATTTGTCATTGGTTGACATTAGCCCGTAGATGTATCCAGTAGTAAGGTGAGAGCTGAATAGTAAACTATGTTTCACAGTAATGGAAGAAGCATGACATGTCTTTTGTGGAAGATAACATGAGTCTCAGACGAGTGGTCATTAACACTGATTTTCAGCGCTGCAGACTAACATTTGGTTAGTAGATCGCTGTGGACCTTCCTCAACGTCGGCTGGTTCTCAAGTACTTTTGACCAAGAGAGTGGGGACATACCCAGAGCAAGGCATGTCCACAATGAACACATCTGAACCCAGGCCTTCAATAATACGAGCTGCCCTATGCATACTCCTCACAAAAAGGCAAGCAACAAAACTTCACTGCAAATACGCTTTAATCATAAATCGTACGTAAAGTTTTACTGTTGTGATTTCATCTTCAACATTTCATTAAGTGAAGCTGAGTAAATCACATAGCAGATTCATCCCAATCTCATGATACTGAGCAACGAAAGAAATGGGTGTCAAAAATCCAACTGCCAATTTCAAATTCAAAGATATCAGTGCGCAAACATTTCATATCGTCATGAACAACGAGTGTGACCTCCGTAAGCATGAATACAGGCTTGGAAGCGGCTTGGTATTGAGGCAATGAGTCTATCCAACTGGATCTGTGGGATGGCTCCTCACTTCCTTACCAGGTCTTCTTCCAAGGCATCCAGTGTCTGGGGACTGACGGGCATGCCGTAATCAGCTCACCTAAGCGTGTCCCATGCATGTTCAATCGGGTTGAGGTCAGGGAATCGGGGTGGCCAGTCAAGGTGGGCGATGTTGTGGGTGTTCAACTCATGCTGATGACATGTGCCCAGTGACATGGCACGTTGTCGTCCACAAAAACAAAGCTACCACCATGCTATTTCATCAGGGGGGTCACTTGAGGTCTGATGATGTCATTCAAGTAGCGTATCGTGTTCACATTGCCCCTCCGGAAGACCCCTAGGTCAGTACGTCCTCCAGTCCAAATGCCACCCAGACCATCAGACCGCCACCTCCATAACGGGCATGCTCAGCAACAGCAAAGGCCAACAATCTCCCCAGGCCATCTTCACATTTGCTGACGCCCATCATTAAAATCCAAACGCATTAGCTAGCCTGTGCATTTTCAAAGGCTGACTAAACACCAATTTGATTTTGTTGCTTGAATTTTTGTGAGGAGTATAATATTATAATGCCGTCTTGAAATGAAGGCTGAAAGCGGCACAGTTCAAGGGAGGCAAATCAAGAAATACTGCTTTGTTTGTAAGTTTATGTATGGTTGTGTCGCTTGATTAGTAAAAAAAAAAAGCCAAACTGTATTGTACGAACGTGCACGTGGGCGCGCGCGCACGTGCACACACACACGCGCACGCGCGCAGGCACACACGCAAAAGACATTCTCTCTCTGTCTATATATCTGTCTCTCTTTGTCGCACACACGCACGCACGCACGCACACACACACACACACACACACACACACACACACACACACACACACACACACACACACACACACACACACACACACACAGCACATACACAAGAACAAAACATCCCATCATCACAGTTATTCCGGTTCGAACTACAATCAATCAATCAATCAATCAATCGGTCAATCAATCAATCAATCAATCATCATTTATTTTCCCCATTTTAAAACAAGAAAATGTGAAATGTGTCTTGCAGTCGATCAGTTCAATACAGTAAACACAATATACAATACATAAATACAGATATATTAAAGTGTCCGCTCGCGCATACACAACACCCCCCACCACCCCCCCACCCCCCTACCCCACCTCCCACCCACCCACACACCACACTTAGGCAACACAGCGACAATCCAGTCAACATAACTTGCCCGTCACTGTGCCGCCATAGTGTAAAGGTGAAAACCACCCACGCACACAGAGTCCCCAATATATTGAACATACCTAGAACTGAGAAAGTAAGCATGTTCAATACTTACATCACTTAGGTAACAATTTAAATACACTCAACTGGCGCACACTCACACGTTCACGGACAAGTTACATAGCTATTTGTACTAAGCCCTTTTAAGCTGTTCGACTAATTAGGCCGGGTTCACATTAGACGCGTAAGTTCCGTACGGAAAACCCTAAATAAGTGGAAGAAAGAAGGATAAAAGTTTACGCATTTTTATATTATAGAGGAATTTCGGACAGGTGCGCAAATCTTTTCACTTATTTATGGATTGCGCACAGGTTTCCGCATGGAATATCCGCGTATGGGTGTAAACGGCCTTATAGTCAAGAAAACCCGGCTGCGCTCTTCAACCAAGAACAATTATGTACATGTGCTTTGTGGTTCCAGTAAGAAAATGCCAACCTGTTTCTGTCCAGGACATTGAACTCTCTAAAGAGGGTCTCAAGCTGCTATCTTAAGCTCTGTTCAGATAATGGGCATTTCTGGTTTCTTCGTATGAAGTGTTGTTAAACTTGTTATGCTCATTGCTGCTCGATTTCAGTGATTGCAGAGCATGCGCGCACACGTGCGCGTGCATGCACATAGACACACGCACATTCGCGCACTTATGCATGCACGAACGCACACACACATACACAGACTGCAGCAGACACACACACACACACAGACACAGACACACACACAAGACACACACACATACACACAACACACACACACACACACACCAAACACACACACGCACGCACGCATGCGCACGCACACGCGCACGCACCCCCCCCCCCCCACTCCCCCACCCCACCCACACCTTGTCTTCGTCATGTGCAGGGAGAAAATCCAAGACTGAATTTACAGTGACAGAATAATCAGCAAATGATTGTGGTCGCTTGAAGAAAAGGAAGGAAGGACTCCAGACTGGTATAGCTTTGAAAGGGCACAGTGGAGAGAGAGAGAGAAAAAGAGAAATACGAAATACGAAATACGAATGTTTTATTGAGGGTAAAAAGGATGAGCTACAATAGCTTCTTTACACCTTGCCCTCTCACTCACACATTCATGCCATGCATCATGCTAAGAACATTTGACATAAAACAATCAAGTCAAGAAAATGGAACAAAAATTGGCACATGAAATAATTGAAAAATACTAGCGCAACGCCTAGTACTGGCAATGCACCGTACTGGTAACGCCTAGTAACGGTAACGCCAAGTACTGGTAACGCTGAGTACAGCAAATTTGAAGCGATTCGGTTAAGAAACGGCGGAGTTATAAGGCCTCGTTTCCCGTTGGCGATGCTCTGAGAGTGACGCGCTCTCCCAATTTGCCACCAGGCTTCGCCCGGGCCATAGCAAGCCTGACAGCAAATTTGAGGCGATTCGGTTAAGAAACGGCGGAGTTATTCGTGAAAAGGTGAAGCGGCGTATAGCGCGCGCATTTCTGAACCGATTCGCTTCCGGTTTGGCACACCGATAGTCAACGTCCCCGGTCATGTATCTGCCAAATTGGAAGACAATCGGCCCAGAAACGCCGGAGATACGGGCCCGTTTCGTGTTTCAGCCACACACACACACACACACACACACAGACACACACACACACACACGGACAGTTGGCTTTTTACTATATGATGTCAAAAATGGGAATTAAAGCAAGCATGGATAATACTTAGCAATGGTGAACTTGAATTGAGTACGAAAAAAGGGAAACAATTTTGAGACAATTACATTTTTTCACAATAAAACCACTTTTAAGGAAGAACAAAAACCACACAAAAGCCCGCACACATTAAATATGGGAATATGAGAGAGGGACGGAGAAAGAGAGGGAGAGAGAGAGGGAGAGAGAGAGAGAGAGAGAGAGAGAGAGAGAGAGAGAGAGAGAGAGAGAGAGAGAGAGAGAGAGAGAGAGAGAGAGAGAGATATTTATAAGAATCTAGGCATAAGCTGATGGCATTGGTAACGTTTGAAGTAAAACTCATCAATTAGCATTACTAATAAACAAGATTGTCCATTAGGAGCTTGTGATAAGATTTCCGAAAGGAAGATACGCAAGTTTTATTTTTTAGATAATCAGGGAAGTCGTTCCACAGTTTACCACCAGAGCATGTAAGGGATCATTTATATAGATCTGTTCTGGGGCGGGGCATTGTTAATTTGGTTTTGCTTCTAATTGTATGGACTTTAAATTCAGTAATAAGATATTTTGGAGCTAACTTATTTATGATCTTGTACATAAGGGTACCTTTGCTTAGTAGGCATTTCAAATCAAATGGTAGAATGTTAAGTTCTTTATAGTCATTGGTTTCTAGGGATGACGATTTAAGGAGTATGAGTTTAAGAGAACGTTTATATAGTTTTTCAACATGTTTGAGTGTGTTTTTACTAGCTGAATCCCAACATGTTGATGCATAATCAATATCTGGTTGGACATAGGCATGGAACAAAAGTCTACGCGTATGTTGATCTAAAATTCTATTGAGCTGAAATTTTTTTGGGGAAATTTTCTTAGACAGAATGTCCATGTGTTTTGACCAGGATAAGTTGTTGTCAATGTATATGCCGAGTAGTTTGTGTGAAGTAACTTCTTCTAGAGGCTTTTCATAGATAGTCGATGTTCTTAATTGATTTTTAAAGTTTTGCCTCTTTTGTCTTGTTGTGATTAACATGAATTTAGACTTTTTGGGGTGTAAAGCCATGATTTTGCTCTGCCCAGTCAACTAGATTATTAATGTCACTCTGCAATCCAGAACTGATTGAATCAGCATGTTGGCCATGTCTATGCACTGTGGTGTCGTCTGCAAAAAGCTCACACGATGAAGTAAGATGAAGGGGGGAGTCATTTATATAAACGGTGAAGAGCATAGGTCCTAAGACTGAGCCTTGGGGAACTCCATAATTGACTGATTGAAATGAAGATGTAATAGTATCTTTGGAGACGGTTTGTCGTCTGTCAGATAGAAAAGACGAAACGAGGGCGATAGAATCTTGGGTTAAACCATACAATGATAGTTTTTGTTCAATAGAAGGCCATGATCAATAACATCAAAGGCCTTAGCAAAGTCGACGAGAATGGCACCGGTGAGAAGGTCATTGTTAATATTGGAATGCCACTGTTCGATTAGATTAGTGAGTACTGTTTGGCAGGAATGATTTTCTCTAAAGCCACTTTGGTTACAATGGAAAAGATCATGTGTGGTAAAGTATGTCTGAAGGTTACGTTTTAAATGCTTTTCTAGAGGTTTGGAGAGGTTAAATAAGATAGAGATAGGTCGGTAGTTTGACGGATCTTGGGGGTCACCATATTTATATAGTGGTATCACCTTGGCATCTTTAAATAATTGGGGATAACAGCATTTCTCAATACAAAGGTTATAAATATAGGTAAGACAGTCAGTGATAATAGGCGCAGATAACTTTAAGATATAGTTATCAATATGATCTAAACCGCAACATTTAGAATGCTTGACTTGAATTAATTCTTGGTATACCTCATGCACAGCCATAAACTGGAAACTGAGTTTAGGACCTAATTTTTTGGAGTCACAGTACTCTTTCAGTAACAATAGATCGTTAGAGCCAGTTCGGTCGGCTAGTATCGTTTTATCAGCTATGGTACAGAAATGATTGTTGAGTTCTTCAACAGATAGATCGTTTGACAAGGGCGTACACTGTGTTGAAGATTTGCAGGATAATTGGTTAATTGCTTTCCAGATAGATTTTGAGTCTTTTTTAGATTGAATAAGATCGCCAAAATACTTTTTTTTTGCAACTCGCTTCATGTTTGTCATTTTGTTTCGCTGCTGTGTGTGTGTGTGTGTGTGTGTGTGTGTGTGTGTGTGTGTGTGTGTGTGTGAGAGAGAGAGAGAGAGAGAGAGAGAGAGAGAGAGAGAGAGAGAGAGAGAGAGAGAGAGAGAGAGAGAGAGAGAGAGAGAGAGAGAGAGAGAGAGAGAGAGAGAGAGAGAGGGCGAAGAGAGAGAGAGAGAGAGATCAATGAACTCGAACTCGAACTCGAATGTTTTAATTGCACAGACAAACGTCCTTACAATATCCGAAGACAAACAAAGCAAATTGAACACAATAATTGTTATAAACAACATAAATCATGCAGAGCTATAAACCTGACACACACACACACACATCACACATACACACACACACACACACACACACACACACACACACACAACACACATACACACACGCGCGCGCACGCGTGCATACACACAAAAACATATACACAATATGAAATGTAGGCCACAGCCGTAAAGGAAGACAATATGAAAACGTAGGCCACAGCCGTAAGGGAATTATAAATTTTCTTTTCATGGACAGCGACTCTTTTCTTTTCTATACTGAAGACAATCTGTTAAGAATGTTGCAAGCATTAATGAGTTTAAGCATTGAAAGAAGCGTGAAATGATATTTAGGTCATTTATCTGAGTAAGCAGTGAACGTGGAAACACGGCTTCATGTATATGTGAATATGCATGACAAGCATAGATCAAATGAATTTCATTTTCCTCACTTGCACCACATAATGGACAAGATCGTAACTGTCTGTTGTCTGCTACCTATACCGATTACTGTTTAATTCATTCATCCCAAGTCTAAATCGTATTACTGCGTCTCTATACCGTCGTACATCAAGGGACGATAAATAAACTTCGTAACATAGGACATCTTTAAAACTTCTATATTCGTTAAATCGTTCACTTGTACATATTTTGTCATGCCATTCTTGTTAAAAACAATCTTGGAGACGTTCTTTCAAGACTCTTAAAAAACCAATCTTGCTTCCTACTTGTTGTTCTGTCCACACATACCCAAACCCATACCGAAATAATTGCTGCTTAACATCAGATAGCCATGTTTTAATTCCTCTCTCATCTAACTGCTTCAAATGGATATACATCGCTTTAGGCATTCTACTGTTTTCCATTTCCAATAGCTTGAACCAATATTTCATAGCCTTCATGACTGTATTAATAAAAAGAGGATGTCTACCTAATTCCCCATATATCATAGAGTTGGGTGTTTTTGGGCTGACTGATAAAAACTTCTTACAAGCATACATATGAACATGCTCTATTTCCTTTACCTCTTTAATCCCCCATACCTCTCCTGCATATAATAGTGCAGGTTGAATCTGGTGGTCAAATAAACGTAAAAATACTTTAACATCACTGCATTCTATTGTCCATAGTGCCCAGGTATACCCATTGCCTTTTCTTAGCTTTTCTTGCTATCTGTTCCATGGCCATTTCTAAAGACAGTTTTGTTGTTAAAGTAAAGCCCAGATAAACATACTGAGTTAACCACCTCAAGCATTTCTCCATTTAAGTACCACTTCTCTCGTGCTGCCAGATGACCTCCTTTTCTGAATACCATAATTTTGGTTTTAGTTAAATTTACTGTCAACCCTATTTTATTAGACTCTCTAGCTAATATATTTAATTGGTTTTGCAATCCCACTACAGTGTGTGACTGCAAACAATAGAGTGAATATTTCTTCTATCAGATTAGACAAAACTATGCCGTGTCTTCCACCTCTCTTTAATTCATCTGCTACTTCGTTTATAAATAAACAGAAAATGTTTGGTGAGAGTAATCAGCCTTGTTTCACACCCACCGGTGACCCAAAGAACTCTGTGTATTCATAACCGACCCTCAAACAACAAAGAACATTTTCATACATGCTTTTAAGTAAGTCTAACATTTTTCTTGACAATCCTTTTCTTGCTAGACAAGCCCATAGCTTATCATGATTTACAGAATCGAATGCTTTCTGGTAGTCTATAAAGGCTACATAAACTTTGCCTTTTCCCTGTGCCATGCTTTTCTGTATCATGCTGTACAGAGTGAATATATGGTCTACTGTAGAATATCCTGCTCGGAAGCCTGCCTGTTGCTCTGTAATTTGTTTAGTTTCTAGTTTCTTCTATCCAAGCGCTTAATATTTTATTCAGAACATAATGTGAAAATCTTGCTGACTACGCTTATAAGGGATACACCTCTGTAATTACCAGGGTCATCAGGATTACCTTTCTTGTAAATAGGCACTATAATAGACTTTGACCAGAATTTCGGAAAATATCCTGCTTCAAGGAGAGCATTCAGATATTTTTTTTATT
This sequence comes from Phymorhynchus buccinoides, assembly GCA_017654935.2. Taxonomy (NCBI): domain Eukaryota; kingdom Metazoa; phylum Mollusca; class Gastropoda; order Neogastropoda; family Raphitomidae; genus Phymorhynchus; species Phymorhynchus buccinoides. The sequence continues at coordinate 9,314,941 of CM065689.1, forward strand.
TTTATATTATATCCACATTTTTCAGTATTTCTGCTGGGATGCCATCCCACTCACTAGCTTTATTTCTTTTAGGTGTCGCATTGCTTCGCTTATTTCATCTGCTGTGATTGGTTTGTCAGTAACAGGACAATACTCAGTGGGCTCAGGTACAGATTGGTGGAGTGGTACTTGGTCTTCTTTAGTTGTGTTTAAAAGTGCCACCGATCTTTTGAAATGTTTGGTTTGGGAACATTACTTCGAAGGACAGAACGAACAATGTTCCAGAAATGAGCTATCAGAACATTACTTTTTTGTTTTTTTGTTTTTTGTGTCAGTTAGGGATTTTACCTTTTTGTTTTTTAAATTGTTCCCGTTTTTCTTTATATTCCTTTCTTTCTTGGAAGTATGCCAGTCTGTTTTCTGTTCTAAGTTTACTGTCTTTCGCATCTCTATTTTGGCCTAATGCTCTTCTTGTGACATGTTTCTTCGTCTTACAATCTTCATCAAACCAAAGCAGGCTCTCTCCAGGGTTCACTGCTGCAAAACATCGTTTTGTTCATGCACTGGGAGAGAGAGAGAGAGAGAGAGAGAGAGAGAGAGAGAGAGAGAGAGAGAGAGAGAGAGAGAGAGAGAGAGAGAGAGAGAGGGGGGGAGAGAGAGAGAGAGAGAGAGAGGGGGGGGAGAAAGAGAGAGAGAGAGAGAGAGAGGGGGGAGAAAGAGAGAGAGAGAGAGAGTGAGAGAGAGAAAGAGAGAGAGAGAGAGAGTGAGAGAGAGAGAGAGAGAGAGTGAGAGTGAGAGGCTTCAACTTCAACTTCAAATAAACTTTATAAACCACTGAACTGAGCTGAACACATAGGCGCGCGCACACGCTTAAACACACACACACATGCGCAAACACACACAGACACACACACACACACACACACACTCACACTGCGCGCCCACTGCGCGCGACAGACAGAGAGACACAGACGACCGACAGAGACAGAGTATAGAAAGAGAGAGAGAGAGAAAGAGAAGAGAGAGAGGAGAGAGAGAGAGAGAGAGAGAGAGAGACGAGAGAGAGAGAGAGACAGAGAACAAGAGAGAACAAGAACAACGATTTAATGAACTGGGCCATTTGCCCATGTCAAACGGAACAGTGGGGTAGGGGCGATAAGAGAAATAAGAAAAATAACATAGAGCGAGATAGGAGAGAGAAGAGAGAGAGGATGAGGAGAGAGAGAGACAGAGAGAGAGAACAAGAGAGAGGAGAGAGGGGAGAGAGGAAGAGTGAGATGAGAGATGAAGGGAGAGAGAGAGAGAGGCGATAACAGTGCAAGAACTGAACAGTGCGGAGAGGGAGGGGAGAGAGAGGCCTAACAAATAAGAAAAAAAAAGGGGTAGACGAGGAGAACTAACGCCGAGGGAGAGGAGAGTGAGACGCGAGATGGAAGAGAGAGAGGATTTGAGAGAGAGAGAGATCTCAGAGAGAGAGAGAGAGAGAGAGAGAGAGAGAGAGAGAGAGAGAGAGACGAGAGAGAGAGAGAGAGAGAGAGAGAGAGAGAGAGAGAGAGAGAGAGTGAGAGAGAGAGAGAGAGAGAGAGAGAGAGCGAATCAAGCAAGGGGTTATCATTATGTGACAGCTGGTTTGGTTGACACCATTCAAGTAAAACCTTGTTGATTGGCCTTCTGTCATAACAGGTAATGTGTGTGTGTGTGTGTGGTGTGTGTGTGTGTGTGTGTGTGTGTGTGTGTGTGTGTGTGTTTTCTCTCTCTCTCTCTCTCTCTCTCTCTCTCTCTCTCTCTCTCTCTCTCTCTCTCTCTCTCTCTCTCTCTCTCTCTCTCGTAGTTTACAGTCATGAAATGATCAACATTGTTTGTCTTATCCAGCTCTGGAATTGCAGGATTACTGTAGTTCATGAGTTAGTTAAATTTAAATTTTGATTTATGTCCCTTTTTTCCCTTTTGTTTTGCTAATAATTTGTTAGTTTTTTGTGTTGTTTTTTCCATCCACATTCACAGACATAAAATCACATACATAGTTACACTTATTCATACACACGCACTTATATTCACATACACACACACGCACACACACAAACACACACGCGCGCGCACGCACATGCACTAAACAAGTTTATTTTTTAATTTAGAAAAAAAGTCTAATATCACATTGTGTGAACAGACTTAAATTAAATCAATCAATCAAATCTCTCTCTCTCTCTCTCTCTCTCTCTCTCTCTCTCTCGTCCCCATCTCTCTCTCTCTCCCCTCTGTCTGCCTTCTGTCTTTCTCTCTCCTGTCTCTCTCTCTCTCTCTCTCTTTCCCATCTCTTCTCTCTCTCTCAGTCTCTCTCTCTCTCTGTTTCTCTCCTGTGTGTGTGTGTGTGTGTCTGTCTCTCTGTGTGTGTATGTCTGTCTATCTGTGTGCGCGTATGTGTGTGTTTATGTGTGTGTGCGATTTAGCGTGTGTGTGTATTATGTATGTGCGTGTCTGCCTGCATGTCCTGTCTGTCTCTGTGTGTCGTCTGTCTTTCTGTCTGTTTGTGAGCGTGGTGCGTGATGTGTGTGTGCGTGTGTGTGAATGTGTTTGTATCTGTGTGGTATGTGTGTGTGTGTGGTGTGTGTGTGTGTGTGTAGTGTGTGTGTGTGTGTGTGTGTGTGTGTGTGTGCCCCTTGTCATGGATCAGAACACTCACCTGTGCTCTGATTTCCAAGAAATCAAACCGTCAAAACGGCGATTCCTCCTTGGCGGAGATGCCGGAGAGAGAAGAAGCCATTTTGGATGAGGTGGGTGGAGGCCACTCATTGTGGTTGAAGCTTTTTCTTCTTTATAGTGCAGTAAAAAAAAAAAGGGAGCTATTTCCTTTGTTGTGAGCGAAACTCCTTTAGGTAAACTGTATAAAAAAATATAAAAAAATAAAAATAAAAAAGCTTGTATTGTGGACATTTCGTGCAAACGATTTGGTCTAAACTCAGGCGGCCATTCTTTCACTAAAATAATTTGACTTCCAGCACCTCCGCCAAGGAGGAATCCCCGATTTGACGAACCTTTGATTTCTTTCCTAAAAATTTCTGAAACCAGAGCAAAGTGAGTGTTGCGATCTTTGTAAAGGGTGTTTTTCTGGTGATCTCGACGTGTTTCTTGCACACAAAAAACTCATCGTCCGTCACGGTGTCCCTTTAAGGCGTAGTATCATGGCTATCTGTTTGAATGCAGCGGATGAAAGTGGCTTGCGGGCTACTGGGAAGAGGACGGTTTCTTCTCCTCCTTCTTGTTCTTCGACGATCGCTCCGAATTCCTGTCAATGAAGAACGCAGATGCGTCACGCTGCCGTTATGCGCGGTGACGTAAGTGTCCCGCGCGACCCCTCTTTCTTATCTACACACCCCCCCCCCCCCCCCCTTTCTTTTCTCGGGCCGCCACTTTAATTGCCATCCAGCTTCAAACGGACGCCGATTAAGGCATTTGTCTCTTTGAATCCCGATCTACCTCCCCATCACATGAGAAAGTGACAACCACGGTCGGCCCCCTTTGAACCCTTCCTTTCCGAGCACGAGAAGAGATTTTCCTTCCCGGAATGTCGGCATGTGATAAGGATGTAACCGGCGCGTGATTGTTCGGTACTAGTATGCATAAAATTATAGCATCATCTTGTGATGTGTCAATTGCTATAAACCAACCACAGGCTTTCATTGTTTGAAAGTGAAGGCTAATAATTGGAGTAGTGAGAAAAAGTTTTCAACACAAGACGCTGAAACCTAGCTAGAGCAACATTGCAGACTCACCTCTCTCCCAGCCAGTCAGAATAGCCCACTAGTAAGTATTATTGATGACTGGTGATTGAGATTTGTTTTTTGTTTGATCCTATTTTTGATCTAGATCCTATGTTCAATGATGAATAAGGAGTAGATAAGATATGTTATTGAAAAGAAGTGGTAAACATTCTGTTCTATTTATGTGCACTGATTATTTGTGTGTGTGTTTTTTGACTTTAACTCTTTTGGTACAAGAACCGGATTTTATGCCTACTAACCCATTTGTCTATTTTTAGTAGGAAACCTATGGGCCGCAATCTTGCACTTTATGATACCATTCCTTTCCAGGTGTTGGATGGAGAGTGATGTTGGCTTTGATCACCTTTTATGTTTTTACTGATCTCAGTTTGTTAACTGAAATTCAGATTATGTGTTCTTAGTGCTATTGTACAAGGGAAGCCTTCTAGCCGGTTGGGATTCACTAATTCCCTGCCGACTGAAGCCCCTTGTCTCTAAGCCATAGAGACCTACATCCACCTTCTCCTGTGATTATCAGCAGGGCATCGTGGGCAGGAAGATCATCCCTGACTCACAAGCACCAAGACGGGAACGCCGCCAAGACGGGACCCGCACCCAGAATCCGCGAGGAGACCACGCTTGAACCGTGCCATCCCGCGAAGCCGTAACCGGAACGACTGGGAGCTACTCTCACCTGACGAGCAAGCCCAGCCAACCCAGCACTCGCCGATCACTACGGAGGAACTTGACAACAGCTAAGTCCCCCGGACCGCGCCAATCATTTGAACTTCCCCCCTGGCACTGACTGAGACACTAAGAGTGAACCCTTTATCGCTTGGGGCTAACCTTCTAGAAAGACAAAAGTCTTGTAAATCCTTTCGGATTTCATTGTTTTTTTTTCATTCATATTTTGTTTTGGCGCCATTGAGCTGCTTTATTATTATTGTTGCATAATCTTATGCAGATTTTGTGAGTAAATAAAATACAAGTGTGAAATAATCCTGAACCCTTTGGTCAGACTGATGAGAGTGGGAGTCTTGTAATTTCATGTAAAACCCTACTTCTCTCTGTCTGCCATTTAGAGCAAATCAACCACTTGTATTTCTTTCAACCATACGAGCCAGAACCCGGGCACAAATATAAATTTATTAGATGAAAAGGGGCCGGGAAAGTTGCTCATCTCCCAGACCCTAGAGAAGTGGGCTAAAGGCAAATTTTCTACTTGAAAATTTAACACACTAAAAGTCTTCCCTAGAGGCTTAGCCTTTTAACCCATTACCTCGTCACATGCGCCTAACTAAGATATCCGTCTTCGGGGCTGGGGAACTTTGTAAGAGCGCCTCGGGGGTAAAAACAACAACAAAAAGCCAGGAGAATGGACCATTAAGGCAGAAAGATAGTAGATGACAGTAAGCAAATGGAAAAAAGGCAGAGTCAAAGAGAGTGACAGATTAGAGGAAGTTACTGAGCGCAAGAACTTCCAGAGGACGATTGAATTAGTCGAAATGCGTTGCAACATTTCGAACAGGAAATAGAACACGGGTGTTCTAGATTAACGTACCTTTTAACGTAAACCAGCAAATGGGGATCTGACGAGCAGCTGATAATGGAATCCAAGGTCCGCTGGTTGTGGCATTTATTAGTGTCCTGCCTTTTAGGCATGTTTTTGTTAGGCGCTCAGCAAAACGAACACCCCCTCCCCCCTCCGAAGACGGGGTATGGCTGCCCATGTGGCGGGATAATCAAAGACGGTAGCGCAAGCTCGTAGCCAACTATTTGTAATTCCTACCAAATGGGCCACAGACAAATCACACACAAAATGAAAACATTCAAAATATCAGAATATCACTTTTTAGAAGAAAGTCAATCAGCAATCAAAATTAGATAAAACGTATCGGGTCACGTTGACAATTATTCACGGGATATATTTCTATTTCTCCATGGTAACACAGTGATAGCCCACGCTTAATATATGACTTACAGCTCACTGTGTTGCCATGGGGAAAAAGTTAAAAATCTCTCGTGAATAGTGTTAACGTGCACCTTTCGTAAATCCATTTGTTTCCCCACAAAGCCATCGAACAAAGTCGGATTTCGCACAAGGAAATGTTCTCAACCCATAGGAGCTCATGCGTTTGTTCACCATGCTGGCTGTTCAAGTGCTTCCTTCTGTTGTGCCGATGTGATCCGACCCTGAGTCTTTTAGCCAGGGGTACGTCAAGAACACAAAATGTAGAGCATTAAGCTTCCGTGCAGAGCGTTAATTACATCGAACCGAGGGACATAC
>CM065689.1:9325369-9330369 GCA_017654935.2 Phymorhynchus buccinoides
GGAATCGCGGCGTTGGTACAGTTCGGGGTGGGGGGTTAGGGGGGGGGTGGACATATTGATGCAGCATTATTTTAGTGAAATCGAAATTTATTGGACTGGGTTTCCCCGATGTTCGGAGTGTGGCTGCCCAAGTGGCGGTAATAATGAACGGTTCACACACGTAATGTCTCATCCGTAGGTATATTTTGTACCTAGTGTTCAAGTGCTTCTGTGGGGAAGATCCATGGAGTCTTTTCAGCCCAGGGTGACACAAACAAAACCATTGGGTTGGGTCAATTTCAGGAAAGAGAGAGAGAGTGAGAGAGAGAGGAAGAGAGAGAAGAGTCGACGGACGTAGATGGATGCGGAGAGAAAGAGACGAGAGAGAGAGAGAGAGGAAGAGAGAGACAGACAGCAGGAGAGAGAGGAGAGACGGAGATTGGAGAGAGAGGAAGAGAGAGAGGGAGACGAGATGAGACGAAGATGAGAGAGAGAGAGAGAGAGAGAGAGAGAGAGAGAGAGAGAGAAAGCACATTTTAATTTATTTATTTATTTTAAGAAAACTTTTATATAGCGCCTAATTTAAGCTCTAAGCGCTTTTACAGAAATCACTAAAAGAATAGTAAACACAATGCAACAAAAAGTATACAACTAAACATTACCCAAACCCCCCTTCCCTGATCCTCAGTCCAATTTTCTCAACAACGCTCAAATAATGAATGACAAATCTACAGTACACTTTACGCAACCACATTATTGCAGGGAAAGAAGAGATAACATTCATCTTTCAATTATATTAACCATCTGTAATAATGCATATTGCGAACGTTAGGTTTGGTTTGGGTAGGAAGAAAACACAAAACCACACGCGCACACACTTTTCTAGGTCTCGCTTCTCTACCACACACGCGCGCAATGAGCGCACGCACGCACGCGCACAAACCACCCACACCACACACACACACACACACAACACACATCACACACATCACACACACACACACACACACACACACACACACACCACGTAGTCTACGCTATGCTGGGGAATGTTTTCCTTAAAAGCAAACCAATGCTCTAGCTGCCCAGCTACTGCTCGTTAAAAATCAGATGCCCCACTGTTTGTTAATCATAGTCATTACAAAAAACCCACTAAGCTAGGTAGGACCTGAAATTTATTATTGCAAGCAGCTGAGGGGAAAACCCACGAATAGAGTGACATTAAGTTCTCTCTCGCTTCTCCTACTCTCCCTCCCTCTCGCTCTCTCTCTCTCTTCTCTCTCTCTCTCATCTCTCCTCTCTCTCTGTACATGCTCTAAAAATGTTATTATTAAGCCTTCTCACTTCAAAATTAGCGATATAATGGAACTAGGCATTTCGTCCATTAGACTACATGTTTTACCTCAACCCAAAGCTATTTTCAGTACAAAATCGTGAATAAACTGACCCCGGGGCCTATATAGCAAACGATTTCCTCTTACTAAACATTCGTAACAAACATATAATTTATATTCTCGCCTAGACAAACCAGTTGTTTTATGACCTCACCTTACATCACTCCGGTAGCAAACTATGGAGATGAATGGAAAAACTTGCAATAAAAAAAAACCTAGTTAGTTAAGTGTATCCCATCCCTTTTTTTAAAAGAAATATCACAAACACTCTGAGAAAAGAAAAGTTTTTTTTTAAGTTATTAACTTCCTAGAAATAGTCGCTGTTTCTTAGAGAAAATAATAATGACTTTAGTAAATATAATGTAAAATGTTCTCCTATAACGTGGGCTTATTAGTGTATTGTATTCTATCATGGACCAGGCGTGTTCGAACACCACCCAAGAGAGAATAGGTATGCAGGTTTTGGTATAGGATATATGTATGTTCTTTTGTGTGTGTGAGGAGTACGTGAACGAGCGTGTTCGTTTGCGCTTGACTTTGTTCTCATGATCTTTCCAATTTACTGCCTCTTGTTATTTTCTATCTTGTTATGCATTTTTTACTTTCTTTTGTTTTCCTTTTCTTGTATTTGGCTCTTTTCTTTCCCCCCTCGAGCGGCATGGTGTTTTAAAGAACGCTTGAGCTTATCAGTTTACCCCATTAAACATTCGTGTTCGTTATTCATTCGTACTCCTCTCTCTCTCTCCTCTTCTCTCTCTCTCTCTCTCTCTCTCTCTCTCTCTCTCTCTCTCTCTCCTCTCCTCTCCTCTATCTCTCTCTCTCTCTCCCTCTCTCTCTCTCCTCTCTCTCTTCTCTCTCACACAAACGTGAATACCCTTTAACTTCAGCGTGTACACACTAACTTTCACGGGCGCACGTTTTTCAGCCTGAATGGTAGGTCTATCTTTAGTGGTTGTTGTGTGAGTTGTGCCACCCACGTGAATGTTGAATTCCAATTAACTCTTGTTGTGATTAGTAGTATGAATAAGATTTGTCTTCAGTTCTGTTTTGCTGGGTGGCCAAATACGGAAGGTTGCGAGGAAATTTAACACCATCCTTCTATTTTTTTAGTAGCGAGGAGAATGTCTTTATAGACATTAGTGGTCTATAGACAAATTAGTTAATTCGACGACAAGAATGGCAAATTAAAGTTAATGGACCAGAAGTGTGTTCAAGTGTTACGTATTGGTTAAACAATAACCCTAACTTTATTATACAATTGATGCGAAATTAGAAGCTTTTCTGAAGTGGAAAAAAGACCTGGGGATGTTATTGGTTGGATAATAGTTAAATTTTGATTCACACATCCAACTGACAAATATTTAAAAAGGCAAATAAACTCTCTGGTATGATTTCTCATTTCATTCAGCACAAAACTAAAGATATTATGGTGGACCCTGTTCCAAATCATGGTGAGACCAAATAGTAGAATATGGTAATGTGATTGGTCTCCATCATTAAGAAAAACATACTAATGACTATCGAAAAATGTCCAAAGGCGATTCCACCTAAAAACAAATTATCAACAATGAGTAATATGATCTAGAGGGAAAACTGAAACTTCTTAATCTACCTAGCCTAGAGTATAGAAGAGCACGGGGAGATATGGATTGAAACTTTTAAGATCTTAAAATGGATATTATGATACGAGAACTACACAACACACTTTTTCTTTAGTGAACTCTACCACTAGAGGGACACTCCTTCAAAAACTAAACAAATACAAAATCATTAGTTCCTACTAATATTTAAGCCATTTTTTCACCACACCAGGGGTTATTAACAATTGGAAATTATCTACCAAAAATGATGTGACTGCAAACCGCAGGAACACTCAATAGTTTAAAAACAAATTAGATAAATTTTTTTAGGAAGATTATTGCTTCCAGACTAATAAGTATTCAGTAATAAATTAGTATGCAGAGCAGATTTGTTGTTTTCACTGTATGTTTTGTACTCTTTAAAATAAAAAAAATTATAACAAAAAACCAAAAAACAAAAACGTTTAACTGTGCGTTTCCTTATAAACTAAAGGAAATCGCAGGCTAAAGGCTATTAAAAGCCTATATGCCGTATCTGATATGATTATGATATGAATGATATAACCCAGTAACCAGTTTGGAATGGAATTTATAGTGATATGATGCGTTATTTTGTAGAGAAGTAATGATTATGAGAGAATGTATACTATTTTGCGCAGAACGAAAATACTTTGTGGAAAACCGCTCGTTGTTTATGCTTCTGCAATTTGATTTATTATCAGTAAGTATCTCAAGCGGAGACAATCAGTATTTGAGACACTCGTTTTTGCTACTCTTATTACTGAAATAATGTTCAATCTTGTTTAGTGTAGCGTCTGTATTCGTTATTAGCAAAATAATCTTCGTTTTGCACTTTTGTCTCAAAGATACATAAATGTAACTTTGAATGAGTAGAGGGATTAAAATGTGGGTGAGTTACTTCAGGGCAAGTATATAATAAGGAGTGGACCGGGGCCTGATATAATATGCAGGGTCTACTGAGGAATAGCCAGGTTATGCATGCTGGAAAAAATAATCCCCATAATTGAGTAGACCATGACCAAGAACAATGTATCATACTCCATGACAACATGTGAAGATGAAAAGGACCTTGGAGTGAGTTTTGATAACGATTTTTCTTTTGACACACACATTCAAAATTGTAATAATAAGGCTAATAAAATGATTGGTCTAATCAAAAGAACATTTATAAGCATGAACTGTGATATTTTCAATAAATTATATAAAGCATTTAGTAAGGCCACATTTAGAGTATGACAATATTATTTGGTCCCCAAGATTTAAGTACCAGTCAAAATCAATAGAAAAACTTCAACGCAGAGCTACTAAACTTGTAAAGCAGTGTAAAAATATGTCTTATGAAAATATACTTTTGTATCTCAATTTGTTTTCATTAAAGGGAAGAAGAATTAGGTGGGATCTTATTGAAACTTACAAATTATTTAATGGCCATATATTGATTTGTCATGGAATAAATTCTTTGAATCACCACAGTAGAGTATGTCAAGAAATTCTGATGGGAAGATATTTATAAAAAGGTGTAATACTAATATTAGAAAAAAAATGTTTTCAGTAACAGAGTTCCTAACATGTGGAATGAATTTCCTTTTGAGCTTAAAATGTGCACCAAATACTAACATCTTCAAAAATCGTCTTGATGAATTTACAAAATTTATTAGTATATTTAGAAGCTTTGATCAATGTACTTTCAAAGGAAAACATGTTTAACCTTACAAACCTGGGACCTAAATAAATACTTGCCAAAGTGTTAAAACGATGGGACTTCCTAAAAAAGCATTCATGGCGTCTTTGTTTTGTCCCTACTACTATATAATACTAATACTACTAATACTACTACTTACTACTAATACTACTATGCGGACTGAAGATAGCGCTTGAGTTAGTTTTTTCAGTGCTAGGTCTAGGAGTCAGGGGACCACGTCACGGATGAGATGGCTGTTAGGATACTTCAAACTACTGCCATCATGAACTGGTGTACTGATACTTCCGCTGCGCTGCTGAAGGCTTAATGGTCGTCGTTGTTGTC
>CM065689.1:9335369-9340369 GCA_017654935.2 Phymorhynchus buccinoides
AGCACAGATTTATACATTCCTTGTAGAGTTGCATACAATTTTCCATTCACTCCGTTATTCCTTAGAACGTTTCATAACGCCTTTCTATTTACAGAGTCGAACGCTTTCTGAAAATCCACGAAAGCAACAAAAAGTTTAGATTTTTTTTACAAATATTTTTTACCTAGAGCATACAAAGTAAATATATGGTAAACCGTACTATAACCAGCCCGAAATCCAGAGAGAGAGCGACAGAGAGAGAGAGAGAGAGAGAGAGAGAGAGAGAGAGAGAGAGAGAGGAGAGAGAGAGAGAGGGAGAGAGAGAGAAGAGAGAGAGAGAGAGAGAGAGAGAGAGAGAGAGAGAGAGAGAGAGAGAGAGAGAGAGAGAGAGAGAGAGAGAGAGAGGTCGTGCGCTCAGGGATGTTTAAATTGAAGCAGGCTCTCCACCAAAGTTTCTAAATTACAGCGTTTCTGTCGGGTTTTCCTATTTAAAATTGTCAACATTACTTAGTGAAATGTCTTGGAAATTGATTTAATTGAAGATTTGAAGTTTTATCAAGAATTTGCAGTTATTTTTGGAAAAGTGGATCTTTGAAGTTGGCTGCTGACATCGTTCACTCACGGTTCTTTAACTTCCGTTCTGTTTGGTGTCGTTTTCCTCTGTTTTGCACCTTTCAGTTCGTCGTTGTACAGTTCTCGTTTGTTGGCTTTAGTTTTGTGTGCAAGGTGAGTGTTTAACTTTTTGTACATAAAGTCTGTATTTGGGGTACAGTTTTGTGAGATAACATGGCAAACTAGGGAGGTAGAAGAGGCTCAGAGTCAGGTTCGGGGAAGGGTGGATAGTGACAGCTGCGGATAGTGTCCGTAATTACTGTCTGTGTCTGAAGTGTTTAGACGCGTGTAGGGAACCGGGTGAAGGGGGTGACGACAGCATTGACTGCTACAGTTGCATGCAGTGGTGCCACAAGGAGTGCTGAAAACTGTCCCAAAAACATCTCAAAGGAACATGGCATTCAGTGGATGCGTCCTGACTTTCGGTCAGGAAAACGTGAGAGAAAAGGGCCCCTACAAATAAAGATAGACTTACTGCTGTCAAGGTTTGGTTCAATTGACCAACTTGAGGATAGGTTGAAGAAGAATGAAAATGCCACAGGGGATAATCTAGAGAATAAGTTAGAAGAGATGGTGGACAAAAAACTGGCAGAGAAGTGGGAAGAAAAAGAGGAAAGGGAGAAGAGGGAGATGAACTTGCTTGTGGTTGGGTTGCCAGAGAGTGATGAGAGAGAGCCAGCTGAAAGGAAAGAAGATGACATGAAGAAGTTGCAGGGCATTGTGGAAAAGATCTGTCCAGAACTTAAGGAAAACGAGGTGGAAGAAGATGTGAGACTGGGCAGAGTGTGTGTGTGTGTGTGTGGGGGGGGGGGGGGTTATAGGCCGAGACTGTGAGGGATAAAGGTCAGATCTGGGGATGCAAAGATGGAGATACTGAGGAATGCCTACAAAATCAACAAGGATGTTAAGGAACAAAAGAGCAAAGTATGCATCAACCCTGACTGTACCCCTGCTGAAAGACGTCAGCAGAATGAGTTAAGAGCTGAACTAAAGAGGAGGACAGACAATGGGGACAAGGACTTGAGAATCCGAGGCGGCACAGTGAAGTTGGGTTCGCCAACTGTGACAATCTCCTCTGATCAAAGTTGACCCAAACAACGAAGCCACCACTGTAAATATGTAAATAATGTCAATAAAAATGTTGATTTAAAAAAGGATTGTAAGGTTATGTACACTAACGCAGACAGTCTCCTTAATAAAAAAAAGAAAAGAAAAGAAAAGATGAACTGCTTAGTTTTATCAAAAGAAGAAGATCCTATCATATTTACCTTAACAGAGATTGTGCGTAAAAACCAGACAGGTTTTAATATAGCAGAATATTCTATTCCAGGTTTTGACAGTTTTACTAATGTAAAAGCACAAAGAGGGATTTAATGTATATTAAGACCAGTTTAAATGCACAAGAGTTATGTACACTAAATGGGACTGGTTTTAATGAAAGTCTTTGGGCACATATTAAAACCAATAGAGGACTAAATGTACTACTGGGTCGTGTTTATAAAAGTCCGAACTCAAGAATGGATAATGAAGAAAATGTATTGAAACTATTAAGTAACAAAGATATCACCAATATTGACAAAGTTTGCATAATGGGAGATTTTAATTACCCGAACATTGATTGGAAAGGAACTTGTCCAGGACACAGCGAACATAATTTGATAGAATGTTTAAAGGATGCATACCTAATGCAAATGGTAAAATGTCTCACCAGAAGAAGAGAAGGACAAAGATCTAATACCTTTGATTTCGTTATTGTAAATGATGAACTTATTTCAGATATCAAACGCCATAGTCCCCTGGGCAAAAGTGATCATGAAGTATTATTTTTCCAACTTTATATAGCAACATCAAACAGCAAAAATGACACAGTTTACACATTTTATTACAAAAGGGGGGACTGTTCTAAGAGGAGAGAGGAAATAGGTCAGGAAGATTGGTCTGTATTACAGTCTGTTGATGTTGACCAAGCATGGAACATTATAAAACGAAAATATGTGCATTTCATGGAGCAAAATATTCCTAAAATTGAAATTGGTAAACATAATAAACCAAAGCCTATGTGGTTTAACAAACAGGTTTTGAAAGTAATAAAAAAGAAATACTATCTCTTCCAAGGATTCATAATCACACAAAAAGGTAGACATTATTTCAATTATATAGAAGCAAGAAATAAATGTAATAAAGAAATGAAACAAGCTCAAAGAGAACATGAAAAAACATAGCTAAAGATTGCAAGTTGAATCCAAAAAGGCTTTGGAAATATGTCCAGTCAAAAAGTAAGACTTCACCATGCTCCACTCTGTGTTGTGCCACCTGGAGCGGCCGGGGACCTACGCCAGCCTTCTTTTCATGGACTTCTCATCGGCCTTCAACACGACCCAGCATCACCTGGAGCGGCCGGGGACCTACGCCAGGCTTCTTTTCCTGGACTTCTCCTCAGCCTTCAACACGACCCAGCATCACCTTGAGCGGTCGGGGAGCTATGCCAGGCTTCTGTTCCTGGACTTCTCCTCGGCCTTCAACACGATCCAGCATCACCTGGAGCGGCCGGGGACCTACGCCAGGCTTCTTTTCCTGGACTTCTCCTCGGCCTTCAACACAACCCAGCATCACCTGGAGCGGCCGGGGACCTGCGCCAGGCTTCTTTTCCTGGACTTCTCCTCGGCCTTCAACACCCCAGCCTCACCTGATGGTGCGGAAGCTGATGGCGATGGACGTCAAGCCCCTGATCATCAGATGGCTCTGCATTTTTTTTTTTTTTTAAGCTCCGCTAAGCATTCTGTTTAACAAGTCTATGGAACTTGAAACTATACCCACAGAATGCAAAAATGATAATGTAACTGCAATATTTTAACAAAGGAACAAAAAGAGACCCTGGCAACTACAGACCAGTTAGTTTGACATCTGTTACTTGCAAAATATTTGAGTCAATAATTAGAGATGTTCTAGTAGACCATAATGTTGTTTATAAATAAATTGTACACAGAATGTGAGCATGGTTTTCGTAGCCATAGATCTTGTGTTACCCAACTCTGACATGTTATGGAAGATTTTACTAAATGATTGGATAAAGGGAAAGACGTTGATGTAATGTATTTAGATTTCCGTAAAGGCAGAGACAGTGAGGCCGAGAGTGCAATGAACACGAACTAAAATAATGGAATAAAAGGATTTTTAGAAGTCGTTCAACAGGCAAAAAAGACAGGTGTGAGTGTGTGTTTATATGTGTGCGCGCGTGTGAGCATGTGCTCGCGTAATATGCGTTTGACTCTACTAACAAACATTACATTATTTTGTTCCAACTTTCTAACTAGGGCCTAATCAAAAACTAAGAATAATGAATTGAGAAAACAAATCGACATTAGAAGGAACTTATTTAAGTAACAGAGTCACTAAACAGTCATGCCAATCGTGATTTTGAACATAGAGGATAAAAAAAATCAGAACGGACACACCAAGAGGCCACAAGGCCTAGTTGTCCTACGCTATGTGATATTACCTGACCTGACGAAACTACATACCAATTACCAAATCTACAAAGAATAACTTTAAACAAATCCCTTTCACTGCCTTGACAGTATGTGAGACACTCTGTCCATTTTTACTGCACTGCGCTGAAACGAGACAATGCGAACTGAGACAATGCGAACTGAGACTATATTATGTGAACTGAGACAATGTAAACTGAGACAATGTGAACTGAGACAATGTGAACTGAGACAATGTGAACTGAGACTATATTAATAATGTGAACTGAAACAATGTGAAATGAGACAATGTGAACTGAGACAATGTGAAATGAGACAATGAGAACTGAGACTATATTATGTGAACTGAGACAATGTGAGCTGAGACAATGCAAAGGTCCAAGGTCGCCTCAAGACCTGTGGTGAGGCGACCTTGGACCTTTGCTACGGGAACATCCCCTCAGCCTACCGAAGCAGGCCGATGCCCAGCCTTGGTCGGTCGGTTCACAACCTGGTCCACCTACTGCCTCTGCACCGCCAACGGCTGAAGACCAGCAAGCCCTCAGTGCGTATGTTGAAGACGTGGACCAAGGAGGCTACGGAGGCCCTCAACGGGTGTTTTGAATGCACCGACTGGGACGTACTGCTGGAGGGTGACTCGCTGGAGAAGCAAGTGGATACCATGACCTCCTATGTGAATTTTTGCGTTGACATGCTGGTGCCCAGCAAGGAGGTGCGGATCTACCCGAACGACAAGCCCCGGGTTTGCAGAGAGCTGGCCGGCGTCATCAGGCAGCGACAGCAGGCCTTCCAGGACGGAGACGAGGCCGAAGTGAAACGCTTGCAGAAGGAGACGAGGAAGACGGTGCTGGCTGACAGGGGCCGATTCAGGGACAGGGTGGAGAACCACTTCTCCTCTGGCAACCCCAGGCAGGTGTGGAG
>CM065689.1:9345369-9352869 GCA_017654935.2 Phymorhynchus buccinoides
GGCATAAGTTGATGTTTGTAGTAAAACTCATTAACATAACTGATGAACGAGATTGTACATTATGTACTTGTGATAAGATTTGCGAAAGGAAGATACGCTAGTTTTATTTTTGAAATTATCAGGGATGTCGTTCCACAGTTTACCACCTGAGTATGCAAGGGATGCTTTATATAGATCTGTTCTGGGGTGGGGCATTATTAATTTGGTTTTGCTTCGAATTGCATGGACTTTAAATTTAGTAATAAGATATTTTGGTACTAACTTATTTATGATCGTGTACATAAGGGTACCTTTGCTTAGTAGACATTTCAAATCAAATGGTAGAATGTTGAGTTCGTTATAGTCATTCGTTTCAAGGGAGGACGATTTAAAGTGTATGAGTTTAAGAGAACGTTTATATAATCTTTCAACGTGTTTTAGTGTGTTTTTACTAGCTGAATCCCAACATGTTAATGCATATTCAATGTCAGGCTGAATATAGGCATGGAAAAAAAGTTTACGCGTATGTTGATCCAAAAAAAAGTGCTTTATTCTATTGAGCTGAAATACTTTTTTTGAAATTTTCTTGGCCAGTATTTCCATGTGTTTTGACCATGATAAGTTGTTGTCAATGCATAGGCCGAGTACTTTGTGTGAAGTAACTTCTTCTTCTAGAGACTGTTCATAGATAGTTAGTGTACTTAATTGATTTTTAAAGTTTTGCCTCTTTTGTCTTGTTGTGATTAACATGAATTTAGATTTGTTTGGGATGTAATGCGATATGATTTTGTTCTGTCCAGTGAACTAAATTATTAATGTCACTCTGCAATTCAGAACAGAGAGAGAGAGAGAGAGAGAGAGAGAGAGAGAGAGAGAGAGAGAGAGAGAGAGAGAGAGAGAGAGAGAGAGAGAGAGAGAGAGAGAGAGAGAGAGGAGAGAGAGAGAGAGAGAGAGAGAGAGAGAGATACAAGGACCTGAATCAACACGCAAACGCACAATGATGATACAATGATTTTATACAAATTATACAATTGTATGATGCAATATTATTATATTTTGGCCATTTACTGAAATGGAATTTGTCATTGGTTGACATTAGCCCGTAGATGTATCCAGTAGTAAGGTGAGAGCTGAATAGTAAACTATGTTTCACAGTAATGGAAGAAGCATGACATGTCTTTTGTGGAAGATAACATGAGTCTCAGACGAGTGGTCATTAACACTGATTTTCAGCGCTGCAGACTAACATTTGGTTAGTAGATCGCTGTGGACCTTCCTCAACGTCGGCTGGTTCTCAAGTACTTTTGACCAAGAGAGTGGGGACATACCCAGAGCAAGGCATGTCCACAATGAACACATCTGAACCCAGGCCTTCAATAATACGAGCTGCCCTATGCATACTCCTCACAAAAAGGCAAGCAACAAAACTTCACTGCAAATACGCTTTAATCATAAATCGTACGTAAAGTTTTACTGTTGTGATTTCATCTTCAACATTCCATTTTAAGTGAAGCTGAGTAAATCACATAGCAGATTCATCTCAATCTCAGTATACTGAGCAACGAAAGAAATGGGTGTCAAAAATCCAACTGCCAATTTCAAATTCAAAGATATCAGTGCGCAAACATTTCATATCGTCATGAACAACGAGTGTGACCTCCGTAAGCATGAATACAGGCTTGGAAGCGGCTTGGTATTGAGGCAATGAGTCTATCCGGCTGGATCTGTGGGATGGCTCCTCACTTCCTTACCAGGTCTTCTTCCAAGGCATCCAGTGTCTGGGGACTGACGGGCATGCCGTAATCAGCTCACCTAAGCGTGTCCCATGCATGTTCAATCGGGTTGAGGTCAGGGAATCGGGGTGGCCAGTCAAGGTGGGCGATGTTGTGGGTGTTCAACTCATGCTGATGACATGTGCCCAGTGACATGGCACGTTGTCGTCCACAAAAACAAAGCTACCACCATGCTATTTCATCAGGGGGGTCACTTGAGGTCTGATGATGTCATTCAAGTAGCGTATCGTGTTCACATTGCCCCTCCGGAAGACCCCTAGGTCAGTACGTCCTCCAGTCCAAATGCCACCCAGACCATCAGACCGCCACCTCCATAACGGGCATGCTCAGCAACAGCAAAGACCAACAATCTCCCCAGGCCATCTTCACATTTGCTGACGCCCATCATTAAAATCCAAACGCATTAGCTAGCCTGTGCATTTTCAAAGGCTGACTAAACACCAATTTGATTTTGTTGCTTGAATTTTTGTGAGGAGTATAATATTATAATGCCGTCTTGAAATGAAGGCTGAAAGCGGCACAGTTCAAGGGAGGCAAATCAAGAAATACTGCTTTGTTTGTAAGTTTATGTATGGTTGTGTCGCTTGATTAGTAAAAAAAAAAAGCCAAACTGTATTGTACGAACGTGCACGTGTGTGCGCGCGCGCACGTGCACACACACACGCGCACGCGCGCAGGCACACACGCAAAAGACATTCTCTCTCTGTCTATATATCTGTCTCTCTTTGTCGCACACACGCACGCACGCACGCACACACACACACACACACACACACACACACACACACACACACACACACACACACACACACACACACACACACACACACAGCACATACACAAGAACAAAACATCCCATCATCACAGTTATTCCGGTTCGAACTACAATCAATCAATCAATCAATCAATCGGTCAATCAAATCAATCAATCAATCATCATTTATTTTCCCCATTTTAAAACAAGAAAATGTGAAATGTGTCTTGCAGTCGATCAGTTCAATACAGTAAACACAATATACAATACATAAATACAGATATATTAAAGTGTCCGCTCGCGCATACACAACACCCCCCACCCCCCCCACCCCCTACCCACCTCCCACCCACCCACACAAACACACTTAGGCAGCACAGCGACAGGCCAGTCAACATAACTTGCCCGTCACTGTGCCGCCATAGTGTAAAGGTGAAAACCACCCACGCACACAGAGTCCCCAATATATTGAACATACCTAGAACTGAGAAAGTAAGCATGTTCAATACTTACATCACTTAGGTAACAATTTAAATACACTCAACTGGCGCACACTCACACGTTCACGGACAAGTTACATAGCTATTTGTACTAAGCCCTTTTAAGCTGTTCGACTAATTAGGCCGGGTTCACATTAGACGCGTAAGTTCCGTACGGAAAACGGTAAATAAGTGGAAGAAAGATGGATAAAAGTTTACGCATTTTATATAGAGGAATTTCGGACAGGTGCGCAAATCTTTTCACTTATTTATGGATTGCGCACAGGTTTCCGCATGGAATATCCGCGTATGGGTGTAAACGGCCTTATAGTCAAGAAAACCCGGCTGCGCTCTTCAACCAAGAACAATTATGTACATGTGCTTTGTGGTTCCAGTAAGAAAATGCCAACCTGTTTCTGTCCAGGACATTGAACTCTCTAAAGAGGGTCTCAAGCTGCTATCTTAAGCTCTGTTCAGATAATGGGCATTTCTGGTTTCTTCGTATGAAGTGTTGTTAAACTTGTTATGCTCATTGCTGCTCGATTTCAGTGATTGCAGAGCATGCGCGCACACGTGCGCGTGCATGCACATAGACACACGCACATTCGCGCACTTATGCATGCACGAACGCACACACACATACACAGGACTGCAGCAGACACACACACACACTTGACAGACACAGACACACACACAACACACACACACATACACACACACACACACACACACCCACACACACACACGCACGCACGCACGCACGCACACACGCACGCACCCCCCCCAACCCCCCCTCCCCCACCCCACCCCCCTTGTCTTCGTCATGTGCAGGAAGAAAATCCAAGACTGAATTTACAGTGACAGAATAATCAGCAAAATGATTGTGGTCGCTTGAAGAAAAGGAAGGAAGGACTCCAGACTGGTATAGCTTTGAAAGGGCACAGTGGAGAGAGAGAGAGAGAAATACGAAATACGAAATACGAATGTTTTATTGAGGGTAAAAAGGATGAGCTACAATAGCTTCTTTACACCTTGCCCTCTCACTCACACATTCATGCCATGCATCATGCTAAGAACATTTGACATAAAACAATCAAGTCAAGAAAATGGAACAAAAATTGGCACATGAAATAATTGAAAAATACTAGCGCAACGCCTAGTACTGGCAATGCACCGTACTGGTAACGCCTAGTAACGGTAACGCCAAGTACTGGTAACGCTGAGTACAGC
Source organism: Phymorhynchus buccinoides (assembly GCA_017654935.2). Taxonomy (NCBI): domain Eukaryota; kingdom Metazoa; phylum Mollusca; class Gastropoda; order Neogastropoda; family Raphitomidae; genus Phymorhynchus; species Phymorhynchus buccinoides. The sequence goes on from CM065689.1 coordinate 9,349,605, forward strand.
AAATTTGAAGCGATTCGGTTAAGAAACGGCGGAGTTATAAGGCCTCGTTTCCCGTTGGCGATGCTCTGAGAGTGACGCGCTCTCCCAATTTGCCACCAGGCTTCGCCCGGGCCATAGCAAGCCTGACAGCAAATTTGAGGCGATTCGGTTAAGAAACGGCGGAGTTATTCGTGAAAAGGTGAAGCGGCGTATAGCACGCGCATTGCTGAACCGATTCGCTTCCGGTTTGGCACACCGATAGTCAACGTCCCCGGTCATGTATCTGCCAAATTGGAAGGCAATCGGCCCAGAAACGCCGGAGATACGGGCCCGTTTCGTGTTTCAGCCACACACACACACACACACAGGCACAGACACACACACACACACACACACACACGGACAGTTGGCTTTTTACTATATGATGTCAAAAATGGGAATTAAAGCAAGCATGGATAATACTTAGGTGAATGGTGAACTTGAATTGAGTACGAAAAAAGGGAAACAATTTTGAGACAATTACATTTTTTCAGAATAAAACCACTTTTAAGGAAGAACAAAAACCACACAAAAGCCCGCACACATTAAATATGGGAATATGAGAGAGGGACGGAGAAAGAGAGGGAGAGAGAGAGAGAGAGAGAGAGAGAGAGAGAGAGAGAGAGAGAGAGAGAGAGAGAGATGAGAGAGAGAGAGAGAGAGAGAGAGAGAGAGAGAGAGATATTTATAAGAAAATCTAGGCATAAGCTGATGGCATTGGTAAAGTTTGAAGTAAAACTCATCAATTAGCATTACTAATAAACAAGATTGTCCATTAGGAGCTTGTGATAAGATTTCCGAAAGGAAGATACGCTAGTTTTATTTTTTAGATAATCAGGGAGGTCGTTCCACAGTTTACCACCAGAGAATGTAAGGGATGATTTATATAGATCTGTTCTGGGGCGGGGCATTATTAATTTGGTTTTGCTTCGAATTGTATGGACTTTAAATTTAGTAATAAGATATTTTGGAGCTAACTTATTTATGATCTTGTACATAAGGGTACCTTTGCTTAGTACGCATTTCAAATCAAATGGTAGAATGTTAAGTTCTTTATAGTCATTGGTTTCTAGGGATGACGATTTAAGGAGTATGAGTTTAAGAAAGCGTTTCAACATGTTTGAGTGTGTTTTTACTAGCTGAATCCCAACATGTTGATGCATAATCAATATCTGGTTGGACATAGGCATGGAACAAAAGTCTACGCGTATGTTGATCTAAAAAGTGTTTAATTCTATTGAGCTGAATTTTTTTTTTGGAAATTTTCTTGGACAGAATGTCCATGTGTTTTGACCAGGATAAGTTGTTGTCAATGTATATGCCGAGTAGTTTGTGTGAAGTAACTTCTTCTAGAGGCTTTTCATAGATAGTCGGTGTTCTTAATTGATTTTTAAAGTTTTGCCTCTTTTGTCTTGTTGTGATTAACATGAATTTAGACTTTTTGGGGTGTAAAGCCATGATTTTGCTCTGCCCAGTCGACTAGATTATTAATGTCACTCTGCAATCCAGAACTGATTGAATCAGCATGTTGGCCATGTCTATGCACTGTGGTGTCGTCTGCAAAAAGCTCACACGATGAAGTAAGATGAAGGGGGGAGTCATTTATATAAACGGTGAAGAGCATAGGTCCTAAGACTGAGCCTTGGGGAACTCCATAATTGACTGATTGAAATGAAGATGTAATAGTATCTTTGGAGACGGTTTGTCGTCTGTCAGATAGAAAAGACGAAACGAGGGCGATAGAATCTTGGGTTAAACCATACAATGATAGTTTTTGTTCAATAGAAGGCCATGATCAATAACATCAAAGGCCTTAGCAAAGTCGACGAGAATGGCACCGGTGAGAAGGTCATTGTTAATATTGGAATGCCACTGTTCAATTAGATTAGTGAGTACTGTTTGGCAGGAATGGTTTTCTCTAAAGCCACTTTGGTTACAATGGAAAAGATCATGTGTGGTAAAGTATGTCTGAAGGTTACGTTTTAAATGCTTTTCTAGAGGTTTGGAGAGGTTAAATAAGATAGAGATAGGTCGGTAGTTTGACGGATCTTGGGGGTCACCATATTTATATAGTGGTATCACCTTGGCATCTTTAAATAATTGGGGATAACAGCATTTCTCAATACAAATGTTATAAATATAGGTAAGACAGTCAGTGATAATAGGCGCATATAACTTTAAGATATAGTTATCAATATGATCTAAACCGCAACATTCACAATGCTTGACTTGAATTAATTCTTGGTATACCTCATGCACAGCCATAAACTGGAAACTGAGTTTAGGACCTAATTTTTTGGAGTCACAGTACTCTTTCAGTAACAATAGATCGGTTAGAGCCAGTTCGGTCGGCTAGTATCGTTTTATCAGCTATGGTACAGTGATGATTATTGACTTCTTCAACAGATAGATCGTTTGACAAGGGCGTACACTGTGTGTTGAAGATTTGCAGGATAACTGGTTAATTGCTTTCCAGATAGATTTTGAGTCTTTTTTAGATAGCATAAGATCGCCAAAATACTTTTTTTTTGCAACTCGCTTCATGTTTGTCATTTTGTTTCGCTGCTGTGTGTGTGTGTGTGTGAGAGAGAGAGAGAGAGAGAGAGAGAGAGAGAGAGAGAGAGAGAGAGAGAGAGAGAGAGAGAGAAAGAGAGAGAGAGAGAGAGAGAAGAGAGAGAGAGAGAGAGAGAGAGAGAGAGAGAGAGAGAGAGAGAGAGAGAGAGAGAGAGAGAGAGAGAGAGAGAGGGCGAATGAGATAACTCGAACTCGAACTCGAATGTTTTAATTGCACAGACAAACGTCCTTACAATATCCGAAGACAAACAAAGCAAATTGAACACAATAATTGTTATAAACAACATAAATCATGCAGAGCTATAAACCTGACACACACACGCACGCACACATACACACACACACACACACACACACACACCACACACACACACACACACACACACACACATAACACACATACACACACGCGCGCGCACGCGTGCATACACACAAAAACATATACACAATATGAAATGTAGGACACAGCCGTAAAGGAAGACAATATGAAAACGTAGGCCACAGCCGTAAGGGAATTATAAATTTTCTTTTCATGGACAGCGACTCTTTTCTTTTCTATACTGAAGACAATCTGTTAAGAATGTTGCAAGCATTAATGAGTTTAAGCATTGAAAGAAGCGTGAAATGATATTTAGGTCATTTATCTGAGTAAGCAGTGAACGTGGAAACACGG
>CM065689.1:9357869-9365369 GCA_017654935.2 Phymorhynchus buccinoides
GGAACGACTGGGAGCTACTCTCACCTGATGAGCAAGCCCAGCCAACCCAGCACTCGCCGATCCCTACGGAGGAACTTGACAGCAGCTAAGTCCCCCGGACCGCGCCAATCATTTGAACTTTCCCCCTGGCACTGAAGACACTAAGTGACCCTTCTCGCTTGGGGCTAACCTTCTAGAAAGACAAAAGTCTTGTAAATCCTTTCGGATTTCATTGTTTTTTCATTCATATTTTGTTTTGGCGCCATTGAGCTGCTTTATTATTATTGTTGCATAATCTTATGCAGATTTTGTGAGTAAATAAAATACAAGTGTGAAATAATCCTGAACCCTTTGGTCAGACTGATGAGAGTGGGAGTCTTGTAATTTCATGTAAAACCCTACTTCTCTCTGTCTGCCATTTAGAGCAATTCAACCACTTGTATTTCTTACAACCATACGAGCCAGAACCCGGGCACAAATATAAATTTATTAGATGAAAAGGGGCCGGGAAAGTTGCTCATCTCCCATACCCTAGAGAAGTGGGTTAAAGGCAAATTTTCTACTTGAAATTTTAACACACTAAAAGTCTTCCCTAGAGGCTTAGCCTTTTAACCCATTACCTCGTCACATGCGCCTAACTAAGATATCCGTCTTCGGGGCTGGGGAACTTTGTAAGAGCGCCTCGGGGGTAAAAACAACAACAAAAAGCCAGGAGAATGGACCATTAAGGCAGAAAGATAGTAGACGATAGGAAGGAAATTGAAAAAAGGCAGAGTCAAAGAGAGTTGACAGATTAGAGGAAGTTATGAGCGCAAGAACTTCCAGAGGACGATTGAATTAGTCGAAATGCGTGCAACATTTCGAACAGGAAATAGAACACGGGTGTTCTAGATTAACGTACCTTTTAACGTAAACCAGCAAATGGGGATCTGACGAGCAGCTGATAATGGAATCCAAGGTCCGCTGGTTCGTGGCATTTATTTAGTGTCCTGCCTTTAGGCATGTTTTTGTTAGGCGCTCAGCAAAACGAACACCCCTCCCCCCTCCGAAGACGGGGTATGGCTGCCCATGTGGCGGGGTAATCAAAGACGGTAGGCAAGGCCAGGCCAACTATTTGATTTCCTACCCAATTGGGGCACAGAGAAATCACACACAAAATGAAACATTCAAATATCAGAATATCACTTTTAGAAAACAATCAGCATCAAAATTAGATAAACGTCCGGATACACGTTAACATTATTCACGGCATATTTCTATTCCCCCCATGGCAACACAGTGATAGCCCACTCTTAATATATGACTTACAGCTCACTGTGTTGCCATGGGGAAAATTAAAAATATCTCGTGAATAGTGTTAACGTGCCCAGACCTTTCGTAAATCCATTTGTTTCCACAAAGCCATCGGTCGCACACGGAAATGGTCTCACCCATGGCTCATGCGTTTGCACCATGCTGTTCAAGTGCTTCTGCCGTTGTGATGATCCCTGGAGTCTTTTAGCCAGGGTACGTCAACAACAACAAATGTAGAGCATTAAGCTTCCGTACAGAACGTTAATTACATCGAGCCGATGGGGATACAGGACATACCAGCAGGTGCAGGTACTATCATTCTTTTAGAAGGAAAAGCCAGAAAGTAGGGAAAGACGGGGTAAAAAGTCCATGGGCGGGTAAGAAGCCCATGCCAATTATCTCATGAAATGAAGCAAATTGCAGTCAATTTTGCCCATGAGACGAGTGTTAATGTATGCCAATTATCTCATGAAATAACGACAGTCAATTTGCCCATAGACGAATGCTAAACATTAACACTCGTCTCATGGGCAAAATGTGACTGAAATTTGCTTCATTTCATGAGATAATTGGCATGGGCTTCTTACCCGCCCATGGGCTTTTTACCCCGTCTTCCCTATTATATCACAAGGAGTGAAGAAAGCCGACATAGTACCTTCTGACTCGAAAATAATGATAGTACCGTATTTTACGGACTACAAGGCGCACCTGATTATAAGGCGCACTCCCCGGATTTTACGTAAATTATCAAATGTTGTTCTTATAGTTTCTTACTATGTTGTTCGTCACCTTATAAGGCGCAGGGGTCTAAGTCTAGAGGGAAAAAAGTATCGCCTTATAGTCCATCAAAATACCTTGTTTTTTGGCAAATACTACTTGGACTTAATATCTCCCCCCCCCCCCCCCCCCCCCCCACACACACACACACAAGGGAAAAGGCACGGAGTTGTGGATTGAAGTTGACCCCTCTTACAGACGGATCAATGGGGACGAGAGAAAAGGGGGTCCCTGTTTCACTCAAATGACTTAGCTTTTGCTGAGGAAATGCTTCCTCGCTAGGTAGGAAATTCAAAACAAAAATTGTGACCCAGCACCACGAAAGGGACATTACGTCGCTGGGCTGGTTTCTCACAACAGGGTTGGACAGTCAAAAGATCTCAACATTTATGTTGTCAATTTTGAAGTGTGGGTAATTTATCTCTCTCTCTCTCTCTCTCTCTCTCTCTCTCTCTCTCTCTCCTCTCTCTCTCTCTCTCTCTCTCTCTCTCTCTCTCTCTCAAGTAAGCTTACTGAGATTGCATGCGTATGGCTGACTACCCGTCTACGAACAATCGTTTTTGGTAATTTATCTCTCTCTCTCTCTCTCTCTCTCTCTCTCTCTCTCTCTCTCTCTCTCTCTCTCTCTCTCTCTCTCTCTCTCTCTCTCTCTCTCTCTCTCTCTCTCTCTCTCTCTCTCTCTCTCTCTCTCTCTCTCTCTCTCTCTCAAGTAAGCTTACTGAGATTGCATGCGTATGGCTGACTACCCGTCTACGAACAATCGTTTTTGGTAATCCACTCTTTCGTTTCCAATAACCGCAGTTTTAACATTATTATTGAACCCGTTTAAAGCGTGCCGGTGGATCAACGGGGCTTTGTTCTTATGGCGTTGACACGCGCACAAAGGAAGCAAATGAGCGCTTCTGGTAACACAACTGAATATTACTCTGCAAACTTATTTTACCTCCTTCTATCAAATAAAGGCAACAGCTAGTTTTTGGTCGCACGCGGGCAAGTAAGAGCAAGTGAGGGAGAAAGAGAGAGTGAATGTTGCGTTGCGACGAAGCTGCCTTTAGATGAAACGTCGCTCGGTGCCGAAGGGCTAAGCGCGGTAGCTTCACCTAAACAGCCCTATTTATTTCGTCTGCTCTTTTTGGTCATTTTGCTTAGCGGCTCTCGCCCTTTCACTCAAATGACTTTCATCACTGGTTGACTGATAAGCCGGTTGAAAGGGCCAATAGTAAATGAGAGCTGTTCTATCTATGATTTTCTACAGTATTGGAATATCATGAAAGATTACTCTAGGGCGAATCATGCAAATTATATAGAGATACTTCCCTTTTTGTACGATGTTGCAAACAATTGAAGGCAAATCAAAATTTTGCAATATCATATTCTATTTTAGAGGATGACACACGCTGTTCGGCGATGTGTCCGTTGTTTTAAACTTCCTCAAAAGTACAGAACTCTATGAGAAGTCGAAAGACACGAAAGACTCAAACGGATTGGTCAATCACCTTTTGACCCATATAGATTCAGAAGCGCGTCCAATAACATTTCTTTCTCAAACAAAATTATAAATAGAAAGCCAATGGAAAACATACGCAGACACCCCCCCTCTCTCTCTCTCTCTCTCTCTCTCTCTCTCTCTCTCTCTCTCTCTCTCTCTCTCTCTCTCTCTCTCACGTACGCGACCCACGAGCGTGCCACACACGCGCACTTTCTTGGCATTTTATTGGATTACGAGACTGAGCTATCAGCCGTCTCCCTTCACGATCTTATTATGGACTCCGTTATTTGTGTGTTGTTTTAACAAGGGACACAGCGCGTGTCATCCTCTAAACTAAAAGGACATTTCACAAAACATTCGCCTTCACATGTTCAGAACATCGTACCAAAAGGGAAAGTACACTGCATCTTGGTCTTTAGTGAAACACTATGACTCTCTCTCTCTCTCTCTCTCTCTCTCTCTCTCTCTCTCTCTCTCTCTCTCTCTCTCTCTCTCTCTCTCTCTCTCTCTCTCGTGCGATCAATCTGGCAGTGCTATGGTCTCAGTCCACATGAGGTCGTAAACTGGACAGTGCGGCGCAGGTATTCTGCCGTTCCCCACAGCTTGCTGGCGGTTGGCACCTCCTGCAGCCAGGTCTGCGCCCTCTGCACCGCCAACAAGGGACAGTCCTGGAGGACATGGTGAACTGTCTGTTGGCACCCCCTGCAGCCAGATCTGCTCCCTCTGCACCGCCAACAAGGGACAGTCCTGGAGGACATGGTGAACTGTCTGTTGGCACCTCCTGCAGCCAGATCTGCTCCCTCTGCACCGCCAACAAGGGACAGTCCTGGAGGACATGGTGAACTGTCTGTTGGCACCTCCTGCAGCCAGATCTGCTCCCTCTGCACCGCCAACAAGGGACAGTCCTGGAGGACATGGTGAACTGTCTGTTGGCACCTCCTGCAGCCAGATCTGCTCCCTCTGCACCGCCAACAAGGGACAGTCCTGGAGGACATGGTGAACTGTCTGTTGGCACCTCCTGCAGCCAGATCTGCTCCCTCCGCACAGCCAACAAGGGACAGTCCTGGAGGACATGGTGAACTGTCTGTGCCGCCCCACAGTCACTGTCTCTCTAACAAGGGGGGGGAGGGGGGGGGGGGGTCATGTGCGATGGCTCTAGCGCTGCGATCCAGTAGAGGAAGAACGTTCTGAAGAGGTTACATATTGAAAGCAGAACGGGCTGGGTTCTGGTGTGTAGGGAATGTACAATCCAAAGAGTGAACTTGGGGTCCACGTTTTTTAGAGGCTTACATACACACGGACGCACCACGATTAAGTCCCTTGTTTTTTTCCTAGGTAGCTGTGACCCACATACAAATGTCCCCAACTTCAAACTGAGGCTGCTTTTCAAAATGACGTTTCGTTTTCAGTTCAGGTACAATTGTATGGGAGTCAAACCCGGTCAAAACAAGATTTCTTACCAGCTGTAAGAGGGAAAACACGTGATTTTGACACGTGACCTGGTGGGTCTTTAACAGTTTCAAGGCCAGGAGATGGGGCTGGATAGTATTGAAGGCAGAGGAAAAGTCAATGACCAGGATGCGAACAAAAGAAAGTTAGGATTATTCAAGTGAACCAAGGCGTTATGAAGAAATGTTAGTAGTGTTGTTGGCTTACCCTGGTTAAAAGACACGTGACCTGGTGGGTCTTTTAAGGCCTCGCACACAGTTCATGCGAAAATCCCATGCGCAATCCGTAAGCAAGTAAAAGAAAGAAGGGTAAAAGTTTTAGGGATTAGGGGAAATACGAACACGTGAGCACAATCGTCTTTTCCCCTTCTTTCTGTTACTTATTTACGGATTGCGCACGGGTTTCCGCAAGGAATCCCCGCATGTATGCGTACTGTACCCAGTTCTTAGAAGACATCTGAGATTAATGGAGTATTAAGAGAGGGAACTTTACACCCCACAACCACCCACCCTCCCCTCCCCTCCCCTCTTCCGGTCGGGTTTTTTTTCAACTGCTTCCTCAGTGTTAAAAAAAAAATTCTCTTTTTTTTTTAGAACTCCCCAAAACAATATTCTGAGTTTTCGTGAGACATCCAATAATAAGCGTGTATACTATAACTGAACTGTTTTAATCGGATCAAAGTGAAGAGACCTTAAAGGGGCACCCTGACGGATGAGTTTTTGCAAGAAACACGTCGCGATGACCAGAAAGACAGCCTTTTCAAGGATCGGAACACTCACTTTGCTCTGGTTTCCTAGAAATCAAACCGTCAAAACGGCGATTCCTCCTTGGCGGAGATGCCAGAGAGAGAAGCCATTTTGGATGGGGTGGGTGAAGAGTGGTTGAAGCTTTTTCTTCTTTGTAGTGCAGTAAATTTAAAAAAAAGGAGCTATTTCCTTTGTTGTGAGCAAAACTCCTTTAAGGTAAACTGTATAAAACAAAAAAAACAAAAAAAATAAAAAGGCTTGTATTGCGGACATTTCGTGCAAACGATTTGGTCTAAACTCAGGCGGCCATTAGGAAAGAGAAGGCACACCTTATCTTTCACTTAAAGAATTTGACTTCCAGCACCTCCGCCAAGGAGGAACCGCCGATTTGACGGTTTGATTTCTACGATACCAGATCAAAGTGAGTGTTGCGATCTCTGTAAAGGGCGTTTTCCTGGTGATCTCGACGTGTTTCTTGCAAACACGCATCCGTCAGGGTGCCCCTTTAAAATTTGAGTTGATTCACGCTGCTAGAACGTTTTTGTTATTGTGCTGTAACACCTTCTTGTTGTTGTTGTTGTTGTGTGTGTTCACACCCTGCTTCCTCAAACCACTGCCATCATATCCTCCCTTTCCCCTTAAATCTGTCTTTTTACTTTCACTGTCTCATTTATTCATGATTTCTACTCACACTACCTAACCTCAATTAACCCTCTCTTTTCATTCTGAGCTCTATTCAGGTTTTGTTGTTGTCATCTTGTTTTTAAACTCTGTCTCTCTCCCCACTAACCCCCAGTCTGATGAAAGCTCTACGAGCGGAAAGCTGGCTTCTTCCCTTTTTCTACCTTGATCACCAAACCCAAACCCTGGTGAGTTTTCCCCATTCTACCATTTTTGTCCCTCTATCCATATTAGTATTTATTCGGCAATAGTAACATTTCTTCCCCCCACAACACTATCTGAACCATCTTAGACGGAACAAGTGCTGTCTCTATAGGGGATTTGAAGAATGAAAATATCACAAAAAATTCACCAATATTTTCTGTCCCGGATAGTACACTTGACACTTGGAGCGCAAGTGAAGTTATAGTGCGCGTGCACTACAACTGCACTTGAACCGTTTTGGGTTGAGGGGAAGAAATGTTAATATTGCCATTTATTCATTACTGTCGTACTTTTCAACTATAATTGCAGTACAATGTGCTATTCTAATTTAAAGACCCACTGACCCAGCAAAATTAACTACATTGGGGTTTTTCTGTGTAGGTGTGACCTACATACAAGTTCCCCCATACACGATCGAGGCTGCTCTTTAAAGTGATGTATCGTTTTCATGTGTGTGGGAACTTGTATGGGAGTCATACCTGGTCAAAATAAGATTTCGTACCAGTGAAAACCCGTGATTTTCACTAATATATCTGGTGGGTCTTTAAGGAAATCTAATCTTCAAGACACGTGTAAACTAATTCTTCCTTATTTAAAAAAAAAATACATGTGATTTGTTTCATGACAATCGTCATTCTCCGTTGCTTCTTTAGTGCTCATTTCTGTTCATCAAACTAACATTTCCTTTTTTATGTGTATAATGCCTACACAATTGTGTGTTTTTGTTTGTGGCTCAACAAACCTATAACTTTTTGTTTGTGGCTCAAACCTATAACTTTGTCTGTCTGTCTGTCGGTCGGTCTGTCGGTAGGTCGGTCCAAAATTGTCGCACATATTGACAAAATTGTCGCACATATTGTAAAATAAAACAAAACTGATACC
>CM065689.1:9377869-9382869 GCA_017654935.2 Phymorhynchus buccinoides
CAAGGCAAATTATTTACGCGATGTCTCACGAACCCCCTCAATGTGTACAGAAAGCCTCGAGGAACTGCTGCTCACTTAAACGTAGGGGATTGCGTTATTTGTTGAGCTATTGCTTCAACATTAATAAGAAGAATGCAATGATATTTTAGAGTCTGCTGTATTCATAATTGATTAATTGACATGTAACATATCAAAGGATTTGGCTATGCCATTTTGGTTCTGCGCTCTTAAGAAAAAGTGATATTTAACTGTTGTTGATCTCTGTATGCGTATCACAATTAGGCACGGAAATGAGCACAGCTTATGACCAAATGTGTAGTGTTGATATGCATCTCATTTTGCGTCTCTCGGGCATGCCAACTTTTAAGAACTGAACAACAAAGCAACAGTATGTTGGATGCATTTCAAAGGTCAATGTTTTGGCAAAACATCCCTATATTTTATTGCTCAGTCAAACAACGTGGGGATGCCAAAGCGAAGCAAATTGAGATGCATGTCAAAACTACACATCTGGTCGTAATCTGTACTCATTTTTGTGCCTGATTATGATACGCATACAGAGATCAACAAAAGTGAAGTATCGCTTATTCTTAAGAGAGCAGAACCAAACGGGCATGATCAAATCCTTTGATATTTTGCATATCATTCATTCAATTCTGTATACATCCGAACCTAAAATGTCATCACATTCGTGTCTTTAGTTTTGAAGCAATAGCTTAACAAATAACATAACCCCCCTAAGTTTAAAATCACGAAACAGCTGCTCAAAATGTATTACAATTGGGTATGCCCACCCAAACAGCAATAAGTTTAACTGTGTAAGGAGCAGTTCCTCGGGGCTTTCTGGACACATTGAAGGGGTTCATGAGACATCGTGTAAATAAATTGCCTCGACAACAACAGTGGACACACCCAATGTTTACACTTTTTGCGTAGCCACGCTTTTGCGACTTTTGGAAATTTGGGGTGGTATTGTTTGTTCAAAAGCTTCTGTTTTGATGTTTAATTTGTGTTATAAACAATATCTAAAGGATGGTTTCCCAGTTTCTTGGTTGGCTCAAATTAAAACATTTTTAGACTCCCTTGGTATGACATATCTTTGGACGAACCCGACTCTCTCATTAATACAGTTCAAACACATTGTGAAACAAAGATTAAAAGACCAGTTCCTACAATATTGGCATAATGAGGTTAACACCAACAGTGTTTGTTATAACTACCGTTTATACAAAGAAAATCATTTATTGGAAAATTACCTATTACTGCTTCCTAAAAATTTAAGACAATCTATGTTGAAGTTTAGAACAACCAACAATAAACTACCGGTTCAAAAGCAGCGGGTTTTTTAATGTTGCTAGAAATGAGCGGAATTGTTTATTTTGTAATAGAGACGAAATTGGCGACGAATTCCATTACGTATTGCAATGCCCATACGGACCAATAAAAGAAAAAAGAAAAGAATTGTTTTCAAAGTATTATAATCACCACCCAAATGTCCACAAATTTAAATCGTTACTAAGTAATGCAAACCCAAGAGTATTGAGAAAGCTGGCAAGGTTTTTTAATTTTATTTTACATCTTTTCTAGTGTTGATGCATTTGTTGTTAGCACTGGTCATTTCTTTTTTGTATATATGTTAATATCATATCAATTGCCTTATGTTCTGCACGTTTGTTTCATTGAATGGTTATGGGGACAAATTTGTTGTGAGTGTTTGTGTTTATGGCTTTGAAGCCCTCTGGGCTGGAAGTTGAAATTTAAAAAACCCTTGAAACTTGAAACTTGTTGAGCTATTGTATCAAAACTAATCGCACGAATGCAATAAAACTTAACATTGTGGTACACAAATAATTGAATGAGAAACCTGCCCAAATTGGAAATGATTTGAATGAGTCGTTCTTGTATATGCATATAAAATGCACGTGGGCAGTTTCTTTTGCCGGTCAGTACTACTAGTGGCCCCAACTTCTAGCCAATGCCATCTAAAATCATTGACGTCAATCCGCAAGGGGTTCACTCACAACCCACCCACCTCTGGCTACTAACTAACTTAAGGGCCAGCCACACTACACACGGCGCGATTCGCGATTGCGATGCGATTTGACATTCATGATGCATGATCCATGTCAAATTCAACTTGCCTGCAAGAATCTGATGAAATCCTACTCTGGTTTTGGTCACTAGGGGAAGACGGGGTAAAAAGCGCATGGGTGGGTAAGAAGCCCACCCCAATTATCTCATGAAATAAAGACAATTTCAGTCAAATTTGCCCATGAGACGAATGCTAGACATTAACGCTCGTCTCATGGGCAAAATGAGACTGAAATTTGCTTCATTTCATGAGATAATTGGGGTGGGCTTCTTACCCGCCCATGCGCTTTTTACCCCGTCTTCCCCTATTATTCGTAATCCCACGTAGTACGCAAACCTGACGAAATATCAATATTTTTGTATCAGACATTTTATTTGATTCGTGTATTGGGGTCTATTTGGATACAGTGAGCAAAACTGCTGGAATGATTGTTATGTATTTGTTGTAGTGAGAGAGTAAAGTAATGTGAAGTGATGATTTATGTTCTGTTTTTGTTGTAGTGAGAGAGTAAAGCATAATGTGAAGTGATGATTTCTGTGTTATGCATTTTTTTGTAGTGAGAGAGTAAAGTAATTTGAAGGGATGAATTTTTTTAGTTTTTTTTTGTTTAGTATTTCACGTGATTACTGACTCACTCGCAGACATCGTCACAGTCGGATCGCAATCGCATCGCATCGTATGTGGTGTGACTGACCCTTTATTAGAGTATCGGCGGTAATGGGCTTTGCAGTATCTGAGATACGGATTGCTGATTCGTCAAACCCGAACTAATGCTGCTGTTATTAAACGAACCGGGGGTGGGGGGTGGGCGTGGACAAGAGAAGACAAAAGTCACATTGATATATAGAAACTAAATGCTTCAATCACTCGGCTAAGTCATCGCGTGGAGGAAACAACATCGTCACATGATGCAGTTGTTGTGCACAAACGGTAGAGCACGGACTGTTGCATAGTACTGGTCTACGTAGCGGTTGTGTATACTAACGCCAGGGCTGCAGTGTCTGATTACTATTATTAATATTTGTGTTATTATTATTATTATTATTATTATTATTATTATTATTAGGTACTTCTATAGTCACAGAGGCGTCTCTGTGAAATTCGGGTTGCTCCCACCTGGAGAGCGCGTAGCAGCCAGAGGCGCGCCACCCAATGTTTTTATTATTTTTAATATTTGGTTTTGGCGTACGAGTTTCGTTTGACTGATGAGGGGTACATTTTGATGTGGGTACATTTTGACTAAATGACAACTTATTCGTTGCCACTGGGTTTAACGTGTGCTAAGTGCATGGGCACACGGGACCTCGGTTTATCGTCTCATCCGAAAGACTCCACGTTCAGACCGTAAGGCCTAGTGCAAAGTGAGAGAAAAAAAATCCCCTGTACCCTGGTTCGAACTCGGGTTTACTTGACACGAAGCGAACGCGTTACCACTGTGCCACTCTACACTCTATGTCGTGTAGATAGAAGATGAGCTGGCTGCTATGCTAAAGAGGTGGGCTGACATTTTGTATTATTTTTTTGTGGAAATGTCTTTCGAGGTTGCATTCCCACTCTCTCTCTCTCTCTTTGTCAAGAATTTTTTTTCTCTCTCTCTTTCTCTTCCTTTTTTCTTCTTCTTTCTTTCTTTATGTTCAGTTCCATCTTCCTTTTTGTCTTATTTTCCTTTTCTTCTCCCCCCCCCCCTTTTTTCAGTTTCGTATCAGTTTTGCCTTTGTTTTTCTCTTTTTTTTTTCTTTTTTTTTTTTTTTTTTTTTTCTCTCCTTTCTTCTTTTCTTTATATCGTTTCTTTTTTTCTTCTTCTTTTCTTACTTTTATTTCCATTTTTTATTTTTTTTATTTTTCCCCCACTTTTTGTGTGATGATCGTTTTGATGACTGATGATGATGGTGATGATGATGTGGGGTTAATTAAGGATTTGAAACACCGTGACAGGGCTGTCCTCCACGCTCCTTATCAAATGTATCCCGGCGTTAACCTGCAGTGTTGAATAACAGACGAAGACACCTGTCTGTGTTGGTCAAGATTTTAGACTAACACTCTCAACGCACATCCGTAAAGCGGATGAAGCTCGACTGTGTGGTCCCAGTCTTCCCTGGGCCTAAAAAAACACACCCCCACAAGACCCTGATGGGATTCGAACCCATGACCTCCCAGCCACTAGTCCGCAACTCTAACCACTGAGCTACGGCGACTGGTTCTCTCTGTCAAGATTACTTGAAATCTGGAAATCCACATCTACGTTTTCCCGACGGCACGGCAGCTTTTTTGGTCGTTGTCGTCCTAGGTTCCGTGACGAAACCCGAAGTTTTGAATCCATCCAAACGGAAACGACATGGCGCCTTTTCTGTTTGAAAGAGATGGCGCACTACCTATCCAAACACGACCTTGACCCCCCCCCCCCTCCCCCCTCCCCCCTTTCCATAGATGACCCAGGCAATTTTCTTCTCAAATTCCATGGTGCCGTCCCTATTTGTTGGACGGCAGCGGTAGAATTATCTACATTCCTGATATTTTAAAATTTCTTGTTACCCTGTAGCGATATCTGTGGAAGGATGAATAAAACCATTAGAAATATTGCAATTTTAGATGTGATTTGATTCCTTGGTTGTTTATTTGACAATGTGATTCAGTGTCTTATCGTTTTGTTTGTCTGGTTGTAGTACCTGTCATAGCGTAAAAGTGACCACTGTGTGGTGGTGTTGTAAGTGTGTGTGCGTGAGCATGAATGTGTGCATACATGTGTGCTTGTGTGTATTTGGGTTTTGTGGGTTGTGTGTGCACGCATGTGTGTGTGTGTGTGTGTGTGTGTGTGTGTGTGTGTGTGTGTGTCTGTGTGCGTGTCTGTGTGTCTGTCTGCGTGCGTACGTTGTGTGTGAGGGTGTTTGTGTATGTGTGTTGGTGTATG
>CM065689.1:9387869-9400369 GCA_017654935.2 Phymorhynchus buccinoides
TCATTTGTCATTTGCCATGACCGACAGTCATGCATGTTGTCATCTTTGTCATGGCCAGTGTCATGGCCTTTTTCATTTGTCATTTGCCATGACCGACAGTCATGCATGTTGTCGTCATTGTCATGGCCAGTGTCATGGCCATTTTCATTTGTCTTTTGCCATGACCGACAGTCATGCATGTTGTCGTCATTGTCATGGCCAGTGTCATGGCCATTTTCATTTGTCTTTTGCCATGACCGACAGTCATGCATGTTGTCGTCATTGTCATGGCCAGTGTCATGGCCATTTTCATTTGTCATTTGCCATGACCGACAGTCATGCATGTTGTCATTGTCATGGCCAGTGTCATGGCCATTTTCATGTGTCATTTGCCATGACCGACAGTCATGCATGTTGTCATCATTGTCATGCCGTTTGGCTTACTTTTGAATGTTCACGAACCTTGCATGTACCTATATGTATACTTTACTTGTGCGGTCATTGTGAATGTGTAACTTTTTTTCTCTCCAAGGAACATAGCATACTTCAACAAATACAGAGTTTGAGACATGGTAGTAAGACAGCAACATATCAATAAACAATAACGTACACATTGTATATCTTTATATATTCCTCAACATATGAATAGAATGTTGATTTAATCAAGGAATATTAAGAAACAGTGGTGTGGTGTGTGTGTGTGTGTGTGTGTGTGTGGTGTGGTGTGGTGTGGTGTGTGTGTGTGTGTGTGTGTGTGTGTGTGTGTGTGTGTGTGTGTGTGTGTGTGTGTGTAAGAATGTGAAGGACAGGGAGGGGGAGGGTATGTATATGTATGTGGATGCATGTAATTTTTGTATTTTTATAATATAAATCATTTTAGTACAATTGTAAAGCGCTTAGGTATTAGGTATTAGGTATTATTAGGTATTAGGTATTAGGTATTAGGTATTAGGTATTAGGTATTAGGTACTTTATAGTCACAGAGGCGTCTCTGTGAAATTCGGGTTGCTCCCACCTGGAGAGCGCGTCGCAGCCAGAGGCGCGCCACCCAATTTTTTTTATTTTTTTTTTTTGCATGCGATTTTTGTCACTGATGAGGGGGGGGGGGGGGGGGGGGGGGGGGGAGGAGTAAATTTTGACCAAATAACAACTTTTTCGTTGCCACTGGGTTTAACGTATGCTAAGTGCATGGGCACACGGGACCTCGGTTTATCGTCTCATCCGAAAGACTCCACGTTCAGACCGTTAAGGCCTAGTGCAGAATGAGAGGAAAAAATCCCCTGTACCCAGGTTCGAACTCGGGTTTACTTGACACGAAGCGAACGCGCTTAACGGTGAAGCGCTATGTACATTTTCTTAAATAACTAAGTAACAAAATAATTTAAAAATAAAAAATAAAAAAATAAAAATGTCCAGCGTCACCACCACTGTCACCGTCCTTACTCAATTGTCCTTTGTCACACCTGTCATTGCCATGGCACTGTACTGCAACGCCTGTTAGCAGATGCTGCTGTCACTCAGCGGTGCCTGGCACGGTCTGGATAACGTCAACTACCACTGCTGGCTGATCACCGCCAATGCCAACAATCCCACCCCCTTCCCCAGCTGTCCCGGTAAGTTTGTCATGTCGTTGCTGCACCTGAATGTGTGTGGAAATAATAATGATTATTATTAGAGTTATCTTTCGTAACCGTTTTCTTCTTCTTCTTCTTCTTCTTCTTCTTCTTCTTCTTCTTCTTCTTCTTCTTCTTCTTCTTCTTCTTCTTCTTCTTCTGCGTTCCCAGGCCATATGGCCATAATTGGTAAAGTAAGTATGTGTCAGGTTTTCAGTTTTCACCGGTCTCCCCGCTGCGTACAGCCGACACATTCCGATTTCGGAGGAGCTCAAAGGAGAAAAATTATTCCGAAGATTGTGGGGGTTTTTTTAAAGGCAGGAGAATGGGCCAATAAGTCAGAAAGATAGTAGATGACAGTAAGCAAAGGGAAAAGGCACAGTCAAAGAGAGTGGCAGATTAGAGGAAGTTACAAGCACAGAACTTCCAGAAGGTGGGGGAACTATTGTTTACGAAAGACCCCCCGGTATCCCCACGGGGGAACCGTTTTCAATAGAGGATTTTCGGAGAAAAAAAACTAGAATTGCTTACCTCTATTACTCGGTTAAATTCCATAGCAACAATGCAGCAATGGCATCGAAGTTTGAAACCGCAGGATGCGAGTCAGCGACTTGCGAACATTTTTTAGAAAAATGAGGGGCGGCCAGTATCCACAAACTGAGAGAACTTGCAAAATGTGACGTAAAAATATATAAATGATGTTAATTTTAAAATGACGCACGTTTGTTCTGTGATGTAAGTCTAATCAAACACGCGAGGCGAGAGCTGAGGATCTACCTGAAGGTAAAGTAACTCCCCCTGTTTGACCGATTGAATTAGGCAAGATCATTCCCACACACCATGAAATTACTC
The DNA here is from genome assembly GCA_017654935.2 of Phymorhynchus buccinoides. Lineage (NCBI taxonomy): Eukaryota > Metazoa > Mollusca > Gastropoda > Neogastropoda > Raphitomidae > Phymorhynchus > Phymorhynchus buccinoides. Next base: position 9,390,314 of record CM065689.1, read on the forward strand.
CCCTTAATTATTTCCGAACAATTCCTATTGCTGCATTTTTTATTTGCTTGATTTGTTTCAAGTCCTCCATGCCTCCAGAAGGTGTCAATGGATTAAACAATCTTTGAATCTTTGAATCTTTGAAGAAATACAAAGCTGTCAGTTTGATGCATTTGCTTTAGCTCAAGGGAAGCAAATCTGTGTGCACACCATACTTTGGTCGCTTCTAAACTCGCTTCGCTCCCTTAGACCACATGTTTGCCCCTTACTTTGCGTTTGTAGTGGGGTAGCCAATTGCTGTAGTCTAGAGAGTCTTTCTATATAAAATATTTCTATTAAAAAAAGTCTGATCTACCAGTTCCCTATGTCTAAACCTGAAGTGAAAACCAGTAATCGTCTTTCATTTCTCTTTTTGTTTATGTCTGTTTTGTTTGTGAGTGATTTGTTGATAATTTTTGGGGGAATAATTCTAAATCATTGCGATGCGAATGAGTTTTTAATATAAAAAAGTGACACCCCCACCACCCCCACCCCGCTAGAACAGTGACACTATTTATCATGTTACATAAGCTTCAACAGTAACCTTCATAGAATGACGAGATCGTAAATAATAATATCCGGAGAAAATAGACCCAGATCTTATTTCTACACTTTTATAGTTTCATAGAGACGTGTAGGGGAGAACGGGGCTTGTACCCCTCCCCCCCTCCCCCCCTCAGAGCCGGTCCGCCATTTCGTTTGTTATTGCTCCGTGTTTTGCTCTAGAATCATTTAGAGCTGTCCTCCTGCCATGTCCTGTGTGAGTCTGGAGGGTGTGCATCAATTTGAGAAAAGTGGAGAGCAAAACAAATGTGATTGTTGCTATTTTCTTTTGTAACAAATAAATCCATGACTTTATTATTGGGTGGGTGGTGTTTTTTTTAATATGAAGATACATTTTGGATTTTGGCATTGAAATGATGCGTAGCAATTGAAGGTTCTGTGTAATTCTGGGTTTTATTAAGCAATCCTAGGCATAAGCATGATGGGGGGGGGGGGGGGGGGGGGGGCTTTTCCCAGCCTGTAGGCGGAATGGTCCCCCCTTAGGGCAAGTATGCCCACGTAAGGGTGGTTGTACTTCGAGCAGCATGCAAAAAACACCACCCTTTTGTGCTGTAACCGAATTTTCTAGGCCTAAATATATATACGTATTCTGTCCCATACACATACCTAACTGTTGGTCTCAAAATGGAGCTTCTTCTTCAGTTATCTTTGCCATGAGAAAAGCTGAAATGTAGGCGGACTAGCCCCGTTCTCCCCTACTATATACACTTACCTAACTATTGGTCTAAAGAAGGAGCTTCTTCTTCAGTTATCTTTGCCATGTGAAAAGCTGAAAAGTAGGCGGACTAGCCCCGTTCTCTCTTACTATATACACTTACCTAAGTATTGGTCTCAAAATGGAGCTTCTTGTTCAGTTATCTTTGCCATGAGAAAAGCTGAAAAGTAGGCGGACTAGCCCCGTTCTCCCTTACTATATACACTTACCTAACTATTGGTCTCAAAATGGAGCTTCTTCTTCAGTTATCTTTGCCATGAGAAAAAGCTGAAAAGTAGGCGGACTAGCCCCGTTCTCCCTTACTATATACACTTACCTAACTATTGGTCTCAAAATGGAGCTTCTTCTTCAGTTATCTTTGCCATGAGAAAAGCTGAAAAGTAGGCGGACTAGCCCCGTTCTCCCCTACTACATACACTTACCTAACTATTGGTCTAAAGATGGAGCTTCTTCTTCAGTTATCTTTGCCATGAGAAAAAGCTGAAAAGTAGGCGGACTAGCCCCGTTCTCCCCTACTTTATACACTTACCTAACTATTGGTCTAAAGATGGAGCTTCTTCTTCAGTTATCTTTGCCATGAGAAAAAGCTGAAAAGTAGGCGGACTAGCCCCGTTCTCCCCTACTTTATACACTTACCTAACTATTGGTCTAAAGATGGAGCTTCTTCTTCAGTTATCTTGCCATGAGAAAAACTGAAAAGTAGGCAGACTAGCCCCTTTCTCCCCTACTATTTACACTTACCTAGCTATTGGTCTAAAGATGGAGCTTCTTCTTCAGTTATCTTGCCATGAGAAAAAGCTGAAAAATAGGCGGACTAGCCCCGTGCTCCCCTACCAAAACATCAGACCTGGGTATTTTTTTGAGGGTTGTACCATGTGATTTGCAGGGTTGGACATTCACTGGGTGAAGGCCCCTCCACAGGTGGTGAAGGCGGAGACCTCGTTCAACGTGAGCTACTTCATGTCCGTCAATGACGAGTTCTACGCCTGGGCCGTCACTCAGGGCATCTTTGATGAGGCTGGGACCACAGGGGGATTCAGGTCAGTGCTACGCGAGGTCATATTCGATGGCTTGGAATCAAAATGGACTATCTTTGGATAGCCCATCGACGTATTATTGAACATCGTGTGAAAACCAATAACTTGTTTAAAAAAAACCCACTGCAGAAATATCAAAAGCATAATCCCCATTTTACATTATTTGCAGTATTTTTTAATACAAGTTCTTAGTTTTTGCTATGACATCAATAATAAGTCAATGGACTATCTAAAGATAGTCCGTTTTGACTCTAAGCCATCGATATTATGATGTACGTGATTGCTCGATCGATCGAACGTCAGTGTTACGCGCGATCTTATGATGTGTAGCGATTGATCGATTCTTCTTCTTTTTCGATCGCTCAGACAGTTTCCTGTCATTATTATGAGCGCAGATGCGTCATGCTGCCGTTATGCGGACGAACTGAGACAATAGTTAGGCCCAGCATGTACGTCCGACTTCGGCTGGAAGAAATCTTTTTGAAAGTAGAAGGCTGGAGAATGGACCTGTAAGCCAGAAGGATAGTAGATGACAGCAAGCAAATTGAAAAGGCAGAGTCAAAGAGAGTGACATATTAGAGGAAGTTACAAGCACAGAACGTACAGAAGGTAGGGGAACTATTTATACCAAAAAAAGGTATTCCCACGGCGAAATTGTCTGAAGTTTTCAACTGTATAATGTTCTCAGAATGGTCAGTTTGACACTTAATGTCCCTTTTGTGGGTGCAGGGTCACATCATCTCTTTCTGTGTCCCGTAGCAACGCCAGCGAAGCCAAGACGTGGTGCCAAACCACAGTGTGTCCCCCAGACGCGAGTCAAGCCGTCCCGTCCAACTGCTGCGTGTACCACGTCAACGTCCACTCCTGCCCCATGGCCGAGACGCAGAGTGGACTGTGCGGACCCTGGATACCCGAAACCGGCTCCATCTTCACCCACTCTGACGTTATGGTGGGCCCCGTGGACTCCGGGCAGTGGAACAGCTTCGTACTCGGCTTATATGTGGTGAGCAAGTGATGGCGTGACCATGTCACACCACTCCTCAGGGAGCTGCACTGGCTGCCAGTGCAGTTTTGCTTAGAGTACAAACTGGCAGTCCTTGCATTCCGCCACTTTGAACAGACCCTACCATCCTACCTCTCAAGTGCTCTCCAAACTTACACTCCTTCTCGCTCACTCCGATCTTCCCATGCCAAACTGTTGAAAGTTCCTAAAGTGAATTTAAAGTCTTTTGGACAACGCAGTTTTAGTTTTTGCGCCCCCACTGTCTGGAACTCCTTGCCTGTTCACCTCCGTCACAATTCAGCACTTCCCGCTTTTAAAACCCAAATGAAAACTCACTTGTTTCAAAGAGCTTTCTCTCTCTGATTTTTCACATTAATTAAATGATGATCAAATGAATGTGTATGTTAGCCCAATTACGTGTGAATCAGTGAATGTGAGCGCCTTGAGTTTAATTCTAAAGAAATACTATGTATTATTATTATTTAAGAGGGGTAGAAAGAAAGGAATACAAATACGAGTAACGAAATGCTAAGCGTAGTTCCTTCTCAGGGTCAATCAAAACTAGAAGGAAAACAAGCGCGAACTCGCAATAGTTTGTGGCACACGCTCTAGTTTTACCACTCCAATCATGAGTCACCTCCCCTGGCTTTTCAATAATTTTAATCTGTAAGCCAGAATGTTATCTCTGCACCCTTTCGTAACTTTTTATATCTTTTGGAAAACATTTAAAACTATGCATCCTACTTATGCTCATCGAGAGAAGCACCGCATACTCGTCGTGTCTGTTGTAGTGTCTGTATTACGTATGTTTATTATTTTGTACGCTTTAAAATACATCATTTTAAAGAGCGGCCTCAATTTGAAGTGCAGCCTCGATTTGAAGTGCGACAATTTTGGACCGACCGACAGACAGACCGACCGACAGACCGAGTGACCGACCGACCGACCGACCGACAGACCGACCGACAGACCGACAAAGTGAGTTATAGGTTTGTGGCTTGAGCCACAAGCAAAAAGGAAAGGAAGGAAAACATACTTGGGACATTTTCGGCCAGCTTACTGCTGGCCTTCGTCAACCCACACTGGGTCAGAAATCTGGGGGCTGTTGGTGTCACCCCTTGAGTTGTGTTCACAGCTTGTCTGGTTCAGCACACTGTTGTATATGATGGGTAGATCATAACCTGAGTCCTTGTTTAGGCTTGGGCGTCTCTGTCTATTTTCCATTGTTCTTTTTGTGAATTGTGGTTCAGTAGACACAATGTTAGCACGCAAACTGTTAGTATGGTGGATTGTACTGCTCAAATGTTCATGATAAATATTTTATTCAGACATAGACTTAGGCCCCTTCCTGAAGGGGGGTAGTCGCAATGAAAAGTGGTGTCATCGTCATCAAATCAAATCTATGGTTAGACGTTAAAGATTTTCATAAATTAAAGAACAAAAAACAGTAGCCATTTGCTGCGTACAGTCGCTTTAGAGCTTCATGAAGAAACGTAGTTGGATTCGTTAGAACGTTGACATTTCTATTTCGCTATAAGTAGAGCAAATCGGATTATTATAGTACTTGGGCTGGAGTTTTTAAAATTAGGATTCTACACTTTAGTAGAATACTATTGCATTTGCAAGAATTCATTTTCTTTTTCTTCCCTTATTTTCGTCCGATTTGGCTGACATTTTCAGGAAAGTTGTGGGACAATTTGCCACGTTTGCAATATTAAAATATTTCGACGAATTTTCGGCGAAATATGGCCGAAAAACCGCGAAATCGGCGAAATTTCATACTTAAGCATTTCAAAAACGTCTGGACGGAATTAATTCGAACTTTCAGTATTTATTAAAAACTAGATATCCAATGTTCCCGGTGTATTGCCGAACCAGAAGTACGAACCGGAAGTGCCCCAGCACAGGCAGCTTTCATTTGGTTCACTGAATAACCAAACCCGGAAGTGACGTCACAAAACTATTTTTTGGGATAGTGTAGCCTTTACACTGGCCCATTGCGGAAAGAAGTTTGGTGATATGTTAAATAGTTTAGAAGTTATTCAAATCTATGAAAATTTGGTTGTGTCACTTTCACTTATAGTATTTCCATTTATGGAATTTATTATTTTTCTTCCGATTTCGCTGGAGAAAAAAGTTTGCAGGGAAATGTAAGAACACAATTCTAATGTTATGTTTCCAATGTTAAACCGATTGTCCAAAATTTGGCTGAAATATGGACAAAAATGGCCAATTTGGTCCAAACTTTAATCTTGAATAACTCAAAAACCGCTGCACGGAATACTTTAATATTTTCAGTATTTTCTAAAGAGTAACATTGCAATGCTTTCGTTATGCATTCGTACGGGAAGTGCCAACCGGAAGTGGGGACGAAAATGGCCTCATTTGGCCAAATTTAAAATGGGAAAACTTGGAAACGTCTGTTTTTTAAAATTAAGATAGTGCTTCATTTTTTTAAAAAATTTTCAAACTTTTTTTTTAATGAACGAGTGAATCAAACACAAGCAAACATATACATGCAGTTTACATTTTAACATACATCCATTCATTCTTTTTTTTTTAACTTAATAAAGACAGACAGATGAGCAATAAATAGATTATCCAATGAATAACTCATTCAATACAGATACAGAAATAGAATAATAAGAGGGGAAAAACCAACCAAAAAACAACAATACACACGCACAAAAAAACCACCCCCAAAAACACACAATAACAAAACAACAACTCAAAAACAAACAAAGCAAAACATTATCAAAGAAACATTTCTAAAGATAGGTACATTTCAAATCCTTCGTTAAAATACATCAGTAAACCAATGAAAATAAGGAGAAAAAAAAGATAAATCCAAACTTTGTGATATACAGAAAACACAGAAAATAAACAATAAAATATATGAATAAAATGGAAAAAGAGAAGACAAAAAATTACATTCAGAATATGAAAGAGACATGAGGAGGATGGGGGATACAAAAGAAAATTATGAAGTGAATCAATTACTAATTGCAGTGGTTACAAAGCATCTTACCTGCTAAACAAGGATCCCTGTACATTTTAAACAAAATTAAGCAGTTCTTGCAGGCACTCCTTTTCATTTACACAAAATGAGGAATGAAAGAAGATTACGGGTTTTTACTTCAGGTTTAGACATAGGGAAGTGGTAGATCAGACTTTTTTATGCATAGACTTTATATAGAAAAACTCTCCACACCGATTGGTTCCCCCACAACAAACCACTACACAAACAAAGTCAGAGGCACAATTGTGGTATAAGGGAAGCTTATAAGTGACCAAGGTACGGTGTGCATACATATTTACTTCCCTCTCTCTCTCTCTCTCTCTCTCTCTCTCTCTGTGTGTCTCTCTCCTCTCTCTCTCTCTCTCCTCTCTCTCTCTCTCTCTCTCTCTCTCTCCAGCAAACTTCCCATGATCAAATTGTCAGCTATATTATTAATTCCGGACATATATTATGGCCGGAACGACTTGAGTTAGTTGAACAAGCATACCCATTGTGATTATTTCCTCCCCCCCCCCCCCCCCCCCCCCCCTGTTTTGCTTTTGCTCTTTATACAATCTGCTGCGTTCAAACTGGGAGTTCGGTTTACACGGCTTTGCCGTCTTGGTGTGTTTCCTCAGGAGGGGCTGACCTCTCCATGATAGCTCACTTCCAGCTGGTGGGGATGCACATCGCCATGGAGACTGAACTCATGGTGCTGCCCAAAACAGGTGAACCCAATTGAACTGTATAGGGGGAGACGGGGTAAAACGCCCACGGGCGGGTAAGAAGCCCATGCCAATTATCTCGTGAAATGAAACCAATTTCAGTCACATTTTGCCCATGAGACGAGTGTTAATGTTTAGCATTCGTCTCATGGGCAAATGTGACTGAAATGTGCTTTATTTCATGAGATAATTGGCATGGGCTTATTACCCGCCCATGGGATATTTACCCCGTCTTCCCCTACTTATATATAAAAACAAAAAATCAACTTTATCTCTTCCTTTACTCCATCAATTAAACACATTATACACCATGCTTAATCAACTTTATCTCCCCCTTTACTCCATCAATTAAACACAGTAAACACCATAATTAATCAACTTTATCTCCCCCTTTACTCCATCAATTAAACACAGTAAACACCATAATGAATCAACTTTATCTCCCCCTTTACTCCATCAATTAAACACAGTAAACACCATAATGAATCAACTTTATCTCCCCCTTTACTCCACAATTAAACACAGTAAACACCATAATTAAAACTTTATCTCCCTTTACTCCATCAATTAAACACATAATTAATCAACTTTATCTCCCCCTTTACTCCATCAATTAAACACAGTAAACACCATAATTAATCAACTTTATCTCCCCCTTTACTCCATCAATTAAACACAGTAAACACCATAATTAATCAACTTTATCTCCCCCTTTACTCCATCAATTAAACACAGTAAACACCATAATTAATCAACTTTATCTCCCCCTTTACTCCATCAATTAAACACAGTAACCACCGTGTACATTTTGTTTGGTCAATGTCCACAAAAGGAGAATGCGTTCGGTTCTGACTGTCTGTCTGTCTGTCTGTCTGTCTGTCTGTCTGTCTGTCTGTCTCTCTCTCTCTCTCTCTCTCTCTCTCTCTCTCTCTCTCTCTCTCTCTCTCTCTCTCTCTCTCTCTCTCTCTCTCTCTCTCTCTCTCTCTCTCTCTCTCTCTCTCTCTCCAGGAGACCAGAGCAAAGGGAGTGTTCCGATCCTTGAAAAGGCTGTCTTTCTGTTGATCTCAACGTGTTTCTTGCAACAACAACAAAACTCATCCGTCAGGGTGTCCCTTTAAATGGAGAAAGGTGGCAGAGTGGTTAAGACGTTCGCCTGCCAAATGTAAAGCGTGACTGCAGCGTGAGTGACCCGGGTTCGCTCGCCCTTTCTTTCTAGTTTGACAGGAACATTGCACTGAACATCCAGTCCTTCGAACGGATGGGGACGTAAAGCTAGTCTGACCCGTGCGCTTTACGCCACGTAAAAATACCACGGCAGTTGAAAGAGCAGGTTAGAGCAGGGAGAAATCCCGCTGCCTGGTTATCAGTTTGTGTTGTTTCTTTTATATGTATATGTCCTGCACGAAAATGATCCTGTACTTGAGGACATACTAACTTATTGATTGATTGATTGATTGGTATGGCCAACTTGATAGCTAGGTATTCCAAGTGTGCCCCCCCCCCCCCCTCCCTCCACACCCCGTGCCCCCCCCCAAAAAAAAAAAAAAAAAAAAAAATAAAAAAAATGGGTAGGCGCTGCAGTTGCAGCGACGCTCTCTCCGTGGGGTGAGAGCAGCCCGAATTTCACAGAATAGAATATACCAAATACCCCAAATGCCAAATGAATGTGAAAGAAGCACACTTTGAAATCGAGGATCCGTAAACAAGGGAGGGCGTGGGTGTCTAGTAGTAGTAGTAGTAGTAGTAGTAGTAGTAGTAGTAGTAGTAGTAGTAGTAGTAGTAGTAGTAGTAGTAGTAGTAGTAGTAGTAGTAGTAGTAGTAGTAGTAGTAGTAGTAGTAGTAGTAGTAGTAGTAGCCTAGTAGTAGTAGTAGTAGTAGTAGTAGTAGTAGCAGTAGTAGTAGTAGTAGTAGTAGTAGTAGTAGTAGTAATTAGGGCTAGAAGTGGGTCTCGCGGCCCTTTTACGCCCTTTCTCTTTACTGACTTTGATTTGTTTCAGGGTGGCTTGTTTTCTACAGCTAAACTATAAAATGTAACAAAAATATGGAATAGACTTTTTCTTCTTCTTTTTTTATTTATATTTTATTCATCGAATAAAAAAAAAAGCAATTGTCAAGCTTTCAACTTTGTGCCCGTTTTTCTTGACAGTGTGCGGGGACGGGGTGTGTGAGGAGGAAGATGACGAGGAGACCTGTGACAAATGTCCTTCCGACTGTGGCCGCTGTCCCCTGGAGACCTACCAGCTAGCCCTCATCATCATCACCGTTGTCGTCGTCGTCGTCACCATCCTCAGCATCCTCGGGGTAAGCCAAGACAGTTGTTTTTTCTTTCGCTTTTTTTCTGCGCTATCGGTCTTCACGTGTGCGCAGGTATTATGTTAGACTAGACTATATGATAATGTCACCCAGCACCACGAAAGGAACATTAAGTATCAAACTGACCATTCCGAGATAATTAGCCTATACGTGTGAAAATGTCAGACTCCGTTCCAGAGTTATGAGCATTTGAAGTTAGTAGGGTGAGCGTCAGCCATTTTGAGAAAACACAGTCTGAAGGTCTAGCCTAGCTGAAGAAAATGCATTGAAAACACTTATAAAACACTTATAAGACCATTATTTTATAGATCGCATTAAAGATGATCCTTTATGAATATGAAGGATAGATGTGACCGAGTGAACTAAGCAGGCCTAGTCGACATCCCACCACCCCTCCATGACTCCCTCCCTACCTCTCACACCAAGCCAAGAGTTTAAACCCAAAGCATAACCTATATAAGCGCAGATACCTTTTTCCAAGTTAATCTTATACACATCTGTATTGTTAAAATTTCGGGACTCCGGGCATTGCCTCCAGGATCGTTCCCATCATCTTTTAATCTACTATTGTACCATGTGTGTCTGTTCCAGACCGGAGGACGTTAAACAGGATTTCATTCATTCCAAGTTAATCTTCAGTGCGATGAAGTTGGAAGATCAAGAAGAAGAAGAAGAAGAAGAAG
>CM065689.1:9405369-9407869 GCA_017654935.2 Phymorhynchus buccinoides
CACCTGACTAAGGAAATCAGGTGTGAAGTCAGAGATGTCAGGTAAGCCACTACGACGAATACGAATGCGAATGTTTTAGTGTGTGTGTGTGTGTGTGTGTGTGTGTGTGTGTGTGTGTGTGTGTGTGTGTGTGTGTGTGTGTGTGTGTGTGTGTGTGTGTGTGTGTGTGTGTGTGAGAGAGAGAGAGAGAGAGAGAGAGAGAGAGAGAGAGAGAGAGGAGGAAAACGAAAACGAAAACGAAAACGAAATTTTTTTATTTAAACAGGGAACATGAGATAAGCAAGTTACATGCTTTTTTCCACCCAGCCCTGGGGAAAAATGAAATAAATCAAACAAGAAAGCTAAATAATATATGTACATGCAGAAATGAGAATAAAAGGGAGGGAGGATGGGGGGAAGAGGCACAGAGGGGGATAAGGATGGGGACATTTTGGAATTTAAAGTACAGGGAAAAAAAAAGAAAAAAAAGTCACATCATGCAAACATAAAAACAGCAAAGGATAACACTCCTCATCATTATCAGTAATAGTAAGATAGTAATAAACAAATCAAGTTATATCATACAAAAGTATCAAACACATATATGTTATCACATTTTATAACAAAATCAGCAATCATAAATATCATTATTCACATGTTTTCTTTTCATCTCTGAAATAGAATATTTTGATACGCGTTTTTGAAAGAAGTAATGCTGCTTTTCTGCTTAAGATTAGTTGCTAAGGAATTCCAAAGAGTACCACCTGAGTATGTTAAGCTTGTTTTGAAAAGATCAGTTCTAGGTTTTGGAATAACAATATTGTTAGTATATCTAGATTGGTTGATTGGAAACTTTTTAATTAATGTTGGAGGTGCAAAACCATTGATTATTCTAAACATCATGACAGCTTTGTTGTATTGAAGTTTGTCTGTAAGAGGTAACATTTGTATTGCGATGTAATCTTGAAAAGTTAGAGAAGACGATTTTAGGAGGACTGCTTTAAGGGCTCGCTTATGAACATTGATTAATGGCTTTAATGTGTTGGCACTACTTGAATCGAAGAGTGTAGAGGCGTAATCTATGTGTGATTGAATACATGCATAAAGGAAGTGCTTACGGGCATCGAGATTAAGGAAGATTTTAATTTTAGAGAGGAGGAAGACTTTTTGTGAGACACGTTTGCTCAAACTACTAATATGGAGAGAGATAGAGAGAGAGAGAGAGAGAGAGATAGAGAGAGAGAGAGAGAGAGAGAGAGAGAGAGAGAGAGATAGAGAGAGAGAGAGAGAGAGAGAGAGAGAGAGAGAGAGAGAGAGAGAGAGAGAGAGAGTTATATTACTATAGTACTAGTACTTTGTTTTCATTATAGGTATATCAGTTATATTGTTACTTGTTATTATTAGTTAATTATATAAGTGAGTACTGTATTGGTTGCCTGTTACAGCGTTAGGCCGTGTACACACATAAGCGGATATTCCGTGTGGAAACCTGTGCGCAATCCATAAATAAGTGAAACAAAGAAGGGAAAAGATTTACGCACGTGTCCGAATTTCCCCTATATGCGTAAACTTTTAACGTTCTTTCTTCCACTTATTTAGGATTTTCCGTACGGAACTTACACGTCTAATGTGAACCCGGCCTAAAACACAAATACATTATCATGTCATAATGCAGTGCGCAGCAGGTTTATCAACAGACTGGATTGGTTTGCATTATTTTAATGAGCAACATGCGTACGTTCCCCTGGAATGTCCCGTGTGTGTGTGTGTGTGTGTGTGTGTGTGCCTGCTCTTAAACAACACACCACGGACTTCCAGGGCTTGAGAAGAGCTGCTCTCGCGTTGATAGGGCAGGCGTGGCTGGTGCATGTCTGGGTCCCATCAGCACCTTCGGGTGTTTCTTCTTCATTCTTTTATTTTCCCCTTTTTGGGATGACTAGGGAAAGACCTGGGCCTGCATTCACGTTGAGATAGCATGAGACTTAGCATGATGCTAACTTAAAACATCGGGATTTTACTAGTGTTGCACTGCCTTCGGGCATTGCCTCCAGCTCTTCCAATGTCCTATGGGATTCAATAGGACTTTTGGAAGAGCTTCTAAGTTAGCATCATGCTAAGTCTCATGCTATCTCAACGTGAATACAGGCCCTGAGCAGTAAGATCCACAATACATTCTGGGACTATCTCCTGTGGCTTTGTTTAGGGATGCACTGGCCTCGCCTGTCCTTGGTGGGGGGGGGGGGGGGGGGGGGGGGGTTGGGTGCGTGTTGGTTTGTGTGTGGTGGGGGGGGGGGGGGGGGGTGTTCGTTTGACGGTGGGCTCTGCAGTCATGAAAAACGGGCTGGTACACCCATGGGGGACATTTCGCAAGGATTCCTCAGCATTGTATCTGATGGTCACCAAGCCGGGAGTAGCTACGTTCCCCTGTATACTTAATGGAATGTCCCGCGCGCGCGCGCGCGCGCGCGCGTGTGTGTGTGTGTGTGCGTGTGTGTGTGTGTGTGTGCGTGTGTGTGTGTGT
>CM065689.1:9422869-9432869 GCA_017654935.2 Phymorhynchus buccinoides
CTTAATCTTATTACGTTCTACTAAAGCTTAAGTGGATTTAGAGAGTAGCAACGTTTAGTAACCCACTTACGCTTTAGTAGAACTTCGTAAAATTAAGGGCTGGCATGTAGGTTTGCACGTGCGTTCCTCCATTCTCTTACGTTGCCATCGCATGGGCTTATTTTATCGAGGAATAAAATAATAAGAGGGTTGTTTTGTTGTTGCGTTTTTGCCAAATCATGGACTTTTGAAATGCATTCAACACACCGTGTAGAATTGGGTGTATGCAGTGACAACGACTCATCTATTTCAGAATAGAAAGTGGGTCCCGCAAGTTGCACACCCAAAGGAAACGAAAAGAGACAGACATAAACAGGCAGAGAGAGAGAGAGAGAGAGAGAGAGAGAGAGAGAGAGAGAGAGAGAGAGAGACACTGTACACTGGAAAACTCTATTTGACAAGGATACAAGTTTTAGGCGATGCCTATTCTTTCAACCACATACAGACAGACAGAGTCAGGCCTCATTGGGGAAAATGTCCTTATTCTATACAGGCATGTTGCCAAGACAGGTGGCGGATCTGTTGAAGAAGGGGTCCCAGGTGCAGGCCGAATGGTTCGACTGCTGCACCATCTTCTTCAGCGACATAGTGGGATTCACTACATTGTCTGGATTGAGTACACCTCTACAGGTACTCTCTGTCGAGTTGGCGTTATGTCTTGATTATTTTTGTTGTGGCTTTTGTTTGTTGTTTTGGGGGGAGTTCATTAGGGGGTCCTGCACGAAACAAATGTACAAGTGATCCTTTTCTTGTTGAGATAGCCTCAGGTTTTTGTTAACCTTATTTTCTTGTATTGTGTGTATTGTGGTGTGGTGTGGTATGGTGTGGTGTGGTGTAGTATGATGTGGTGTAGTATGGTGTGGTATTGTTTGAAGTGGTATGGTGTGGTGTAGTATGGTGTGGTATTGTTTGATGTGGTGTGGTGTGGCGTGGTGTGGTGTGGTATGGTGTGGTGTAGTATGGTGTGGTGTGGTGTGGTATTGTTTGATGTGGCATGGCATGATGTGGTGGTGTGGTGTGGTGTGGTGTGGTATTGTTTGATGTGGTGTGGTGTGGTGTATTGTTTGATGTGGCATGGTATGATGTGGTGTGGCGTGGTATTGTTTGATGTGGCATGGTATGATGTGGTGTGGTGTGGTGTGGTGTGGTCTTTTTTTGATGTGGTATGGTATGGTGTGGTGTGGTGTGGTGTGGTATTGTTTGAAGTGGTGTGGTATATGAGGTGTGGTGTGGTGTGGTGTGTATTGTTAATGTGGTGTGGTGTGGTGTGTATTGTTTAATGTGGTGTGGTGTGGTATGGTGTGTTTAATGTGGTGTGGTATGGTGTGGTGTGATGTGTATTGTTTAATGTGGTGTGGTGTGTATTGTTTAATGTGGTGTGTGTATTGTTTAATGTGGTGTGGTGTAGTGTAATATTGTTTAATGTGGTGTGGTGTGCATTGTTTGGTGTGGTGTGGTGTGTATTGTTTAATGTGGTGTGGTGTGTATTGTTTAATGTGGTGTGGTATGGTGTGGTGTGGCGTGGTGTGGTGTGGTTGATGTGTGTGGTGTGGTGTGGTGTGGTGTAGTATTGTTTGGTGTGTGTGTGGTGTGGTGGTGTGGTATGTGTGGTGTGTGTGGTGTGTGTGGTTGTGGTGTGGTGTGGTATTATTGTTTGGTATGGTGTGTGTGGTGTGGTGTGGTGTGTGGTGTGGTATGGTGTGTAGTGTGGTGTGGTGTGGTATGTTTGATGTGGCATGGTATGGTGGTGTGGTGTATATGTGTGTGTGGTATTGTGGTGTGGTATGGTGTGGTATTGTTTGTGGTGTGGTGTGGTGTTGTATTATTTGGTTTGGTGTGGTGTGGCGTGGTGTGGTATGGTGTGGTGTAGTATGGTGTGGTATTGTTTGATGTGGCATGGTATGGTGTGGTGTGGTGTAGTATTATTTGATGTGGTGTGTTGTGGTGTGGTATTGTTTCACATTAATATTATGTCTTGATTATTTTCGTTGATGCTTTTGTTTGTTGTTTTGGAGGGAGTTCATTAGGGGGTCCTGCACGAAACAAATGTTCAAGTGATCCTTTTCTTGTTGAGATAGCATCAGGGGGTTTGTAACCTTATTTTCTTTTTCCATATCGTGGGGATGTACAGGAGTGCAGAAATTGGAGGGGGGTGGGGGGGTGCGGCTAACGCACCCTTCACCAAAATCACCTTTAAACCTGGAATTCTTTCCCTTTCGTTCGGTATCATAGTTTGTTTTACATTCCACTCTCACCCGGTGTCATTAATTTAGATTGGTAAAGATAAAGATGTGCCTCTCCCCCCCCCCTCTCTCTTACATTTCTCAGCTCTCCCCACATTTTCACACCTGTCTTTCTTACCAAACATGAAGCTGTATCTTATCAACTTTTTGAGCTAATTATCTTTGCTGAATAATTAATCACAGTCATGATAAAGGCCATTATCTAATAGGACCCCCCCCCCCCCCCACCCACCCCACCCTATGTAGTGCAGTACACACAACAGCCGCGGAGCATTTGTCACAGTCCTGGTTTATTACGTTTTTCCGTCTTGCCTTTATTTTCTACTAATATTGAATGCATGTGTTTAACCCTTTCACCGCCAGCCATATTTCAGCCAAAATTTGCCATTATGTTTACCTGCGTAGAGAAAAAAATCCATCTGCAGTATTGGGGATTCTTCTGTGAGATATATAAAATAAGGTCTATCCTTACTTCCCAAAACTAAGACAATAGGGTCTTTGGATAATAGACCCCAATTTGATGCCTTTTAGTGACATAGGTGTTAAATCACTGTGGTGCTAAAATGCGACTTTGGCGGTGAAAGGGTTAATTATGTAAACGGATGAAAATTAGTGTTAAATATAGCAAACGATATAGGATGAAGTACTCACTCTGTAATAAGAAATGCAAGACTGATAAAAATGGAAAAACAACGATAAATGGAGGAGGAGGGGGGGGGGGGGTGATCTTAACCTTTCTTTACCTTGACATTATTCCTGTTGCTCGTTGTGATCAGGTGGTGAAGCTGTTGAACAATCTGTATACCACGTTCGACTCCATCATAGAGAAGTACGATGTCTACAAAGTGGAGACCATCGGTGACGCCTGTGAGTGTGGGGGCTATTAGGCTACTGTTTTGTTTGTTTGTTAGTTTGCTTGCTGTTCTGGCTATTTAACCTTTAGTCTACACAGCTGGCAGAATCCTTTTTCTTCTTCTTCTTCTTCTTCTTCTTCTTCTTCTTCTTCTTCATCTTTTTTTTGTTCTTTTTTTTTCTTCTTCTTCTTCTTCGTCTTCTTCTTCTTCGTCTTCTTCTTCTTCTTCTTCTTCTTCTTCTTCTTCTTCTTCTTCTTCTTCTTCTTCTTAGTAATAATAATAATACATAACATTTACATAGCGCCTTTCTCTAAATGTCTAAATGAATTAGACTCAAGGCGCCGAACATTCACCGAATCAAACGGAAACACATAGCGCCTTTAATTCTCTAAATGATTTGGACTCAAGGCGCCGAACATTCACCGACTCACACGCAAATGTGTCCCAACACCACGAAAGGGACATTAAGTGTCAAAAATGACCATTCTGAGAAAATGGTACCTTTAGAAACTTAAAAGACAATTCTCGTTCAAATAATATAAGAACTATTCTTGTAACATCTTCTGTTTTAGAGTTATGAGCATTTGAAGTTGGTAGGGTGACTGTCGGCCATTTTGAGAAATCACAGTCTGAAGTGTAGCCTAGCTGAAGAAATGCATTGACCTAGTCATTTTAAAACACTATTGGGGTATTTAGAGACCATAACAAAGATGATCCTTTATCAATATGCTAGAGAGCACGAAAATACCCATAACTCAAAACTGATAAAGAAAAATCATATTTTTGACTTTCCAAGCCTGTTGTGAGAAACAAGCCCAGCGATTTAATGTCCCTTTCGTGGTGCTGGATCACAAATACATAGCACCTTTCTCTACATGAATCAGACTTAAGGCGCTTACATTCACCGAATCACACAGAAATACACTTACATTCACCCTCATTCTTGCAACCATGGTCTACTTCTTCTTCTTCTTCTTCTTCTTCTTCTTCTTCTTCTTCTTCATTTTCTTCTTCTTCTTCTTCTTCTTCTTCTTCTTCTTCTTCTTCTTCTTCTTCTTCTTCTTCTTCTTCATTTTCTTCTTCTTCTTCTTCTTCTTCTTCTTCTTCTTCTTCTTCTTCTTCTTCGGTCGCTCAGACAGTTTCCTGTCAATCACGTGTGCAGATGTGTCATGCTGCGGTTATGCGCCTAACGAAGAAATAGTTAGGCCTAGCATGTCTGTCTTCGGCTCAAGAAAACCTTTGTAAGACTTTCTTTCCCTTTTTTTTTTCAAAAAGCAGGAGAACGGACCAGTTCAGGCAGAAATATAGTAGATGACGGTAAGCACAATGGTAAAAAGGCAGAGTCAAAGAGAGTGACAGATGAGAGGAAGTTACGAACACACAACTTCCAGAATGTGGGGAACTATTTGTATATCTCTCTCGTTCTTAGATCAGTTAGTAATTGCGCCATAGTTGCGAGTAGCCTACCTATACTAAAAAAAAAAAGTAACTTAAAACAAACGAATCACTTTAGACTCCATCGAAAAAAACTCCGCTTCGCTTGCATGAAATACTGACCTAGTTATTATACACCTGTTAGGGATCTGATGACTTCGGAACTTTAACCCTTTCACCGCCAATGTCACATTTATGCACCACAATGGCTTAACACCCACGTCACGAAAAGCCATCAAATCAGGGCCTGTTTTCCGAAGATCCCGTTTTCTTAACTTTACGAGGTAAGGATAGGCCTAATGTTATACATGTCACAGAGGAATTTCCAATACGGCAGATGCTTTTTTTCTCCCCTCTACCTAGGTAAGATGAATAGAAATTTGTTTGCTGAAAAATGTCTGGCGGCGAAAGGGTTTAAACATTATAAATAAATTTAAAAAATCCCGAAGTTTGGCCAGGTTCAGAACTGGGAGTACACTGGATATGGCTAGCCGTCTCGTTATTATTATTATTATTATTATTATTATTCATGATGTATTCATTGCCGGCGCGCGTGCTGCAGACATGGTGGTGTCCGGCGTGCCCTCCCTGACCCAGGAGCACGCGCGCCACGTGGCCATGATGTCCCTGGACATGGTGACGGCCTGCTGGACCTTCCAGATCCCCCACCTGCCCTCAGAGCCGCTGAGGATCCGGGTGGGGCTACATTCCGGTCAGTGTGCCAAGCAGGGTATCACCGTCATCGTCGTCGTCGTCGTCGTTGTTGTTAGCATCGTCGTCGTCATCGTCGTTGTTGTCATCAACATTGTTAGCATCATCGTCATCATTGCCATCATTATCGTCGTCGTCGTTGTCGTCGTCATCGTCGTCATCATTGTTGTCAACATTGTTAGTATCATCGTCATCATCACCATCATCATCACCGTCGTCATCGTCGCCGTCGTCGTCGTCATCATCATCATCGTTGTTGTCGTCAACATATGTTAGCATCATCGTCATCATCACCATCATTATCATCCTCGTCGTCGTCGTCGTCGTCGTCATCCTCGTCGTCGTTGTTGTCGTCAACATTGTTAGCATCATCGTCATCATACCATCATTACTATCGTCGTCGTCGTTGCCGTCGTCGTCGTCGTCGTCGTCGTCGCCATCGTCGTCGTCATCATCATTATTGTCGTCATCATCATTATTACTACCATCATCATCATCATCATCATCATCATCATCACCATTAATAGCGTCGTCGCCTGCTGGTTTATGTCCTGGTCACTGTTGGAATCAACAAATTACTGTCCCCACTCAGAGAGGGAAGTTCGACGAGTTGTCAAAATGTTGCGTTCAAGGATCACGCTCTAATGTAATTATGTATGCAAAATGTTTGAATATTCATTTCGTCCGAAGCGAAACAGGCATATGATGTTCTAGATTATTTATTGTCCATTGGATTTCTAAATCAGCAATCGTATTACTGTTACTGAAACTTTATATTGGCAGACCTATAACTTAACATGTAAGGATGCTGTGTGTGTGTGTGTGTGTGTGCGTGTGCGTGTGTGCGTGTGTGCGTGTGTGCGTGTGCGTGTGCGTGTGCGCGTGTGCGTGTGCGTGCGTGCGTGCGTGCATGTGTATGAGTATGTGTGTTTGTGGTGTGTGTCTGTGTATCTGTGTATCTGTATGTGTCTCTCTGTGTGTGTATCCCCCCCCCCCCCCCCTCTCTCTCTCTCTCTCTCTCTCTCTCTCTCTCTCTCTCTGTCTATCTCTCTCTCTCTCTCTCTCTCTCTCTCTCTCTCTCTCTCTCTCTCTCTCCCCCTGTGTTCGCCCATGCATGCGCGCGCGTGCGTGCATATATCGGTCTGTCTGACTGTCTGTGTCTAGGCCCAGTCTGTGCCGGGGTGGTGGGCATCAAAATGCCTCGCTACTGTCTGTTCGGCGACACCGTCAACACTGCTTCCCGCATGGAGTCCAACGGAGAAGGTAAGAAACTAAAAAAATACTGCAGAAAAACAACAACACACCAGCATAAGGCCACAACAAAAGCAAAGAAGCACTCACTCAACATTTGACTTATGAGCCAATCTACTTAACTAACCCTTTCCATCGCCACTGTCACCTCTTGGCACCACAACGATTGAACACCCATGCCATCGAAAGGCATCAAAACGGAGGTCTGCTATCCAGTGACCTTACGTTCTTCGTTTTGGGAGGTAATAAGGACAGGCCCTATTCTATGCGTGTCACAGAGGAATCCCCAATATTGCAGACGAAATCTTTTCTCTACCCAGGTAAGCTTAATGGAACAGTTTTGGCTGAAAAATGGCTGGCGTTGAAAGGGTTAAAAGACCGACCAGCGGCGCAGTCGACAAGCGCGCACAACCCATAAGCGCGCACAGTCTTGTCCGATAAGCGCGGAGTGACATGTCCCATAAGCGCGCACAGTCTTGTCCGATAAGCGCGGAGTGACATGTCCCATAAGCGCGCACAGTCTTGTCCGATAAGCGCGGAGTGACATGTCCCATAAGCGCGCACAGTCTTGTCCGATAAGCGCGGAGTGACATGTCCCATAAGCGCGCACAGTCTTGTCCGATAAGCGCGGAGTGACATGTCCCATAAGCGCGCACAGTCTTGTCCGATAAGCGCGGAGTGACATGTCCCATAAGCGCGCACAGTCTTGTCCGATAAGCGCGGAGTGACATGTCCCATAAGCGCGCACAGTCTTGTCCGATAAGCGCGGAGTGACATGTCCCATAAGCGCGCACAGTCTTGTCCGATAAGCGCGGAGTGACATGTCCCATAAGCGCGCACAGTCTTGTCCGATAAGCGCGGAGTGACATGTCCCATAAGCGCGCACAGTCTTGTCCGATAAGCGCGGAGTGACATGTCCCATAAGCGCGCACAGTCTTGTCCGATAAGCGCGGAGTGACATGTCCCATAAGCGCGCACAGTCTTGTCCGATAAGCGCGGAGTGACATGTCCCATAAGCGCGCACAGTCTTGTCCGATAAGCGCGGAGTGACATGTCCCCTACCGATAAGCGCGCACAGTCCATGTCTTGTCCGATAAGCGCGGAGTGACATGTCCCATAAGCGCGCACAGTCTTGTCCGATAAGCGCGGAGTGACATGTCCCATAAGCGCGCACAGTCTTGTCCGATAAGCGCGGAGTGACATGTCCCATAAGCGCGCACAGTCTTGTCCGATAAGCGCGGAGTGACATGTCCCATAAGCGCGCACAGTCTTGTCCGATAAGCGCGGAGTGACATGTCCGATAAGCGCGGAGTGACATGTCCGATAAGCGCGGAGTGACATGTCCGATAAGCGCGCGATGTCATGTCTGTTAAGCGGGTGTGTAAATAAGACCATATATTTTTAAACAGCGAACAAAACCTTATAAAAACTTGGAACGACAACTGAACACGAAAAACAAAGTTTTTTTTAGTCAAACGGGTGCATACGATAAGCATGGGACGCATGTCAGTGTCCTAAAAGCGCCCATGATAAGTGTGTTGGAACGACAACTGAACACGAAAAACAAAGTTTTGTAGTCAAACAAACACACTTATCATGGGCGCTTTTAAGACACTGACATGCGCGCTTATTAGACACTGCCACGCGCGCTTTTTGGACACTGTCATGCGCGCTTATCGTATGCAACGCGCTTATTAGCAATAGGGTATTGCGCGCTTATCGTATGCAACGCGCTTATTAGCAATAGGGTATTGCGCGCTTATCGTATGCAACGCGCTTATTAGCAATAGGGTATTGCGCGCTTATCGTATGCAACGCGCTTATTAGCAATAGGGTATTGCGCGCTTATCGTATGCACCCTCCACCAGATCCATGAGTGAAAATCACGGGTTTCATCACGTGTTTCCCTCTCTCGCTGGTAAGAAATCTTATTCTGACCAGGTTCGACTCCGAATAAATTCTCCCAATACATGAAAACGAGATATGACTTTAAAGACCCACTGACCCACCACGATTAAGTCCCTTGTTGTTGTGTTTTCTGGGTAGCTGTGACCAGCATGCAAATCCCCCCAACTTCAAATTGAGGCTGCTCGCTAAAATGATGTTTCGGTTTGAATTTGGGGGCATTTGTATGGGAGTCAAACCTGGTCACAACAAGAATTCTTACCAGGTGTAAGAGGGAAAACCCGTGAAACCCGTGATTTTGACACGTGATCTGGTGGGTCTTTAAAGAGCAGCCTCGATTGTGTATGGGGGAACTTGTATGTGGGTCACACTTACCAGAAAAACAACAGCAAGGGAGTTAATCTTGCCTGGTCAATCTGACACAGCAGATTTAAGTCCCTTGTTTTTTTGTCTGCGTAGGTGTGACCCACATACAAATTCCCCAAGTTCAAAATGAGTCTGCTCTTCAAAGTCTCTGTCTCGTTTTCAATTTGGGGGCATTGTATGGGAGTCAGACCTGGTCAATATACGATTTCTTACCAGCGAGAGAGGGAAACATGTGAAACCCGTAATTTTCACTCATGGATGTGGTGGGTCTTTAAAAGACCCACGAGATCGCGTGTCAAAATCACGGGTTTCACGTGTTTTCCCTCCTATAGCTGGTAAGAAATCTTGTTTTGACCAGGTTTGACTCCCATACAAATGCCCCCCAAATTGAAAACCTAAACATCATTTTAAAGAGCAGCCTCAATTACAAGTTGGGGGCATGTGTATGTGGGTCACAGCTACCCAGAAAAAAAGGTACTTAATCGTGGTGGGTGAGTGTGGCATGCATTCTCTGAAAACCTATATTGGTAGGACTCTCCCCTATTCATTGCCAGTTGATATAGAAGTTGTACATTTGTATTTTTTACCTTGCGGAGAATGGCATTGCTCTACATTAATTTTAGTATGGTCTGTTTCGCTACATTGTTAATTAGGTCTGCATTGTAATGTTTTAGCGCAGTGTGTTTAGTCTGTTTAGTGTGTGTGTGTGTGCTGTGTGTGTGTGTGTGTGTGTGTGTGTGTTTGTCTGTCAGTGTGTGTGTCTGTCTGTCTGTCTGTCTGTCTGTCTGTCTGTCTCTCTCTCTCTCTCTCTCTCTCTCTCTCTCTCTCTCTCTCTCTCTCTCTCTCTCTCTCTCTCTCTCTCTCTCTCTCTCTCTCTCTCTCTCTCTCTCTCTCTCTCTCTCGCTCGCGCGCGCGCGTGTGTGTGTGTGTGTGTGTGTGTGTGTGTGTGTGTGTGTGTGTGAGAGAGAGAGAGAGAGAGAGAGAGAGAGAGAGAGAGAGAGAGAGAGAGAGAGAGAGAGAGAGAGAGAGAGAGGTGCGTCCATGTGTGGTGCTGAGTGTGGGTTAGACTTTTGTGTGCGTGTGTGTGCATGCGTGTACGTGAGTGTGTGTCTGTGTCTGTATCTGTGTGTGTGTGTGGGGTGGGGGGGGGGGGGGGGCACGCGTGTGTGTGCGTTCGCTCGTGTTCGCGCACGTATT
>CM065689.1:9445369-9475369 GCA_017654935.2 Phymorhynchus buccinoides
CTCTCTGTCTGTCTGTCTGTCTGTCTGTCTCTCTCTCTCTCTCTCTCTCTCTCTCTCTCTCTCTCTCTCTCTCTCTCTCTCTGTCTGGCTGGCTGGCTGGCTGGCTGCCTGTCTCTCTGTCTCTGTCTCTGTCTCTCTCTCTCTCTCTCTCTCTCTCTCTCTCTCTCTCTCTCTCTCTCTCTCTCTCTCTCTCTCTCTCTCCTCTCTCAATGCATGTGCGTGTGTGTGTGTGTGTGTGTGTGTGTGTGTGTGTGTGTGTGTGTGTGTGTGTGTGTGTGTGTGTGTGTGTGTGTGTGTGTGCGTGTGTGTGTGTGTGTGCGTGTGCGTGTGCGCGTGCGCGCGCGCGCGTGTGTGTGTGTGACGTTGTTTATTCGTTATGTATTCCATTCTTGTCATTGGGAAGGGAGGTGGAAACTTCCATGGGACCTTCTTCCACAAAGATCATAGATATCATTTCTTCTTCTTTCTTTTGGGGAGGTATCTTCTCTTGTTTTTCTTCTTCTTCGTTTTGAGTATTTTGAACAAGACTTTCTTAAGAGACCACCGTTTTTGTCCGTTTTCTTTGCGGGGTTTTCCTTATGCGGATTCTTTTGCGCTACTCTTTTATCGTTCTGAAAAAAAAAAAATTCTGAGTAAAAAAAGCCACCTACAAATATACTGGTCTCCAAAAGTTAAGGGCCGGCTTCTGTTTTCAGTAGCTTGATATCTATTTATTGTACACTAAGACAACAATGAAGAAAATGGCAAAACTTAGGCTACTCAATAACTTTCCTTCCTGTTGCACGTGCCTGAACCAGTTTTGCAGACATTGCAGTACAGCAACAGCGTTTTCAGGTACGCTTAAAATGTGGCAAATTCACGAGAATTTCACGAAAGTTTGGTCTCTTTTCGCTGACGAATCAGGGCTGATGCAGGTTTCTTGCTTATTGCACGTGCAAGGCATGACTGTAGTGAACACTGCTGAGCAAAAGTTAGACACGAATGTGTATTTAAGGGCGGCAACCAGAGCTCTCAATAAGCATGCCTCCAAGACAGAAGAGAGAAGATCGTTCTTCCGGCCCTTAAATTTTGGAGACCAGTATATAAGACTAGGCCGTTTCCTGAATTTCTGATCTAATTTGCAAAAGAGAGAATATGTCCAAATAATGACTGTCACGGAAATTGAACACATTATAAAGTGTACGTTTGCATTGTGGAACATGATAATTCTTCATTCGCCGATGGTTATTTCTAATAATAAATAATTAGGTACTAGGTAATATGTACTTTATAGTCACAGAGGCATCTCTGTGAAATTCGGGTTGCTCCTACCTGGACAGCGCGTCGCAGCCAGAGGCTTTTAAAAAACATGTTTTGCATGCGATCCTTTGTGTTATTGATGAGGAAGGAAAGCATGGGTGGGTAAATGTTGACCAAATGACAACTTCTTCGTTGCCACTGGGTTTAACGTGTACTAAGTGCATGGACACACGGGACCTCGGTTTATCGTCTCATCCGAAAGACTCCACATTCAGACCGTAAGGACTAGTGCATTGTAAGAGGAAAAATCCCCTGTACCCAGGTTCGAACTCGGGTTTACTTGACACGAAGCGAACGCGTTACCACTGTGCCACTCTACACCTCGGAATGGAAAAATTAAAATCGCATTTATTTATTTACTTATGGGTGATTCCATCCCTTTTTTGATGGCAGGGCAAAGGAGACATGGCCACTTGGTGGCTTATCAAAGCCAAGCCGTCGACCCCGTCTGAAAAGACCACCGCTATGTCGAACGGCTTCCGCCCTCAGAAAGACGCCAAGCCACCGCAAACCCCGTTTGAAAAGACCACCGCTTTTGCTAATGGTTTCCCCCCTCACCACAGAGACACCAAGGGCAAAGAGGCCAACGACGTGGACACTGTGATTCGGGACATTTTCCAAAACACCGACAGCGGCAAACACCTGGATCAGGTCTCCTTTCGACAGTGAAAGAATGTCACTTGATCATGCTACAGTCTAAATTAGGATTGGTGAACTTATTGCAAGTCAATGAAACACGGCTTGCGAACTTCCTAAAGTATCACAAATTGCTTGGGAACTTCTTACAGTCTAAAACATGACTTGTAGACTTCTTACAGACTACAACATGACTTATGGACTTCTTGCAGTTTAAAGCACGACATGTTACAGTCTAAAACATGACTTATGAACTTCTTGCAGGTTAAAACACGACATGTTACAGTCTAAAACATGACTTGTTACAGACTAAAACATGACTTGTGATCATCTTACAGACTAAAACATGACATATGAACTTCTTACAAGCTAAAACATGACATGTTACAGTCTACTACATGGCTTATGAACTTCTTGCAGTCTAAAACATGACATGTGAACTTCTTACAGTCTAAAACATGACGTGTGAACTTCATACAGTCTAAAACATGACTTGTGAAACTTCGTACAGTCTAGAACATGACGTGTGAACTTCTTACAGTCTAAAACATGACGTGTGAACTTCATACAGTCTAAAACGTGACTTGTGAACTTCATACTGTCTAAAACATGACGTGTGAACTTCATACAGTCTAAAACATGACTTGTGAACTTCATACTGTCTAAAACATGACGTGTGAACTTCATACAGTCTAAAACATGACTTGTGAACATCATGCAGTCTAAAACATGACGTGTGAACTTCATGCGGTCTAAAACATGACGTGTGAACTTCGTACAGTCTAAAACATGACGTGTGAACTTCATGTAGTCTAAAACATGACTTGTGAACTTCTTTCAGTTAAAGACTTGACTTGGACAACTCCTGCAATAACATATGTGGCGTTGTCAGTTTTGTTTTTAATGACAGACACTCACTTGCTGTTTCTACAATAATAATAAAAAAGGAACATGTTTCTTTCCTTTCCAGTGAAAGCATTATTTTAAAGACGTGATTTGTTGTAAATTGGGTTTCTTCAGCACAGGATGTGCAGTGGACAACCTGATTTGATGTAGAGTTTATGCAGCGATTGACGTAACATACTGGTTTTTGCTCTGAAACTGAAAGGCGTGACTTGCACAGATCCTGCAGCGACATACAGTACGTGACTTGATGTAGGTTTTCGTCAAGGCAGGTCAAGGGGGAAGACAAGGAGCCCTATTATATACGTCGTTATCTCAAAATAGAGAAATTCATAATGAACGACGTCAATTGTGCAGACCATTTACAATGAAAGCCTGATTTGCTGCAGAGTTTCTACTGTGGCAATGTATGTGCTCATGAGCATTCTAGCGAAAACTATGACTTGTTCTTTTTCTTTCTCCTTCTTCTATTCTATGAAGGACGTGACCTGTGAACGTTATTTTATGAAAGACGCGGCTTGTGAACGCTATTTTACATAAGACGTGGCTTAGGGACATTGTTCTGTGTAAGACGTGGATCGTGTAGGTTCTTTCATATAAGACGTGACTTGTGAACTGTGTTTTACATATAAGACGTGACTTGTGAACGTTCTTTTACATACCACGTGACTTGTGAACGTTCCTTTGCATACCACGTGACTTGTGAACGTTCCTTTACATACCACGTGACTTGTGAACGTTCCTTTGCATACCACGTGACTTGTGAACGTTCTTTTAGATAAGACGTGACTTGTGAACGTTCCTTTGCATACCACGTGACTTGTGAACGTTCTTTTACCACGTGACTTGTGAACGTTCTTTTACGTGACTTGTGAACGTTCCTTTGCATACCACGTGACTTGTGAACGTTCTTTTACATACCACGTGACTTGTGAACGTTCCTTTACATACCACGTGACTTGTGAACGTTCTTTTACATACCACGTGACTTGTGAACGTTCCTTTACATACCACGTGACTTGTGAACATACCACGTGACTTGTGAACGTTCTTTTAGATAAGACGTGACTTGTGAACGTTCATTTGCATACCACGTGACTTGTGAACGTTCCTTTACATACCACGTGACTTGTGAACGTTCCTTTACATACCACGTGACTTGTGAACGTTCCTTTTACCACGTGATAACGTTCCTTTACGTGACTTGTGAACGTTCCGTTCCTTTGCATACCACGTGACTTGTGAACGTTCTTTTAGATATACCACGTGACTTGTGAACGTTCCTTTACATACCACGTGACTTGTGAACGTTCCTTTGCATACCACGTGACTTGTGAACGTTCCTTTACATACCACGTGACTTGTGAACGTTCCTTTGCATACCACGTGACTTGTGAATGTTCTTTTACATACCACGTGACTTGTGAACGTTCTTCTATGTACGATCTGACTTGTAGGTGGACGTCCTACAGTAAAATACTTTGTATTTTCTGTTGGGTTTCCGTGTTCGAGAAGTGACTGCAATGTCGGCTTAAACGCTGCCATCTTTTTCTTTGTGCTACCCTCCAATTTGTCCATAGTCCACACCAAGCCATTGCTAGCCCTAACCCCTACTTCTCACCCCCCACCCCACCCCCCACATCCCACATCCCACTCCCCATTTTGTTTACAAACGCACATAACTGTACTCTTTTGTTTTCATCTGTGATTCAGTTGTGACTAGGGGAAGACGGGGTAAAAAGCGCATGGGCGGGTAAGAAGCCCACCCCAATTATCTCATGAAATGAAGCAAATTTCAGTCTCATTTTGCCCATGAGACGAGCGTTAATGTCTAGCATTCGTCTCATGGGCAAATTTGACTGAAATTTTCTTTATTTCATGAGATAATTGGGGTGGGCTTTTTACCCGCCCATGCGCTGTTTACCCCGTCTTCCCCTATCACAATTATGACAAGTTCGCATAATGCAAAAACAACAACAAAAACGTTCGCATAATGCGTGACGATTCCCATGTTCTTACATTTTCAACACAAGAACTGGAAATCAATAGCAGATAATCGAGCTGTTGTGGATGTTACGCTCAATGTGAACATTAATGGCTTGGAGTCAAAACGGACTATCTTTAGATTGTCCATTGACATAGTATTGAACTCAGTACAAAAACTAATAACTTGTATAAAAAAAAGACTGCAGAAATATACAAAAGCATAACTCCCTTTATATATTATGTTTGCAGTCATTGTTTGACACAAGTTATTAGTTTTTGTAATAGGTTCAATAATACGTCAATGGACTATCTAAAGATAGTCCGTTTTGACTCCAAGCCATTGATAGGCAAGCCATTTACCAAATGTGAACACTGGGCAAGCGAATTACCTAACGTTTACATTAGGCAAATCGCTTGCCACATTAGGCAAGACTTTCACATTAGGCAAGATAATTTTGCTTGATGTGAATAGAATGAGGATTTTCACATTATGCAAGAGCATTATGAAGAAATCAATTCTTCATTTAGCCGCTGTGTGTTATTATTCTTTGCATTTCGGTTAGAAACTAATTGTGCACGTTTTTTTGTCATTCACAATAAAGCAGTGCATTCTGAGAGAGAGAAAAAAGGAGGACGTCAGGGGTTACGATGTGTCAGTGTACATTTTGTGTGTCATTCACAAATAGTTTTTTTATTTTATTTTAATCTCTTCTTAATAAATTGCTATTCCATTGAGATGTCTCTACTTGTCTTATTTCTGCTTCTACATCTAATTTATCTGCCTATCTCTCTCTCTCTCTCTCTCTCTCTCTCTCTCTCTCTCTCTCTCTCTCTCTCTCTCTCTCTCTCTCTCTCTCTCTCTCTCCATATAAAACATGTCTGTTCACATCGAGCAAAATGTCAACATTAGGCAATGTTCTGCCTAATGTTGACAATTTTAGGCAAATCCTCTACATACCAAGAGAGAGGATATAATGAAATGAATAAGGGGAAATAACTTCTCGTAATTAACTCCCTTTTTACCAAAGTTATTTATGGCAGAGGATGAACTTGGGTCTGTATTGTTGTGGCAACTACTTTTTTCACTTTGCTAGGCGAATCGGTGCCATGGATAACTTTGGTAAAAAGGGAGTTAATTACGAGAAGTTCCTTCCCCTTATTCATTTCACTACATCTACATACCACTTGCCTAATGTGAAACATATTAGGCAAGTTCACATTGGGTAATGTTCACAGTAGGCAATGTTCTACCTAATGTTCACAGTAGGCAATGTTCTACCTAATGTTCACAGTAGGCAATGTTCTACCTAATGTTCACAGTAGGCAATGTTCTACCTAATGTTCACAGTAGGCAATGTTCTACCTAATGTTCACAGTAGGCAATGTTCTACCTAATGTTCACAGTAGGCAATGTTCTACCTAATGTTCACAGTAGGCAATGTTCTACCTAATGTTCACAGTAGGCAATGTTCTACCTAATGTTCACAGTAGGCAATGTTCTACCTAATGTTCACAGTAGGCAATGTTCTACCTAATGTTCACAGTAGGCAATGTTCTACCTAATGTTCACAGTAGGCAATGTTCTACCTAATGTTCACAGTAGGCAATGTTCTACCTAATGTTCACAGTAGGCAATGTCCTACCTAATGTTCACTGTTCTACCTAATGTTCACAGTAGGCAATGTTCTACCTAATGTTCACAGTAGGCAATGTTCTACCTAATGTTCACAGTAGGCAATGTTCTACCTAATGTTCACAGTAGGCAATGTTCTACCTAATGTTCACAGTAGGCAATGTTCTACCTAATGTTCACAGTAGGCAATGTTCTACCTAATGTTCACAGTAGGCAATGTTCTACCTAATGTTCACAGTAGGCAATGTTCTACCTAATGTTCACAGTAGGCAATGTTCTACCTAATGTTCACAGTAGGCAATGTTCTACCTAATGTTCACAGTAGGCAATGTTCTACCTAATGTTCACAGTAGGCAATGTTCTACCTAATGTTCACAGTAGGCAATGTTCTACCTAATGTTCACAGTAGGCAATGTTCTACCTAATGTTCACAGTAGGCAATGTTCTACCTAATGTTCACAGTAGGCAAT
The DNA here is from genome assembly GCA_017654935.2 of Phymorhynchus buccinoides. Lineage (NCBI taxonomy): Eukaryota > Metazoa > Mollusca > Gastropoda > Neogastropoda > Raphitomidae > Phymorhynchus > Phymorhynchus buccinoides. The sequence continues at coordinate 9,452,297 of CM065689.1, forward strand.
GTTCTACCTAATGTTCACAGTAGGCAATGTTCTACCTAATGTTCACAGTAGGCAATGTTCTACCTAATGTTCACAGTAGGCAATGTTCTACCTAATGTTCACTGTTCTACCTAATGTTCACAGTAGGCAATGTTCTACCTAATGTTCACAGTAGGCAATGTTCTACCTAATGTTCACAGTAGGCAATGTTCTACCTAATGTTCACAGTAGGCAATGTTCTACCTAATGTTCACAGTAGGCAATGTTCTACCTAATGTTCACAGTAGGCAATGTTCTACCTAATGTTCACTGTTCTACCTAATGTTCACAGTAGGCAATGTTCTACCTAATGTTCACAGTAGGCCTAATGTTCACAGTTCTACCTAATGTTCACAGTAGGCAATGTTCTACCTAATGTTCACAGTAGGCAATGTTCTACCTAATGTTCACAGTTCTACCTAATGTTCACAGTAGGCAATGTTCTACCTAATGTTCACAGTAGGCAATGTTCTACCTAATGTTCACATTAGGCAATGTTCTACCTAATGTTCACAGTAGGCAATGTTCTACCTAATGTTCACAGTAGGCAATGTTCTACCTAATGTTCACAGTAGGCAATGTTCTACCTAATGTTCACAGTAGGCAATGTTCTACCTAATGTTCACAATAGGCAATGTTCTACCTAATGTTCACAGTAGGCAATGTTCTACCTAATGTTCACAATATGGAATGCCATATGTTATGTGCAGTAACTGAAAATGTCACTGAAACCTCAATAAGTCAGATCTGCAAAAGAAGGTGGAGAATGTTGCTGCTGTACATGAGCCATTCTTTCCGCTAGCGATAGCATCATGATGATACCATCATCACTGGTAGAAAATAATGTACATGTGTTGCCATTTAATAAGAATACCATAGGCTTACACATAATTGCTGTCTGTAATAAACTGTGCTACTAAATTGACAGAATTGAGATACCAACATGACTGATTGAGTCATCAAAAACCGTCACAGCTGTGCCCAGTACTACAAAAACTAAAATGAAAGGGCACTTCAGAGGCCGCGAGGCCTAGTTGCCCTCATTACCCTGACCTGACCTGTATCGAAGGTTATGTGCTAGAATATATGTAACCCAGCACCACGAAAGGGACATCGATTTTGAGTTATGAGTATTTTCGTGTTCTCTGACATCTTATATTTCATATTGATAAAGGACAATCCGCAATATGATCTCTAAATGGTCTTATAAGTGCTTTAAGACGAGTAGGTCAATGCATTTTCTTCAACTAGTCTAGATTTTAGACTGTCTTTTATCAAAATGGCCGACGCTCACCATACTAACTTTCAATGCCCGTACCTCTGAAACAGAAACATATACAAGGATGACTCTTGTATCATTAGAAAGAGAATTGTCTGAAGGTTTTAAATATGTAAGTTTCTCAGAATGGTCAGTTTGACACTTAATGTCCTTTTCGTGGTGCTGGGTCGCAGATTATTAGCTTTCTCTCGAGTATGGTGAACAATAACAAACAAAAAAGCAGATAGCATTTTCTGGCTTTCGCTGAAGAGAGTGTTATGCCTTCTGACATAATTCTAAACCTGATTGTAAAATACAGTCAGTCGTTTCTTACCACGATAGCAGTGAGAGGGGACAGAAGCTATTCTGGCGGGCTGGGCTGAAATTTGTTTACGGCGGAGATGCCTTGCCCAGGGTACATCCCCACTCTCTCGACCAAAGGATTGGAGGACAGCTGGCGTTGGGTAAGGTCCCCAAAGGCCAACCCATCCCTTTGGCTGCAGCACTAGAGCCGAGCCAGTGCAAAGTTTGAGTCATTGTTTTCCACAAATGACTAAACCGTACCATGATTTTCCACAACTGTAAGGAACTGTCTATTGTACAGCTCTCGTGATACTGTTGGCCCCTCCCTATTGTACTACAGGCTTAAGGTCAACCAGCCCTGGGTATGCACTAGCCTATAACGATTATCATTATGTGAACCGCACCATTGTAAGTGGATTAGCTGAGGTTTGATAGGACGATGTTGGTTGTACAGTACAGTAGTGATTATTTCGTGTTGTGCTTGGTTTCATTGATTGATGTACGTAATCACAGCTGTTCTTGCCGCAGCCCTTCAATGTGACTGGATAGTGGTCTATATTTTCTGTTTGTTCGTTTGTTTGTTTTTGTTTGCGTATTGTTGTTGTCGTCGAAGGTTTGTTTGTCCGTTTATTGTTTGTTCTTTTTTTTCTTTTTTTCCCATTGATTATACTTTTTTTGTTTTGTTTTTCCATGTACCCCAAGGGGCTTTAAACCCCCCCAAAAAAACTTGAAACCTTGAGTCCACGATGGAGGCACAAATCTGTACAAAACGCACATGGTTATGCAGTCATTCAATGAGCCGTGTAAAGCATCGTAATGTGTAGCTGGAGAAAAAGACTAACATTGTTGTTTGATTTGTTCGATAATATGTTGTGCAATAGGCCATGATATTATCGGTATTTCTTAATGTGAATGTGTATTGCCACGCTGGAACTTATAGAATAAGGCCGGGTTCACATTAGACGCGTAAGTTCCGTACGGAAAACCCTAAATAAGTGGAAGAAAGAAGGATAAAAGTGTACGCATATAGGGGAAATTCGGACATGTGCGCAAATCTTTTCCCTTCTTTGTTTCACTTAATTATGGATTGCGCACGGTTTTCCGCATGGAATATCCGCTTATTTGTGTACACGGCCTAAAGGTTGTTTATGTGCACTATTCAATGCTAGAACATGATCACAGAGTCCTAAATTAGCAAATGGTGTTGATTTTGTTGTCGTGTTTACGTTTACTGTTGTGACTAATTATAGTATGGGCATGTATTTTAGCAGAGATTGAGAGAGTCAAACGTAATGTTTAAAAATACATAACAATACACACTCGGTGTATTTACAAAATTGATTTTTTTCCCCCCATCTAAGCTATATAAATCTACCATGTCATTGTTAATGTTACATATGGGGTCTGCAACGAACACCTTTCGCAAGAGTGAATTCCCTTGGAGGGTGGGGGAAGATGGTTCAGTACTGACCAAACAGGGGAATAACTCTCGCCAATAACCCTATTTGATACCACTAAATGGCTGCCTTTCGCAAGAGTGAATGCCCTTGGTGGGTGGGGGAAGATGGTTCAGTACTGACCAAACAAGGGAATAACTCTCGCCAGTAACCCTATTTGATACCACTAAATGGCTGCCTTTCGCAAGAGTGAATGCCCTTGGTGGGTGGGGGAAGATGGTTCAGTACTGACCAAACAGGGGGATAAATCTCGCCAATAACCCTATTTGATACCACTAAATGGCTGCCTTTCGCAAGAGTGAATGCCCTTGGTGGGTGGGGGAAGATGGTTCAGTACTGACCAAACAGGGGAATAACTCTCGCCAATAACCCTATTTGATACCACTAAATGGCTGCCTTTCGCAAGAGTGAATGCCCTTGTCAGTACTGACCAGCAAGGGAATAACTCTCACTGTCAAGGGCGTTAATAACCCTAGTTGCAGAGGCCTATGTCGTGCGCGCGCACACACGCAATCACGCATGCACACATACACACACACGCGCGCGTATACACACACGCGTTTCTTTTTTTTGCCAGTTGTATTGGTCAGACTTCAAAAATATGACCAAATCAAATCATCAAGCAAAACCCACAAGGTACTGATGCAAAAATTACAAGACGCAAAGCCTTCAAGGCTCACTCGGGGGGGGGGGGGGGGGGGCTTAAGTACAAGATTGCCAACAAATAATGACTTTAAGATTGAGGGTCGTAAACATGAGTGGGGGGGGGGGGGGTGTTTAAGTACAAGATTGCCAACAAAAATGACTTTGAGATTGAGGGTCGTAAGCATGAGGGGGTGTTTAAAGTACAAGATTGCCAACAAATAATGACTTTGAGATGGAGGGTCGTAAACATGAGGGGGGGGGGTGTTTTTAAGTACAAGATTGCCAACAAATAATGACTTTGAGATGCAGGGTCGTAAGCATGAGGGGGGTGTTTAAAGTACAAATGAAACTATCATTAATGGATACAACGGTTTTTGTTAAAAAAGTGCCTTTGCCGAGAATCGAACACGGAACCATTGGCACGAGAGACCACCGCTCTACGCAATGAGCTATCGAGGCTTCACTGTTGAATAATTTCTTAACTCATGTTGCCTATTGAATACTCTCTAACCCACTAATCTAAAATGTTATATGTTTGTTACTAGAGTTGAGAACCGGTTCAAATTTTCGAACCGGTTTTAACCGGTTTTTCATCTCCGAACCGGTATTTTCGAACCGTTTTGTTAACCAGTAATCGCATCAGTGGTTTCACCTATGCAAACATATTTATTTGTCAGAATATTCACACACGCGCGCGCACACATACACACACACTCAACTAAAAACTCAGCTCAACTCCAACAAACAATTTAATGACGGGGCCATCTGCCCGTGTCAAAGGAAGGTGAGGGTAGGGGCGTAGTTGAAAAATATAATAATCATAGGGAAAATAATTAAACCAAAGCAAAAACAAAACGTCATATGGCGGTTGGAGTGTGAAGGATGGTGGCACATTCACAACGCAATGAACCAGCTTTGAGAATAATCAGATATGTAGCGGGAGGATAAGGAATACAATAGTATAATAATCTTAATTATGTACCTGAACAGATAAAACAAAATGAGAAGAGAAAATCTTTCACAATGGAACAAAAAAATATCACACACGAGCGCGCGCACACACACAATTACACGCGCACAACCGCACACACCTGCACACGCGCGCGCTTGCGCAATTGCACACGCACATGCACGCACACACACATTCGCTCTCTCTCTCTCTCTCTCAGTCCCAGGGCTGGGTGGAGAAAAGCTGTTATTGCTAATCTCATGTTCCCTGGTTAAATAATATTTCCTTTTCGTTATCTCTCTCTCTCTCTCTCTCTCTCTCTCTCTCTCTCTCTCTCTCTCTCTCTCTCTCTCTCTCTCTCTCTCTCTCTCTCTCTCTCTCTCTCTCTCTCTCTCTCATTCTTACAACAGTAATGACATATATCAGTTCTACATTTGGACAATATCTTCAGTAAGCGCATTCATTTAATCGAACAATAACTACTGAATGTACATTAAAAGCTACTCCCAATCCCAGTTATAACAATGAACACCCCCTCCCCCTCCTCCAAAAAGAAACCCGCAAAACAAATCAAATTTTAGACACAACCGTACATCGTTGGGTTTTTTTAGAGGTCAGTACATAGAGAGAGACGGGGGATGGGGAGGGGAGAGAGAGAGAGAGAGAGAGAGAGAGAGAGAGAGAGAGAGAGAGAGAGAGAGAGAGAGAGAGAGAGAGAGAGAGAGAGAGAGAGAGAGAGAGAGAGAGAGAGAGAGAGAGATCCAATCCAATCCAATCCAAAAACTTTTATTGATTAGGCCTTTCTGCCCGTATCAAGTAGGGGAGGTAAAAATAACAACAAATATATGGTGATGAAAAAGAACAAAAATACATAGGAAGACACGTTGGGGTTGGATGGGGGAGGGGGAGGAGGTTACTACAAATACATACAACAACATTTGCAACGTTCACAAAGATAAATATAAATGTAGAGAGAGAGAGAGAGAGAGAGAGAGAGAGAGAGAGAGAGAGAGAGAGAGAGAGAGAGATACACATTTACGTATGAATAAAATACAGTACAAATATCATAGCAAGTTCATGTCCGTTTATTGATAAGAAAAAGCTTGTGTGTGTGTGTGTGTGTGTGTGTGTGTGTGTGTGTGTGTGTGCGTGTGTGTGTGTGTGTGTGTGTGTGTGTGTGTGTGTGTGTGTGTGTGTGTGTGTGTGTGTGTGTGTGTGTGTGTGTGTGTGTGTGTGTGTGTGTGTGTGTGTGTGTGTGTGTGTGTGTGTGTGTGTGTGTGTGTGTGTGTGTGTGTGTGTGTGTGTGTGTGTGTGTGTGTGTGTGTGTGTGTGTGTGTGTGTGTGTGTGTAGATCAAAGTCTTTTCGAACATATTTGCTCATCTTCTTAGCATAAGAATGTATAGAAATGAAATGAAATAAACTTAAAAAGACATTGTTTTATTGTTGTTCCATTCACAGTTATCTTGGTGATTAGTCATGTTTGTTGTTCCACCGATCGCACTGCCACATTGCAAGCACAAAGTAATACATTCTACAATCACTCCATCAAATGCCTCCAAGTGTTCGTTACTGTAGTGTAGGCCTAATCATTGGACATACTTGCTCCTTACAACTAGAAACAGCTACTCTTGGTTTGCAAACACCCAATCTGCGCTAAGATTCAGTGTTGTTCTTCGAAAAGAGTGCGTTATTCTAAGAGAAACTTACTTTCAGTTTGCAGTTAAAAAAATCGGTTCACAGCAACTCGAACCGGTTCTTCAAACCGCGGAATGTCAGGACCGGTTTGTCCGGTTCAAACCGGTTTTTCCCCCACCTCTATTTGTTATCTGCTTACAGTGTTGTTTTAAGTATTTAATTATTCAAATCATGATTATTTGGAAGCTTGCATAGACATCTATATGTGTGCAAAGTTTGATCGATGAACGTCTTTTAGATACCGAGAAAAAGCCGACGTTAAAGTTACCACAGACGGACAGACACACAGACAGACACACAGACACCCGGAAAACATACTCACTTCCGTGTCGTCGACACGAGTGAGCCAAAAAAGGCATTTAGTGTGTGTGTGTGTTTGTGTGTATATATATATATTCATTTTAAGAAAAGTGTCCCCCGAGGAAGATGTAATTAAACATCGAAATATTGGGAAAATCTGTTGTGTTTGTTTTTCTTTTTTCAATCTCCATTTGTGTGTGTCTATATATATATATATATATATATATATATATATATATATATATATATATATATATATATATGTGTGTGTGTGTGTGTGTGCGTGTGTGTGTGTGTGCGTGCGTGTGTGTGCGCGCACGCGCCTGTGTTGTGTATGAGTGTGTGTTTGACTATTACCTTATACAAAAAACACTGAAACAGACTGCAACTTCACTGGAACATGCAACAAACAAACAGGCACACAAGAAGTGTAAAGTGACGTTATGTTATTCACAAGAGACACAACAAACTGGATATTTCGGCGAATGCGCCTTTATCAACATAGACACACGAGAAAACAGCAAACAGCAAAGATAACAAAAGAAGAGAAAAAAAAAATACTTCCCCTCTACAATCCAATCTGTGAATGGTCAATTTATGAATTTTTTAGCTCCTTTTGCTGTTTGCTGTTGATGATGAAAATGATATTTTACGTCCTCTGGGTCATAGACACATATGGGACATTTGTAAATACAAAGATGGTGGGAACAATACTGGCTGAAATGCCCGGAGGCAGTGCAACACTAATAAAGTCCCGAGTTTTTAACAATATAGATAGGTAACCACGCCTCGGTTAAACTTCATCGGCTATTGGTACCGCCACGTAATGACGTGATGAGTGACTGTTTGATGTTTTCCTGCGTGTCGTATGTTGATAAAGGCGCATTCGCCGAAATATCCAGATGTTTTGTTGTGTCTTGTGAATAAAATAAAGTCACGTTACACTTATCAAGTGATATCAAAACTAAGAAAACTGTAATTTGCTTCCTAGTTTAGTAAAAGCAATGAGTAAGTATCATAAAAAGAGCATTACAAATAAGAATAAGGCTATAACTTGGCTTCCGTGACACGCGTTCTTCGCGTACTGTCATTTTCATGATTAAAAGAGGATGTCATCTCTCACACCTAAGAACTAATCCACAAATCCCTCACTTGGCATATATGTTTACAAACTACAATGTATTAGGGTCATTCAGGCCACGTTTGAAGGTTCTGGACCGATTAGGTATGTCACAGTTGCAAAAAGATCATCCCTACCCCCAAAACTGGAATATCGCTCGGAATCCTTAAAAACGTCATTTTTGCAGATCTTGTTCAATTTTGACCACTTGATTGCTTAGAAATCATGTCTGTATTAAAACCTTCTATTACATACAAATTCTAACACAATTGCAGATGACTGAGGGGTGCAGATCTAAGAAGTAATGGCGTCACGAAAGCGAAAACACACATATTGTGCCACCACGTCTCCCCAAAACTTGTTGTAGTTTACGAAATTTGACACTACCTCTGGACCGTGTTTATTAATTGACGACCATTGGGGGAAGTTACTTAAGAGAATATGTTTCCATTTGTGATCTGATTGTTTCACTTTACGAACCCAAGACAGCTTTAGCGACATTACAAATGTTTTTATGTGTGGAAGACCAATACCCCCGTTTTTCACACTTTTATGAGCTGTCTTTCGATTAATTTTATCTTTTTTCCTATTCCATACGAATTTGTAGCAAATCTGTTGGCATGTCTCAAAAAATATGTCAGGTGGGTTAGGGAGAAGAAGCCATAGGTGGGTGAGTTTTGACAAAATAATGGATTTTAGAATTGCTACCCGAGTCCGTCACTATTATTGTCTGTACACCTTTTTGCTTTTAGATAGGGCTTTATATCAGTTTTATTGTTGCCCTATCTAATGATCATTGTTGATTTTCATTTGTGACTTTGAGAAATAAAATGCTATTGAAGGGCACTAAAAGAGAATTGTGGTGACCATGCGCATAGCTAGCAATATCCATTTGTTTTAAATGTGTTAAGTTTAGAACGTGTTAATTATGTCAGCAAAAGCACATAATTTGCACATCGTTGTGGGCACAAATTAAAATGGAGAAAAAAAAAACTCGATTATTGTCTCTACGTGTGTCTGCGGGACTGGGTGTGCGGAATGTATGTGTGCATTTACAGATTTGTGCACAACTGATTATATCAATGGTGCCTTTGGTCCATAGCCTGATGCCCCACAAATGGGGCATTACTTCGTGTTTCACGGCGTGACTTAAAGGGGCACCCTGACGGATGAGTTTTTGCAAGAAACACGTCGAGGTCACCAGAAAAACACACACAAAAACCGAACACTACACTGAGTGATAATACAGACTACTACAATGGGATATGTAGATAATTGTAATAACAAAACATTGTGTTAATTATGTCACACAATCAGAACATAATCTAAGACACTGTAATGGGAATAAGACAGACAAGCGGCCATTTTCCTCTATACGAGTAGTGAGGACAGAAACCCTGATTATGCCCCCCTTGAACCATGAACATCAGCAGTAATCTAACACTGGTTGTTTCTTTTCATAGATTTTCTGGCCGTGTTTGCAGCTTCCTTACCTTTCTTTGCCTTCAGAAAAACAGAAAAAGGTTTGCCCAAACACTCAATATTTGAATCTGGTATTTAAAAAAACACACCATTGAGTCAATTTCCAGTCTATGGATAAAGCCACCATTGTTAATGGGATCACGAACGATAACCCTATCAGCCCGGCTCGCCGTAACTCTCCAGTCGTCTGTCTTATTCCCATTACAATGTCTTTGACATAACGTTATTAACCTTTGAATGATAAGTAGCACTAGCACTTCAAGGAACCAATAAAACAACACCATATAGTTCAAAGGGTGTAAGTCAGAATGTTTGATCAATACAAGTAATACAGAACACTAAGTGTACCTTCTCAGAAAATACCCTTCGATTTTATGTCATCTTTGGTTTCTTTTATTGGTGGTGAAAATTAAAAGTATTGTGTTTCCTCAGTTGTGATACATTTCAGATTTACACGTCAATTGTTTGATAACGTATCGCCGCATTATACTTTTACAACATTTTAGGGGTGCATAATTATGTGCTGGTATATGTACGAGTTATTTTTCCACGCACGCACGCACGCACGCACGCACGCACGCACAAGGCGGAAATAGTCAGATGAGCGGACATGTGGGAGGGAATTCCATAAGTGAGGTGCTAAATAGTAGAAGGATCGTTCACCAAATGATTTCGCTGCTGCTGCTGCTACTGCTACTGCTACTACATTTTTAAACAACACCAACAACATACCAAAAACAACATCATCCTCATTATCGTCATCAACGTCGTCATCATCATCATTATTATCATCATCATCAACAACGTCAGCATCAACATCACCATCATCGTCGTCGTCAGCATCAACATCATCATCAACAACGTCATCACCATTGTCAGCATCATCATCGTCAGCATCAGCATCAGCATCATCATTATCATCATCATTGTCGTCGTCGTCGTCCTCGTTGTCATCACCATCGTCATCACCATCACCACAGCCACCATCATCATCATTATTATCATCATTATACTACAAGCAAAAAGCCGGGCTCTCAGTCTAAGCCAGTGTGTCAGAGACATGGTTGATGGCGATGATGATGATGATGATTGTGATGATGATGATGGTGATGGTGATTGGCGATGACGATGATGATGATGATGATGATGATGATAATGATGATGATTGTGATGACGATGATGATGATGGTGACGATTGTGATGATGATGATGACGACGACAACGACGACGATGATGATGATGATGATGACGATAATGATGATGATGACAATCACGATGACGACGATGACGACGTCGATGATCCTCACGCCATAAACCCTGGGCTTTCTTGATCTTGTTAACACAAGGAGTCCGAGAAATGGAAAACAACGGCGTGGGCCAGTGCCCGAGACGCGGAGAACCACAGGCTGTCCCTGTTGGAGGCCGACATGCTGTCCACTGCAGCCCGCAGTCTGCTGGACTCAGAACAGCCCTGGACAACCCCACTCCTCCTCCTCCCTGCCTCTGTGCCCGTGCCTGACTGTTTATCTTCTGTGGTTGGAGCTTCGCTTGGCCAGTTCGCGCGTCGTTCACCCGACGTTTCTGAGTTTGGGTTTGACGGTATTTTTGCCTTTGGACTGGATAGGTGCGTTTGTAACTTCCGAGATGGTGGCGGTTCTGTCTTAAGACTGGAGTTCTTTTCTGAATTTGGATTTGAGGGTGGTTCCATCTTTGCGTGCGTTTCTGCTGTTGGACTGGAGTTCATTTCTGGCTTTGGGAATGATGGCAGTTTTGTCCTTGAACGGGACAACTTCTCTGACATATTTGGGTTCGATGGTAATTCTGACTTTGGACCTGACAGCGAGTCTGAAGTCGGATCTGTTGGTTGCTTTGCGTTCGCATGACAGGAAACTGTCGGAACGATCAAAGAAGAATCTGTTCGTTGAAGGCGGTCGTTTCTCCGGCGATGTAAGGCGGACGGGTTATCGCCGCGTTCTTCTTGTCTAGAGGTTCCATGTTTGGAGAAACGGGCATCGTCATCTTCTCGGTGTCTAGCATGCTGGAGAGTCAAGAGAGTTTGAAATGGTTGGCCATTCTCCAGCCTCTTTTCAGCCTCGTCTTGTTCTTCTTTATCTGAAGCGTCCCGTCTGGAAGAATAGGCATCATCATCTCTTGGCCCCTCGTGTTTAGCATGGCCGACAAACAAATGAGCTTGGGTGGAAGTGGCACTCCACAGTCTCTCTTTAACAAGTTCATCACAGCTGTCTTTCTCCGATGTGTCCTGTTTGGAAAAATAGGCATCGTCATCAGTTCCCGATTCCCGACTACAGTTAAGGTTGACGTTGTTCAAGTTACTAGAGCTTGGGAGAAAGGCTGGAGACTCAGAAGACTGAGACCCAGAGATGGCGTCTTTGTTGTGGTCTTGTATTCCTGCCTGATCTTCAGCTCTGGAAGTCTCCCTTTCCGTGCCATTTCTGTCCCAAAGAGTTCCAAACTCTTCAAACATGTCTTCTGCATCGGACTCCTCATCGTCCGATTCGTAGCCCGACGAGTTTTCCACGGATAACGTCCCGATATTGTCCATGAAATCTTCGGGGTCCACGTTGTCCCTCACTGTGCCCTCAGGGAGGAACACCACTACCTTCCGCTCCAGGCCAACCACGAATTGAAAGCAGGTTACCGTGATCTGGAAGAAAAAATACAAATAAAAAATCTTTCTTTTAGTTCAATATTAGCACAAACGCACTTGCCTACATTTAAAATCTGCCCAGTTATCAAATCATATCATCTTTATTATCTCATAACTGAGAAATTGCAGCCAGGTGCACATAAGAAAAACAACAATACACACATTTATCAATAAAAACAACAACAATAAACACATTTATCAACAAAAACAATAACAATAAACACATTTATCAACAAAAACAAAAACAATAAACACATTTATCAACAAAAACAACAACAATAAATTTATCAACAACAATTAAAGAAAATAAACTAATAACTAATAACACTTCAATATTGTAATTAACAAATTGGACGAATACGAATACAAATTCAATCCCAAGGAGATGGACAGGCTGCTCAGCAAAACAATCACTCGATGCAGTGCATTAAGAGTTCAACAGATGAATTGATCTTGGTAAGAAAGTTTTCTGTGCTCTTATTTTCAGTTTTAGAGTTCTGTATCGACGGCCCGATGGTAACACTTCATAGTATTTTGCCAGAACATGACTGTTATCAATAAGAATGTTCCTGGCTTTCTTGACTACTTGTCTGTCATACAACTCTTGCATACCACTCTGCCTTGCACCCACAACCTTACTGCACACATTCACCATATCACTCAACACGCGCTTAGTTTTTACACTCAAGCTTCCATACACACATTGGTATACAAGCACACGTATAAACACGTATTGAGTGATAGGTGCTGAATGAAAGAATGGGGGAAAAAGAAAGCAAAAAAGACTTGTCTACACGTTCAATATATTTGCGCTCATTACGTGTTTGTTGGACTAATTGTTTAGGTGGCTGATAAGTAACCATCTCCGTATACATTTACTATCAGCATAATACAGGCGACCAACGATTACCTTGTCCGATGGAAAGGCCAGCTTTTTCTGGGAGCCGGCATAGTCGTGGATGAGGTCTAACTGTAGGCCACTCCTGAGGAGACACTGCACGAACTTTGAGGAGTGAAAGCCGTGTTCGAGTGGGGCCCTATCCGCTGTCAGGATCAACACCTCTCCAGGACCAATGTCTCTCCCTGCAGGTACAAGACTAAGATGTAAACCCTACGGTTAAACCACGAAAACAATTCATTCTTTTATAAAGGAGGCTATTTTGTGTTAGGTGAATGGGACTCACAAACGATGGACTAGTCTTTGGATTCTGAAAAGAAACCAGCAAAAAAATACTTTGCATGGCAAGTGAAGCCGTTTATACTTAGTAAGCCAAATAGTAGATGTTACCAACAAATCTTGAACTCTAAATGGCTGCCAAGAATTACGACCATTAATATTTCAGCTAAAACATTCCCTCAAAATTAGGCTATCTGTGTGCATACGGAATAGGTTGTGTCTGCAATACCGTTGAGTTTCCAAAGGCATGTATGAAACTAAAGACTATCCTTTTCTCCCAAAATTAAGAACACATTATGGTCATGAGAAAAGAGATCATGAGTTGATGCCTTGTTAGTGGCACGGGTGTTAAAAAACGAATGTGGCGCCAAAAGGCGGTATTGGTGGTGAAAGGGTTAAAATAGTAGCGCCAATAGGTGGCGTTGGCGGCGAAAGGGTTAAAGTATCAGCACCAAAAGGCGACGTTGATGTTAACAGGGTTAAAGTATTGGCTAAAAAAGGCGACGTTGATGGCGAAAGCGTTAAAGTATTGGCACCAACACACAGTTTGACGATGAAAGGGTTAAAGCATTGACACCAAAAGGCGGCGTTGATGTCAAAAGGGTTAAAGTATCGGCTCCAAAAGGCGACGTTGAGGTTAAAAGGGTTAAAGTATCGGCTCCAAAAGGCGACGTTGATGCTGAAAGGGTTAAAGTATTGGCACCAAAAGGTGACGTTAATTAGTCTAAAAGTGTTAAAGTATTGTTTCCAAAAGGCGGCGTTGATGTCAAAAGGGTTAAAGTATCGGCTCCAAAAGGCGACGTTGAGGTTAAAAGGGTTAAAGTATCGGCTCCAAAAGGCGACGTTGATGCTGAAAGGGTTAAAGTATTGGCACCAAAAGGTGACGTTAATTCTAAAAGTGTTAAAGTATTGTTTCCAAAAGGCGACGTTGATGTTAAAAGGGTTAAAGTATCGGCTCCAAAAGGCGACGTTGATGTTAAAAGGGTTAAAGTATCGGTTCCAAAAGGCGACGTTGATGTTGAAAAGGTTAAAGTATTGGCTCCAAAAGGCGACGTTGATGTTCAAAGGGTTAAAGTATCGGCTCCAAAAAGCGACGTTGAGGTTAAAAGGGTTAAAGTATTGCCTCCAAAAGACGACGTTGATGTTGAAAGGGTTAAAGTATTGGCTCCAAAAGGCTACGCTGATGTTAAAAGGGTTAAAGTATCGGCTCCAAAAGGCGACGTTGATGTTGAAAGGGTTACAGTATTGGCTCCAAAAGGCCACGTTGATGTTAAAAGGGTTAAAGTATCGGCTCCAAAAGGCGACGTTGATGTTGAAAGGGTTAAAGTATCGGCTCCAAAAGGCGACGTTGATGCTACAAGGGTTAAAGTATTGGCTCCAAAAGGCGACGTTGATGTTACAAGGGTTAACGTATTGGCTCCAAAAGGCGACGTTGATATTAGGTATTATTAGGTACTTTATAGTCACAGAGGCGTCTGTGAAATTCGGGTTGATGCTAAAAGGGTTAAAGTATTGGCTCCAAAAGGCGACGTTGATGTTAAAAGGGTTAAAGTATCGGCTCCAAAAAGCGACGTTGATGTTAAAAGGGTTAAAGTATTGGCTCCAAAAGGCGACGTTGATGTTAAAAGGGTTAAAGTATCGGCTCCAAAAAGCGACGTTGATGTTAAAAGGGTTAAAGTATTGGCTCCAAAAGGCGACGTTGATGTTGAAAGGGTTAAAGTATTGGCTCCAAAAGGCTACGCTGATGTTAAAAGGGTTAAAGTATCGGCTCCAAAAGGCGACGTTGATGTTGAAAGGGTTAAAGTATCGGCTCCAAAAGGCTATGCTGGTGTTAAAAGGGTTACAGTATTGGCTCCAAAAGGCCACGCTGATGTTAAAAGGGTTAAAGTATCGGCTCCAAAAGGCTACGTTGATGTTAAAAGGGTTAAAGTATTGGCTCCAAAAGGCGACGTTGATGTTAAAAGGGTTAAAGTATCGGCTCCAAAAGGCGACGTTGATGTTAAAAGGGTTAAAGTATTGGCTCCAAAAGGCGACGTTGATGTTGAAAGGGTTAAAGTATTGGCTCCAAAAGGCGACGTTGATGTTGAAAGGGTTAAAGTATTGGTTCCAAAAGGCCACGCTGATGTTGAAAGGGTTAAAGTATTGGCTCCAAAAGGCAACGTTGATGTTTAAAGGGTTAAAGTATCGGCTCCAAAAGGCGACGTTGATGTTGAAAGGGTTAAAGTATTGGCTCCAAAAGGCGACGTTGATGTTGAAAGGGTTAAAGTATTGGTTCCAAAAGGCCACGCTGATGTTGAAAGGGTTAAAGTATTGGCTCCAAAAGGCAACGTTGATGTTTAAAGGGTTAAAGTATCGGCTCCAAAAGGCGACGTTGATGTTGAAAGGGTTAAAGTATTGGCTCCAAAAGGCGACGTTGATGTTGAAAGGGTTAAAGTATTGGCTCCAAAAGGCGACGTTGATGTTGAAAGGGTTAAAGTATTGGCTCCAAAAGGCGACGTTGATGTTGAAAGGGTTAAAGTATTGGTTCCAAAAGGCCACGCTGATGTTGAAAGGGTTAAAGTATTGGCTCCAAAAGGCGACGTTGATGTTGAAAGGGTTAAAGTATTGGCTCCAAAAGGCGACGTTGATGTTGAAAGGGTTAAAGTATTGGCTCCAAAAGGCGACGTTGATGTTGAAAGGGTTAAAGTATTGGTTCCAAAAGGCCACGCTGATGTTGAAAGGGTTAAAGTATTGGCTCCAAAAGGCGACGTTAATATTAAAAAGGTTAAAGTATCGGTCCCAAAAGGCGACGCTGATGGCGGAAGGGTTAAAGTATTGGCTCCAACAGACGGCCTTGGCGAACGAAAGAGTTCAAATATCGGCACCAAAATGAATACGGGGTTGGGGGGGGGGGGGGGGGGGGGGGGGGGGCAAAAGAGTAAATTAATCCAAATATTGTCTCACTCACTCAGTCACTCACTCACTCACCCACTCACCCACTCACCCACTCACTCACTCACTCACCCACTCACTCACTCACGCACTCACTCACTCACTCATCCTCTCACTCACTCACTCACTCACTCGCCCACTCACTCACTCACTCACGCACCCACTCACTCACTCACCCACTCACCCACCAACTCACTCACTAACTCACCCACTCACTCACCCACCCACCCACTCACTCACTCACTCACCCACTCACTCACTCACTCACCCACCCACCCACTCACTCACTCACTCACCCACTCACTCACTCACTCACTCACTCACCCACTCACTCACTCACTCACTCACCCACTCTCAGGACCCTCAAATAGTCCACCAGCTCCTCAGCGCACTGGTGACACTCGAGGATGGGCACATCGTCTCTGCCTCCTCCTCCTCCTCCTCCTGCAGTGGGGTGACCGTGGTGTGCGGCGTGGGACAGCAGCTTGACCGGTAGGCCTGAGGAGGGCAGGGGGTGGTGGGGGATCTCCGTGCTCCTCGTGATGTAACGGTACTGCCTCCCTGCTGCTGATGACGACGATGATGATGATGATGATGATCCGGTGCCATCGTTCTTGGTATGCCACCCATCTGTCACCATCATTGTCGTCGTTGTTGTTGTTATCATCGTCCTCCTCCTTCTTTTTTTTTTTTTTTTTTTTTCTTTCTTAAAAGCCGGAGATCAGAACTGTATGTTTCCTTTAGTGTAGGAAATTCATTTTTGGGAATCTTGTTTCCTACTTTCATTCACTTCCTCTCCTTTACATTGACTTTGCGTGCATTATCTCTCTCTCTCTCTCTCTCTCTCTCTCTCTCTCTCTCTCTCTCTCTCTCTCTCTCTCTCTCTCTCTCTCTCTCGTGTGCTGGGAGGTCAGCCTGCGGTTATCCATCCTTCGCTGCTGTCTATGGTGTGATAGGCCTAGTTGCCGTCCTGCAGCCTGCAGTAAGAAGAATGTTCAATGGTCTTTTTCTGTCTCATAGTCCGTTCAGTTGCACCTTGGTAGGGCTTAGAAAGACTGGCGTTCACTGGCTCGCGTGCAGCTTCTGTGGTGCTGTGTGCGTGGTCCCTCGCTTGGTAGGCCTGTGGGTTATCAGTAGGCTGTATGCTGTAGGCTGAGTGGTTTAGTAGCCTTCCTTTCCTCCTTGGGGGCTGCCCGCTCTTCCTTTCGCTGATAAGTTGGTTTCTACATGCACACTTTCACACTAATCAAACATTCTTTTACTTCTTTTTTTTAAACAAGACTTCCCATTTTTCATCATTTCTCCATTGGCTTTTTTCTTCTCTTTTTGTAGTTTTCGTCTTTTATTTTCAAAGATAAATGTCTTCCAAATCAACAAACCCACTGCTTTTATGTATGTTAATTTCAAAGTTCATAGCAAGCATGCATCATTTCCATCTGCTAATGTATTCTAAACTAACTATGCAGAAACAGACTAATACCAAAACAATGTAGACACTTTCACGTATTACACACTGTAAACTGAGAAAATAATAAACCTATGCATATTTTAATGTCTGGTCGGATATCATGAGTGACAAGTGTACGCATGGTGGTGGGGGAGGGAGTGGGGTTGTGAAGGGGAGAGGTAGGGATAAAGAGAAGCACGGAGAGAGAAAGAAGGCAGTCACTCATCGTTGTATTCTCAGTTTCATTTCTGCAGTAAAAATAGATTCTAGATGCTTGAGGTTTCCGTATTTAAATTTAGAAATGGATACTTTAGCGATCAGGAGTACATGATTAATTTCATTTATAACACCATGTTTTTTATTCTTAGGGTTAGGCAGACCGAAAAGTGCTATTTCTTCATTAATCGTGAGGCGATAGTTATATGTAGACAAAATAAGTTGCTGTATCATTTTCCAAAAGGGCAGTATTTTAGGGCATTGAAAGAATGCGTGTTCGATGAAGTCAACCTCTGTGGGACACCATGAACATCTGTTAGAGTTTGCTATTCCCATTTTATGTAGCAGGATGTTTGTGGGGTAGATGTTATGGATAAACTTGAAGTGTAGCAACCTCAGTCTTGATTCTTTTGTGCACAGGTGTGCCGTGTTGAAATACTGTGTAATATCAACGTTTAGTTTTCTTTGCCAAAAGTGTGATGCACAGATGTCATGATTTTGTTGTTTGACAAACATATGTCTAATTGTTGCATTTTTGAGAGTGTTCAATGGGCCTTCTTTTGTGGTGATCATGTTGTCAATGGGTTTATGCTGTGGGTTTGCGCCTAATTCTTCTTTCCATTCTGGTGGTATAGCATTAATTAGAGCGTTGTGTTCAAATAAGAGGCTAGGGTGATAACCTACTCTTTCTGTTATCTGAGCGTAGTTCATGATATGTCCGTTAAGCAGGAGGTCTTGCATATAATGTAAACCTGCTTTTGCCCATTTTTTGTAGTATAGGGGTACCCCTTTGTATTTAATGTTCTGATTGTTCCAGATAGGCTCCGTGTGTATGTTTATCACTGGTCTGTCTGTAGTAAGCATTGTCACAGTTCTTAATACTTCCTTCCAAAACTCTGAGTGGACGGCCTCTATACCTTGCATTTTGCTTGGCACTACTTTGGCATTAAAAGCACAGTGTATATTTGTGAAGGGCAAAAGTAATTCTCTGGCTTGGAGTGTCCAGTACTCATTATCTGCGTTTTCCTTTAGTAGCCGTACGGCCCATTTGACTAAGAACATTTTTTGCTGATGTTCAATGTTAATCATTTTGAGGCCGCCATCTTTTATATCTAGACTCAAGACGTTCCTCTTAATTTTCTCAAAAGCTTTCTTGTTGTTCGTTTTTCTTTTCCATAAAAATCTGTAAATAATTGTGTTGATCTGGGCTAGCACTGTTTGGGGAAGAGCAAGCGATTGTATAATGTAGGAGAATTGAGAGAGAAGCAGAGTTTTGGCTAAAATAATTTTACCATACAGTGATGGGTTTCGATTTTCCCAAGATTTTATAGTTCTCTTTATTGTATCTAATTTACTTGTCCAGTTCTCTTGGATTAACGATGCCTGAGTTTCTGCAGAAAAATAAATACCTAAAATTTTGATCTTCATTTTTAACATGGGGATTTCTTGAACTGTTCCAATTTCGTTTTGTCTTCTTCCCAACCATATCCCTTGACATTTAGATTTGTGCAGTTTCAGTCCTGAGTGCTCTTCAAATTTTTCCACAATTGAAATTGCTAACTCTATGTCGTTTTCGTTTCTCATCGTCAGTGTTGTATCATCTGCATACTGTTTGATTTTAGTTGTTGCCGTTTGTCGTCCATTTTGAATTTCAATCCCATGTATATCTTTATTGTTTCTTATTTTGATGGCAAGAATTTCTACCGCAATTACAAAAAGTAAAGGGCTTAAGGGGCAACCTTGCCTGATTCCTCTTTCTGTTAGGAACCAATCTGACAGCCATCCTCCGTTGTGAATGCAGCTCTCAGTATCTTTCATTGCTGTTTCAACCAACTGGATGAAGTTGGGGCCAAAGTTGAAAATATCCAGTGCTTGAGAGATACATGTTTTAGAGATTGTATCAAAGGCTTTTGTGAAATCTAGAGCTACAATTGCGCCTGTTTTATTGGTTTGTTTAAGATATGCTGTAAGATCATCTATGAGTCTTAAATGTGTAGTTATATTCCTGCCTTTTATGAAGCCAACTTGGTCGGTATGTATGATTTGTGTGATAACACTTTGAAGTCTATTGGCTACAGCTTTTGTGTAAATTTTATAGTCTGTGTTTGTTAGAGTAATGGGCCGATAATTGGATAAGTTAAGTTTGTCTGTTCCGTTGTCTTTGTGTAATAAAGTAATAACTCCTCTTCTTAGAGATGTTGGTAATTGACCCTTTTGGATGGATGCACAAATGCATTCAAAAAAGGGATTTTTCAGTTTGTCCCAGAAATGAAGATAAAAGTCGGGAGTTAACCCATCTATGCCGGGGGAAGAGTCTTTATTTAAATCTTTAAGAGCCTGTGTGAGTTCATCTACCGATATATTATTTTCACATTGTTCTCTGTCCATGTGGCAAAGGGTAGGGACAGGGTCATTTTCTAGGAAGTGTTCCTTTATGGTTCTATCACCTTGTTGGCTGTTCTGTTTATATAGTTGCTGATAGAATGTTTTGATTTCGTTTATAATTTTTCCAGGGTTGTCTGTACTTTCGTTTTGTATTTTTAACGTTGAAATCATACAAGCAGCGTTTCGTCTTTTTTCTAAGTTTAGGAAATATTTTGTGTTTTTTTCTCCTTCATTGATCCATTTTTCCCTTGATCTGATTTGAGCTCCTCTTGCTTTGTGAAATTCTTGTAATTCGATCTCCTTTTTTAGTTGATAAACTTGGGTTTGGATTTCTGTATTCTGGGGATCTTTGCATAATTGGTTTTCTTTGTATGTTAAATCAGTGAGTTTTTCTTTTAAAATTGCTCTATAGTTTTTTGACTTAGAGCTAGAGAACTGTATACAAAACGATCGGATCTTGGTTTTCAACATTTCCCAGATTAGTTCTGAATGACCATTCTCATGTTCATTTTCTTGTGCATACTCGTTCAAATGATTGTTTATTATGTCGTTAATTTTTTCTACAAACTGATTATCACGTAACAACGTTGAGTTGAACTTCCAATAACCCGGTCCTCTCTGAAATTCATTTAATTTTATGCTCAGCTTGACCAATCTATGGTCTGAGAATGGACAGGATTCTATATTGGCATCTCTAATTTTAGTCAATGCTAATGGATCACAAAAAATATAATCTAGTCTCCTTGCTGTGAACGGGCTTTGTCTTGACCAGGTGTACTCTATCTTATCTGGATGTAGAGATCTCCATGTGTCATAGATGTTTAGATTAGCGCACATTTCTTTGAGAGCTAACCTCTCTCTATCAGAGTGGGGTAATCCAACCACGTTGTCAATGTCGCTCATAGTGATGTTAAAATCACCATTTACCCAGATGTGGTCGCTATCATTTGCTTGAAGTTCTGTTTCCAGTTGTTGTAGGAACCTAACTTTCTCTGTTGTCGTACTTGGGGCATAGCAGTTAACTACAGTGTGAAATATTCCATTTATACACATTCTAATTGATAACAATCTATCATTACTAGTCTTTATTTCCGTGCTGTCACGTACCAGCTTTTTACTAATTAGTATTATAAGGCCATTGCTTTTATTGGTGCCTGCTGAGTAGAATAAGTCGCCATGCCACTGTCTCTTTAGTTCTGTTAATAAATCTTCTGTAATGTATGTTTCTTGTAAACATGTAATGTCCAACTTCTTCTCCCTAATGTAATTAAAAAGTGATTTTCTTTTCAGTTTGTTTCGTATGCCTCTAACGTTTAAAGTACCAATGCTTAGTTCATTAGCCATGACATTAGAGACATAAATCCGTTAATCATTGTTCGAAACTCGTAAGTCCATGGTCCATAGCGGTCGTGATGGGGAAGGGGAGGGAGAAACAGGGGGAACATTAGGTCGCTCCCTCTGCTTCACCATCCAGTGGTATGCCTGGTGTTTCTTCCTCCCTCTCCCTCTCCTCTCTCTCCCTCCCACTTTGGAGAAAATATTCGTCCAGGCGAGAGCGGTGGTTGGGTCCTTTCTTTTCTTCTGACTTGCTTCGCTTTCTCTTGGCCACGCAGCTCTGTGAGCGAGCGGCCTTGCCTCCCTTCTGTGCTGCAGGTTTCATGGTTGCTGTAGCAGTAGGGGCAGTCGCGCGTGCGTCCCTCGCGTCTGGTTGGTCAGCTGGCTGCTGCTCCATTGGGCCGCGTTCAGCTGGCTGGCTGGCTGGCTGCTGCTGTGCGCGTTCTTCCCTGCCTTCGTCAGTGGGCCCACTGCATGCTGCTTCACCCCTTCTGTGGCCTGTTTGTTTGCACACCAGGCAAACGATGTCGTTAGGGCAAGAGCTTGAATGGTGCCCCACTGTTAGGCACCGATTGCACTTGTTCTGCTGCCTCTGTTCCTTGTGATAGAGATCGCAGGAAAACCGGCCAATCTTGATCCTGGCTGGCAGGGGGTCTTGAGGTGTTGTGATTATCACAAACCTCCTCCCTGTTTCCCAGGAGCTTAAACGTCCATCGCGCTGCCTTGCTAGTTCCCACTTGATAGGGGAACGCAGTTCACATTTTAACTTTTTCAATCCCTCCTCCAATTCCTTGTCCCCAACATTCATGTTGAAGTTGGAAACCCACACCTTGGTGGCTGGTTTCTCAACTCCATTGTCCCCATGAAAGCTGAAGGGGTTTTTGTCCATCAATGCTACTTGCACTCCCCCTAGCACAATCCCCTCCAGTAACAGTTTTTCTCTAAATTGTTTTTGTTTGGCGTACAATCGCCATAGTCCCCCTATTTTTTGCGCCCCACGCACAGTTCCCCGCCCCGTCACTCTCTCTGCTGCAGCACACAAGTCTATAGTGTCTGGCACCGAGTCAAAGTAGGGCAGCGCTCTGCTCAACACATAGAGCGGCTCTATTACTTCTGCCGCCATGGCCGGCGGCCACGTGGAAAGGTTTACAGTAGTGCCGTTATTCTTAACACTTCCCCCTCCACCTCTAACTCACACAACACAATTGTCACTAACTAAAGACACGATCAATTAGCCGAGATGAACACCGATATGTTGAGCACAATATAGTCGCTAATGAGGATGTGGTAACGGGATAAATGCGGATAAATGCGGAGATGTGAAGAAAAGCTGCCAGCCGACTTCGGCAGGAACCGGAACTCTCCGTCCTCCTCCTTCTTATCATACTCCCCTTTATCCTTCTCCTCTACCTCCTCCTCCTCCTCCCCCTTCTCCTTCTCCTCCTCCTCCTCCTCCCTCTCCTCCATCTCCTACTCCTCCCTCTCCTCCTCCCCCCCTTATCATTCTCCTTCTCCTCTTCCTCCTTATCCTTATCCTCCACCTTCTCCTTCTCCTCTTCCTCCTCCTCCTTTTCCTCCTCATCCTTCTCCTTCTGCTCTTCCTCCTCCTCCTCCACCTCCTTCTCCTCCTCCTCTTCCTTCTCCTCCTTCTCCTCCTCCTCTTCCTCCAACTCCTCCTTCTCCTTC
>CM065689.1:9480369-9495369 GCA_017654935.2 Phymorhynchus buccinoides
ATGTGTCGCAAGCGACAGTATTTACTGACTACAATATTTCACAGTGTCCTGTCGCAAAACACTGTCGCAAAATTTGGAGGGACAGTATTTTAAGGCATGAGACAATATTTTATAGGACATTTTTCGTGAAAATTTGTCGCGCGACAGTTTTTTTCAGAAAATAATATCGCTGCAACAGTATTTCACATGAAATGCTATCGCTGCGACACGATCCCATGGCGACAGTATTATATACGACACCGGCACTGTACATAATACTGTACCCCTATTCCTTTGTCAATGCGCAAATACTGCTTGTATGTGGGAAGATAACCGTGTGTGTATGTGTGTGTGTGTATTGCCTTAGTTTATGAGTGTGTGTGTGTGTGTGTGTGTGTGTGTGTGTGTGTGTGTGTGTGTGTGTGTGTGTGTGTGTGTGTGTGTGTGTGTGTGTGCTTAGTTTATGAGTGTGTGTGTGTGTGTGTGTGTGTGTGTGTGTGTGTGTGTGCCTTAGTTTATGAGTGTGTGTGTGTGTGTGTGTGTGTGTGTGTGTGTGTGTGTGCCTTAGTTTATGAGTGTGTGTGTGTGTGTGTGTGTGTGTGTGTGTGTGTGTGTGTGTGTGTGTGTGTGTGTGTGTGTGTGCCTTAGTTTATGAGTGAGTGTGTGTGTGTGTGTGTCTGTGTGTCTGTGTGTGTGTGTGTGTGTGAATGGAGAAGGGTTCGATGAATTTATTTCATGTTTTATCACTTTTGACCTAGTTTATTTTAAATTCTTATGTTGGTGATTCTTTTAAGGGAATATTTATTTATCAAGCTTTACTGTTTTAAACGTTATCGACGCATCATTTGAATGTCCTAAATTATTGTCTAAGCATTTCCATTTTATTGGATGAATAAATATTGTGATTGTGATTGTGTGATAAATAATTTACTAAAAATAGTCCCATTCTTATATTCCATTACCTTTTCAAACGTCGAACAAGGTTAGTGCCGCCAGGGCGGAGACCGTCATAGTCCGTGACGATGGTGTCCGTTGTGACGTCATTTTCCGTGACGTCATGGCCGAGCTGCCTCAAGGTGTGAAGGATCTGGAACGTTGATTGACCTAGTTATTAATACAAATGCTTTCTTTTTTCTTCTTATTTTACGATAATTATAGAAACTTATGTCTTGTCACATAATTTCTTTTAACAAAATCTGCTAGATTTTGTGCGTTCATTCAGACGTGTCTGCCCCTCAACCCTTTCACCCCCAACGTCGCATTTTTTGCACCACAATGATATAACTCCCACGTCACTAAAAGACATCAAATCAGGGTCTGTTATCCAAAGACCCTGTTCTCTTCATTTTGGGAGGTAAGGATAGGCCTTACTTTATCACAGAGGAATCCCGAATATAACAGACAGATTTGTTTCTCTACCCAGGTAAGTTGAATGGAATTTTGTTGATGAAAAATGGTTGGCGGTGAAAGGGTTAAACCCTTCAGGACAACACTGCCTTTACGGCTGCCTAGAAAGAAATAAAAAAATAAAATAAGAAGCGCAACAAAACTCAACACTGTCAATGATTCAGTTTGGACAACATGACTGGTTGATCCAAATTTATTTTTTCGCTTTGAAATTTTGATTACTTGCCTTAACATCGAAATCATTGATCTCCTTATCACTTGACTATTACTGAAAACATATTGGAGGATTTTCTCAGGCTCGTCTAGGGCCGACTGTTTTTGCTTTTTTTTTTACATTTTTTACAGTAAAAAGTGAGATAGAAGTACCAAACATAGGGGAAGACGGGGTAAAAAGCGCATGGGCGGGTAAGAAGCCCACCCCAATTATCTCATGAAATGAAGCAAATTTCAGTCTCATTTTGCCCATGAGACGAGCGTTAATGTCTAGCATTCGTCTCATGGGCAAATTTGACTGAAATTTTCTTTATTTCATGAGATAATTGGGGTGGGCTTCTTACCCGCCCATGAGGGCAAAATGAACTGAAATTTGCTTCATTTCATGAGATAATTGGGGTGGGCTTCTTACCCGCCCATGCGCTTTTTACCCCGTCTTCCCCTATGTGCAATGAAAGCTGGAGCAGTGATAAAAAGACGTAGCTCGAAAAACATGGTTTGGATTGAACAAAAAAACATGGATGTAGACAAGTTTTAGACTCCAAAATCGCTGTTCCGAAAATACTCGGAATTAGGCCCTGACTGGCGTTCTCCTGTTCCGAGTATACTCGGAATTCGTCCGGAATTAGTTAATGTAGCCCGGAAAAGTTGTACCCCTTTCCCCGTGGGGATACCGGGGGGTGGGTGGGGGGCTTTCGTACAAATAGTTCCCCCACCATCTGGAAGTTCTGTGCTTGTAACTTCCACTAATCCTTCACTCTCTCTCTCTCTGACTCTGCCATTTTCCCTTTGCTTTCTGTCATCTACTATCTTTCTGCCTTATTGGCCCCATTCTCCTGCCTTTCTAGAAAAACAATCTTCTCAATTATTCTCCTTTGAGCTCCTCCGAAATCGGAATGTGTTGGCTGTACAGCAGCGCAGGGAGAGACCAGTGAAAACTGAAAACCAGACACATGCATACGTACCTTATCCAGTATGGCCATATGGCCTGGGAACGCAGAAGAAGAAGAAGAAGAAGAAGAAGAAACAAAAGAAGAAGAAGAAGAAGAAGAAGAAGAAGAAGAAGAAGAAGGAGGAGGAGGAGGAGGAGGAGGAGGAGGAGGAGGAGGAGGAGGAGGAGGAGGAGGAGGAGGAGGAGGAGGAGGAGGAGGAGGAGGAGGAGGAGGAGGAGGAGGAGGAGGAGGAGGAGGAGGAAGAAGAAGAAGAAGAAGAAGAAGAAGAAGAAGAAGAAGAAGAAGAAGAAGAAGAAGAAGAAGAAGAAGAAGAAGAAGAAGAAGAAGAAGAAGAAGAACAACAACAACAACAACAACAACAACAACAACAACAACAACAACAACAAGAAGAGGAAGAGGAAGAGGAAGAGGAAGAAGAAGAAGAAGAAGAAGAAGAAGAAGAAAAATAAGAAGAAGTACCCCCACCTGTCTCTGAATGACGAGGGATACGGCAGAAGGTTCCGCCTTGGGAGACAGCACAATCACCACGCCCCCAGTCTCGCTCACCCAGCGAACTCCCTTCAAGATCAGGACCAGGGTTTTGCCGGACCCGGGGGGTCCCGTGAGGTGCACCCTGGGGAGGCGGAGCTGCAGCACGTCCATCTGCTGAGGCAGCAGGACCAAGGTGGCGCAGCGGTCCCCTGTCTCACGGACAGCCTGGCCCAGGGTTCGAACCTCCGGTCTGGGGGCTTGGTGGGGAGGGGTCCACACGGAGACGGTGGAGAAAGGGCCGCAGAATCTTGTATATCACACACGCGCACGCACGCACACGCACACACACGCACGCACGCACACAGTCACACACACACACACGCGCGCACTCACGCACGCACAACACACACACATACACATACACACAACACACACGCACGCACGTACACGCACGCACACGCACGCACACGCACGCACACCCACACGCACACACGCACAGACACACGCACGCACGCACGCACGCACGCACGCACACGCACGCGCACGCACACACACACACACACACACACACACACGAGGTGAAAGATATGGAGATGAATGAATTGTGCTTTATTATTCCCAAAACATCCTTGTGCACAGAACACCCGGGTCCAACTGGTTTTAGTTCATGCCTATTTTATGTATTTTACAGTCACAGAGGCGTCTCTGTGGAATTCTGGTTGCTCCACCTGGAGAGCGCGTCGCATCCAGAGGCGCGCCATCTTTTTTTTTGCATGCGAGTTTTGTGTGACTGATGAGGAAGGAAAGGGGTGGTGGTAAATGTTGACCAAATGGCAACTTTTTCGTTGCCACTGGGTTTAACGTATGTTACGTGCATGGTCACACGGGACCTCGGTTTATTGTCTCATCCGAAAGATTTTTAGAACTCAGCAGCAGTATATACCAATACAAAGTTTGTATCCCTTCTTTTGTTTGTTGTTGCCACTTGTAAGGTCTTTCCCTATCCCTAACAACAACCATTGGGAAGAAACATTGCCTGTGTGAAGTGAAATAACTTCAAACGAATAGCTCTCTAGGTAAAAACTAAAAGGAGACAGAATTTGGGGAATTCGTGTGCCGTTGTGGCGGTGTATTTTTACCTCTATGAGATAAGTAGTCCTAGCCGGAAGTAGTCCTAGCGTAGCCAATCAGAATCGTTTGTTTGTCCGCCATTGTGAATTGTACGAAACTAAGTGCATGGCTTTGTACATCGATTTATCGGCAAATATGTAGATTTACACCCTCCTGCTCTATTTCTTGGTTCTTTCCGTGGTTAGGGATAGGGTTAGGGTTAGGGTTAGGGATAGGGTTAGGGTTAGATGGGTACAGTTCGCATGCGAGAGGTAGATATTTAATGACAGGTACTTATTTATCATGACACCGTGTTTGGGCAAGGCAAGGCAAGGCAAGGCAAATGTTTTATTTCATACCCACTTGGGGCACAGAAATATAAAACAAAGTACACACATAGATAAACAATCGAACATCAAAACAGAGTGATGTCTATATTATGAACGACAAGGAAATAACTAGGACAAATATACCTATATCATTATTACAAAAAACAAACAAACATGTTACATTTTGTCCATACAAATCATCGAAAAGAACTGTTTATAACTGTAACAAAGTGCTTAAGCTTAATCAAAAGTTTCTTATTTTTTGAGGAAAACAAAGCATTAAATTTATACGCATTTGGTCGCACAAAAAAGTACCGTGGAAGATATCTATTTCTTTCAGCATTAAAGAAGGGACAGACAAACAAATAATGGAACTCATCTGCCACATCATGTACGCTACACTTTTCGCAATTTCTTTCACTTCTGGGTATATTATCGTAGCGCAGTTTATTTACTGGCAAGTTATTATTAGTTGTTCTAAATTTTAGAATGGTAAACACATAATTCTGAGGAAGTACTAAATAGTAGGGATCAACACCAAATGATGGTTTAAACATTCTATAGTTCATATATAATTCATCATTATCAACATGCATATACCAGGTTTGTAAGAAGCTATCTTTAAGACATCTCTTCACTTTCTCTTTGAACCATAATGGATGTACATCAAGCAAATTTTGATTCAACCAAAAACTACTTAAACCAATGTCATTTAATAACGTATGAATGCATTTGATATATTTATTTTCGTGTACATTTAATTCATACATTCTCAAAAGGGTTTTATACACAATAAATGATAGCTTTTCACTTGCACTGTGATGGTGTGTTACTAGGCTAAACCAAAATGATAACATTCTGGATTTAACAGTGACTGATACGGGATATTTTCTTGTCTCTCCAAATATCATGAAAGAAGGAGTCGATTGTCGCACTTTCAAAACCAACTTATAAAATTTTAGCTGCAGTCTTTGAATAATATCATTCATATCAAACTCCCAAATTTCACATCCGTATGTAAGAATTGGAAGTACAGTTTTATCAAAGAGGTCAATCATTAGGTCTGCAGGAAGTTTCAGTAACTTAGCTTTTGTTAACAAGGCAAACATTGCTCGAGAAGCTCGATCAAACAGGTCACGTTGTGCAACATGAAATCGGTTATTATAGTTAAGCTTTAATCCTAAATACAAAAAATCATGAACTACCTCTATCTTTTCTGTTCCTATAAAAAAAAAGTCAGGAAAACATCTAACCTTACCCTTAGAAAAAATGACAATTTTACATTTCTTACCATTTAATTTCAATTTCCATTTTTCACAATACTGTTTGATGCCATCAAGACCTTGCTGCAATCCAGCTGGAGTTTCAGAAAAAATGACAGTGTCGTCTGCATACAGTAATAAAAACAATTTCAACAAAATGTCTACATCAGATTCACTGATACCTGCTTCATTTGCTTCCCTTGCAATAGTAACAAGGCCAGTCATATCACCAGACAAAAACTCTTTCATATCATTCAAAAACATGGCAAACATTACAGGTGACAAATTCTCTCCTTGTCTCACACCGACATCTAACGAAAAATAATCAGAAAATTCCCCATTGACAGCTACACATGATTTAGCTTGAGAGTACATATTTTGCATTACTCTTAAAAGTTTGCCGTTAATGCCACTATTTATCAATTTCTGCCACAAAAATGACCTATTTACTTTATCAAATGCCTTTTCGTAATCTAACAATGCACAATGTAATCGTTTTTTCTTAAACAGCAAAATATCAATCACGTCATATAGAGTAAACAAATGGTCGAGTGTTGAAAAGTTACTTCTAAAACCAGCTTGTTCCATGCCAATCAAACCAAATGACTCAATGAACACATTTAAACGTTCAATCAGGATACTTGTAAATAATTTTCCAAAGCATGACAATATAGTTATACCTCGATAGTTAGTGGAATCTGCAGGGCATCCTTTATTTTTAAATATAGGATGTATAACTCCAATAACCCAGTCAGATGGTACTTTACCAGTAATTAGCACAAGGTTAAATAATTTAACATACAAACTAAGCATTTTTACTGCTGAATATTGCAGGAATTCATTTATAATATTATCTAGTCCACATGACTTATTATTCTTTAGCTTGTTTATGCAATGTATAATCTCATTTTCAGTAATTACATTATCCAAAAAGGCATTCGCGTTATCATTATTAAAGTCGTTACCAAAAGCTTGATCAGCTTCTTCTTGGCCTACTACATTCATATTTTTAAATAGATCAAAAAAAGCTTGGCAACCGGGTTGATTAGGGTTAGGGTTTCTCTTTTTTAGGTTTAAAATGGTCCAATAAGCCTTTGGATCTTTCGACTGTAATTAGCGCAACTGTTTTGCCATTTCGTGATTATATCCTCTCTCTTGCTTTCTTACCGTTTTCTTATATGCCTTAGCAGCTTGGTCTCTTTCTGCCTTAAAAAACAAATCATTTTTCATAAGTAGACTTCTTCTCCTACAACGTGAATAATTCTGTCTTTTAACCTTACAGTCTACGTTAAACCATGGTTTATTGTTTGTTTTCTTGTTAGGCTGGTTAGCACTGTTCTTTTTCTTTTTCAGCATATTTAGTGTATTTGCACTTTTAAGTAAAATCTCATTAACTCTGCTAACTATATTATCAACACTATTTAAAGTAATAATCTCTGGATTTATAAGCAAATCATCAAGTTCAGACTCTACTGATGTAATTTTTTCAACATCTAAATCATCAACAAAAGTTGTTTTCAAGGCGTCATTCCAACATAATCGACATTACTCTTATAATCACCAACACCATCAACTTCATTGCTCTTATAATCACCAACATCATCAACGACACTGCTCTTACAATCACCAACATCATCAACATTACTCTTATAATCACCAACATCATCAACAACACTGCTCTTACAATCACCAACATCATCAGCATTACTCTTATAAACACCAACATCATCAACGACACTGCTCTTACAATCACCAACATCATCAACGACATTACTCCCATAATCACCAACATCATCGACTTCATTGCTCTTATAATCACCAACATCATCACCTTCATTGCTCTTATAATCACCATCATCATCAACGACACTGCTCTTAAAATCAGCAACATCATCAACGACATTGCTCTTATAATCACCAACGACATTACTCTTATAATCACCAACATCATCAACGACATTGCTCTTATAATCACCAACATCATCAACGACATTGCTCTTATAATCACCAACATCACCAACGACATTGCTCTTAAAATCACCAACGACATTGCTCTTACAATCACCAACTTCATCAACGACATTGCTCTTATAATCACCAACATCATCAACGACATTGCTCTTAAAATCACCAACGACCTTACTCTTACAATTACCAACATCATCAACGACATTACTCTTATAATCACCAACATCATCAACGACATTACTCTTATAATCACCAACATCATCGACTTCATTGCTCTTATAATCACCAACATCATCAACGACATTACTCTTATAATCACCAACATCATCAACAACATTACTCTTATAATCACCAACATCATCAACTTCATTGATCTTATAATCACCAACGACATTACTCTTATAATCACCAACATCATCATCACCTACATCATCATCACCAACATCATCAACATTACTCTTATAATCACCAACGTCATCAACATTGCTCTTATAATCCCCAACATTTTCATCAACATCATCAACATTGCTCTTATAACCACTAGCATTATCCATATATCTCTTACAACTACCAACATTATCAACTTCACTCTTACAAACATCAACATTGTCAACGTCAATTTTAAAACCATCAACATTATAAGCATAATCAAAATCACTTTTATAATCAACAACGTTATCAACATAAGACTTACAACCGTCAACATCATTCTTACATCCTTCAGCATTATCAACATCACTCAACTTATAGCATTCAACAAGAACGTTATGATCCACATTTTTCTCGTCATTACAGACTTCACCCCTGTAATCAACATCAGTACCAATAGCATTGTTGTTAGCAGCCCGGCCACACACAGCATTATTATGTTCTGCATCAATAGATATACTGCCATTATCACTCTTCTTATTACCTAGAACACTAGCAACACCACGTGCATAATCGTCAACGTGTGCCTTAGCTCTGACTACACTTTCAATCATTTTCATATCGCTAATATCCTTTTCATCGACCACAATCCCACCAACCTGACCCATTTCATTCATGCCTAGCTCTCTCTGTTCCCAGCCTGACTCATAGGCACTGGTAATGCACATATCATCATAACTTCCATTACACCCTACAGTTTTTATCATTTTATCATTGCTTTGTGTTACGCAATTGTTACCATACACCACGTCATTTACACAACCATATGGGCAACAATTATTCAAACAAAAAACCAATTTATCCACTTGCGTTGTTCCATCAAGAGAACAGACAACGGGATTCGTAAGCAGGGGGAGCAATCTTGTCACTCCTATCGGGCTGCAAATGAATGCAAGAGTTCGCTCCTATGTTGTCACAATCACCCCATCCCTCCCACTCACACTCACTTTCATTGACACAGGCATCACAATCAGACGCCGCAGCGGTAGCACGGTAACACTTTTTAGTTGTCTTTGACAGTTTCACAAAAGCGTTTCTCTTTTCAAGAATGATGCAATCACTGGAACCAATTGTCCCGTTACTGTCAGATATAGCGTTTGTTTTCTCAACATCGTCACTCCCAGTTAGTGTATCTAGAGTCCTCTGCAGATGAATTTGTTTTATGAAATATGTTTATACGACACTGATATGCGTCTTTTATCTTTAAACCGTTGAGCACACATTCGTTTGAACCATGTCCTTGTAGCAACATACGAGTAAGAAACAAAGATCCACTACAACCATGGTCACCATTCACTGCACCACACTCATTTTCCATACAACGCACATCAGTTGATTGTTCTCTCTCAGCATGCACATATGACTCATTCATATTCACACTCGAATCAATTAATCTCTCTTTCAGAACACAACCACACGCTCCATTCACATGATCATACGCATCACCCAATTTCTCTTCCTCTAGCTGCTCTTTGTCGGAAGAGCCCGACACATTTACATCACTCTCAACACTGCTGGTGACGTGTGGAGGTGCAACACCAACGGAAGCCCCAGGGCACCCCTATTCCATGGCCCCGTTTCCAGCGAACACCAGGTGGGTCAGGCCCAGTCGGTCGTAATCCACCTCGGTCACCCCCAGACGAAACAGGTCGTCAGGGGTCTGGATGGAGATCGGCTTCGGGCGGTCCTCCGGGGGAAGCCCAGGGATGCACCTCTTCCGGCAGTGAATCACCCCGTCGATGGTCCACGCCCTCTCCACCACAGGCAGGCTCTTCACGAGCCCCAGCAGCCGCGAACGAAGAGGCGTGAGGTCGTCGTTGACGAAGATCCTGTCGTCTCCACTCTTCCCCTTCAGCGCCTTCTTCTTCATCATCAGTTCTCGACGCTTTCGCCTGGACACGAACTTGACTAGGACCGCGCGAGGACCCTTGCCACCCTTCCCCACTCTATGGCAGGCGGTGATGTCGTCCTCACCCACCTCCACTCCAGCGTCCTTCATGACAGTCAGGGCCTTCTTTTCTACATCCTCGGCTGTCTCGCCATCCTCCTGCTTCAAGTCGAAGATCCGCACGGACTCCCTCCGAGAATACTGCTGTAGGCGATCGTTCTCATAAGTGAGACCTCTGATGGCAGCCTCCAGCTTCTCATGGCCACATCATGTTGGGGCAGTGTCCCTGCGCTCCATGCGCTCCAGGCGCTGGTCGAGTTTGTCCACCACCCCCTTCATCACCTCCACCATCGCCATGGACACTGCAGTGGCAAAGGCAGGCAGGGCCCTCAATGCAGGGTTAGCGTCCCCCTGTGTAGTGAAGGCTTTCACCGCCTCATTGATGCGCGTCACGACAGTCTCGAGGAAGCTGTGAGCGTCAAACAGAGAAACGTTCTCCTTCTCCTTCTCCATACCATTCTCAGCGCGCACAACTTCTGCAGAATCGTCGGTTCGGGATTTCTTCGAATCTTTCTTCGCAGAAAAGGGCGAATTGAAGAGGCTACGTTTTGTTTTAGTTGACATCACCAGTAATCAGTTTTTCAAAAGCCCAACACGACACACAGCAACAAATCAGAATGACGCAGTTTGTGTTGACAAACACAGAGTCTCTCACGTGGAATTCTATTTACGGTAACGTGGGTTTCTGTTTACAGCAACAATACACAGCTCCAATCACACGCGCCACAGACCATCACGTGATATACAAACTCGAAGGTTCAAAGTTCACAAACGGGCCACACGCCGAATGCAGGAATTCGATAGATAAACATGCGTGAAACACGTGCAGACTCTGCAGAATAACAGCAACCAGGCCACAAAAAAAAAAAAAAAAAAATGTCCACCAGAGTTTCTTAACTGGGTTAACTGGGTTACAACAAAATTGCACTTTCTTATTATGAGCCTTTACAACAGCACAGCGTCTCTCCAAACACAGTAATAAACGCTCTAAGTACTCATAAGCTATCACACAATAGTAGAAGCCATAGCGAACAGTTTCGACGGAAGAATTAATAAAAAAAAACTACAGACACCAAAATCAAAACACCCTCCATAGATCAAGGGACATCACTCCAAAGTAAGTGGGGATGTAAGGAAATTGGCGAAACAATCAGGAAAAGGACATTTTAAGGTTATTCATATATTACGATGCCTTAGAATCAGCAGGACGATGTCCGGATAGCCCATTGACTTATTATTGAACTTATTGCAGAAACTAATAACTTGTATTAACAGCCACAAAAAAGATTGAAAATAATATAAAATGGGGGTTATGCTATTTATATTTCTTGTTTTTTGGATTTTTTGAAATACAAGATATTAGTTTTCGCAATAAGCTCAATAATAAGTCAATGGACTACCTGGGGATAGTCCGCTTTGACTCTAAATCCGGCGCCACACGCGCGTAAAATCGTATGGGGGATGCGATGCGATTGGGTCAGGTAAGTCATGATTCACGTGAAATATTTTCGTCTAATAACAAATCTGCCATTTTCGCTCACTATACTCAGGTAGGCCCAATTCACGAATTACACGTGTATCATGACTCACGTCGTCAAAATCGCATCGCATTCAGATCCGAGTCATATAGCAGGCCCTTTAGGCATCGTATTATATAACTCTTAGTGATTTTCTTCTCTCTTTATTATATCTATACATTACATATTAAATATAATGAATTATGTCTTGTATATTCAGATAACCGTGTAATATTTTGTTCAGCATCCGTCACAACTTGTGGACAATGGCATCAACAAGCTTGAAGAAAGAAAAAAACACCGTTTGTAGCTTATAATGTGCCTACTTTTACCATTATCAAATCAAATCAAATCAAATCAAATAATCTTTATTATCTCATAACTGAGAAATTGCAGCCAGGTGCACATAAGAAAAACAACAACAATAAACACATTTATCAACAAAAAAACAACAACAATAAACACATTTATCAACAATTAAAGAATATAAACTAATAACTAATAACACTGCAATATTGTAGTTAACAAACTGGACGAATACGAATACAAATTCAATCCCAAGGAGATGGACAGGCTGCTCAGCAAAACAATCACTCGATGCAGTGCATTAAGAGTTCAACAGATGAATTGATCTTGGTAAGAACGTTTTCTGTGCTCTTATTTTCAGTTTTAGAGTTCTGTATCGACGGCCCGATGGTAATACTTCATAGTATTTTGCCAGAACATGACTGTTATTAAGAATTTTCCTGGCTTTCTTGACTACTTGTCTGTCATACAACTCTTGCATACCACTCTGCCTTGCACCCACAACTTTACTGCACACATTCACCATATCACTCAACACACGCTTACTTTTTACACTCAAGCTTCCATACCAACAGATAAATGACACAGTAAGAACAGATTCAATGCAACATCGATAGTAGGTTTGAAGAATATATAATGTACATACTGGCAGCTGGCAAATACAACACATAAATACTGTCATACTTAATATGAATACCTGATGTGGCTGTGTCTGCCACCTGTCCCAGCACCTCCTAGTCATCCTTCAAGCAATAATACAAAAAAATAAAAAAAATAAAGTAAGGGGTTCCTGTTTTGACGCGACATCATGTTGGGGATCCACAGGGAGAACCAGCTGGCTGGGTCATTGTAGATTAGGGTTTTCCCTTTTTTCCTTTGCTCTCTTTTTTTCTTTTTTTTCTTTTTTTAATGTTACTATTTTATTTTATTCTTTGGTTTCTCCGACTTCGGACCTCGACCGAAATAGTGCCATCAAAATCAAAATTGTTGATTGTGGGCACTTAACCGGAAGAAGAAGAAGAAGAAGAAGAAGAAGAAGAAGAAGAAGAAGAAGAAGAAGAAGAAGAAGAAGAAGAAGAAGAAGAAATCTAAACAAAATAAATCAGTTTCCAAGAATATCAAGGAAAATAAACAAGAAAACAAGGGTTAGGCAGGGTTCACATTAGACGAGTAAGTTCCGTACGGAAACCCATAAGTAAAAGAAAGAAGGGTAAAAATTTACGGATTAGGGGAAATTCGGACACGTGCGCAAATCTTCTTCTTTCTTTCTTTTACTTATTTAAGAATTGCGCATGGGTTTCCGGACGGAATCTCCGCGTGTATGTATGTGTACGTGCCCTTAAAAGAAGAAACTAGGAAAAAGGTTTTATTCACCAGTTTGTGAGAGTGCCTATTCTCGAATGCCCTGTCTTATTCTTATTATTCTTCTGCATTCCCAGGCCATACAGCCATAATGGATA
Source organism: Phymorhynchus buccinoides (assembly GCA_017654935.2). Taxonomy (NCBI): domain Eukaryota; kingdom Metazoa; phylum Mollusca; class Gastropoda; order Neogastropoda; family Raphitomidae; genus Phymorhynchus; species Phymorhynchus buccinoides. Next base: position 9,493,722 of record CM065689.1, read on the forward strand.
AGGTACGTATGTGTCCGGTTTTCAGCTTTCACTGGTCTCCCAGCTGCGCACAGCCAACACATTCTGATTTCGGAGGAGCTCAAAGGAGAAAATATTTGGAAGATTTTTTTTGGGGGAAAAAGGGCAGGAGAATGGGGCCAATAAGTCAGAAGGATAGTAGATGACAGAAAGTGAAGGGAAAAGGCAGAATTAAATTAAAGAGAGTGACATATTAGAGGAAGTTACCAGCACAGAACTTCCCACAGAAGCTTTTCTCAGCCCCTTTCAGTTCATGCCTTTTGTTAACACGCGTCACCAGCATAAACCAATTTAAAGTGTTTTATCCATTAGGCTTACATTGTGTTATGGTGATATACCACTTGTAAGGTCTGTTCCTATCCCTAACCACAATCAACGATAAGAATATTTGCCTCTGTTAAAAGAAATACCTTGAAACAAATAGCTCTCTGTGGAAAACTGAAAGGAGCCAGAATGAGGGGAATCCGTGTACTGTGTTCCAGAAAGTGGGGGAACTATTTGTGCAAAAGACCCCCCGGTATCCTCACGCTATGGCCACAAACGAACCTCCCGATAATGGTCTCGTAGACGTCGTCCTCGATGACCTGAGGCCCGCTGTCAGGGTAGTATCGGGCCCACCACTCCGCCAGGTGAAGCACGTCGTGGTCTGTGGACGCCTGGTGCTTTCCAGGGAGGTCCTCGGCGCAGAGACACCTCTCCGCCAAGGGGGCTCGGGTGTTCAGGCAGCGCTGAAGAGCCTGTAAGGTGAAACAGTAAGGCCGGGTTCGCATTAAACGCGTACGGAAACCCCTAAATAAGTGGAATAAAGGATACAAGTTTACGCATATATAAGGGAAATTCGGACACGTGCGCAAATCTTTTCCCTTCTTTGTTTCACTTATTTATGGATTGCGCACGGGTTTTCTGCATGGCATATCCGCTTATGTGTGTACACGGACTTATGCTTGCCAGCCATACAGTCGTTTCCGACCATGACTTCCAGATAGCAGAGGGCGCATATGTTGTTGTTGTTGTTGTTGCTGGTCTCAGCATTGAATTGTTCCGAAACTTCAGAGCAGTCGAGTTTCGGACACTTATAGTTGATTTTGTTTTCATAGCTCCTCACCTGACATGATGAACCCAAGGCCTTTGGTTCGGTTGTTGTTGTTGTTGTTTTCTTCTTTTACAAATAGCTTTCACACAAAAATCAAATTGTTGATTGTGGGCACTTAACCGGAAGAAGAAGAAGAAGAATAGATCTAAACAAAATAAATCAGTTTCCAAGAATATCATGGAAAATAAACAAGAAAACAAGGGACGTGTATGTTCGGTATGTTTTCAACAAACACTGAAAACACCTAAATCTTCTTCTTCTTCTTCTTCTTTTTCGATCGCTCATGCAGCTTCCTGTCAATTACGAGCGCAGATGCTTCATGCTGCCGTCATAAATGCGCCCAACTAAGAAATAGTTAGGCCCAGCAAGTCCGACTTCGACTGGAGGAAATCTTTTTGAAAGTGTTTCTTGAGAATGGACCGGTAAGGCAGACAAATAGTAAGATGACAGTAAGCGAAGGGAAAAGGCGGAGTCAAAGAGAGTGACAGATTAGAGGAAGCTACGAGCACAGAACTTCCAGAAAGTGGGGGAACTATT
>CM065689.1:9500369-9507869 GCA_017654935.2 Phymorhynchus buccinoides
CGGCACGTACCACCTACCGAGGTTATCTCCCTTCACCCCCCCCCCCTCTCTCTTATCTACCGTCTCATCACGAGATAGTGATACCAACAGTCGGCTGCCTTTGTAAGACACTGTGTCATTACCCATCACAAGAAAGTGACAACCGAGGTTATCTCCCTTTGAACACGGTTTTTCCTTTTGAATCACAAGGTTAGGAATGTCAGGAATGTGCTAAGGATGGAATAGGCGCGTGATTGTTCAGTACATTTAGAACAGCAAATTGTGACGTGTGGACTGTAATACACCAATAGCAGGCTTTCATTGTTTGAAAGTGAAGGCTATAATTGGAGTGGTGAGAAAAAGTTGTCACACAAGATGCTGAAACGTAGCTAGAGCAACACTCACAACCAGTCATCATAAGCCCACTACAGGGCATCGTGGGCCGGATGCTTATCCCGGACTCCACCACGCACCAAGACGGGACTGTCGCCAAGACGACCCGCACCCAGAATCCGCGAGGAGACCACGCCTGAACCGTGCCATCCCGCGAAGCCGTAATCGGAACGACTGGGAGCTACTCTCACCTGACGAGCAAGCCCAGAACTTCAAACAGCTAAGTCTACCTGACTGCGCCAATCATTTGAACTTTCCTACGGACACCGAACATAATTAGTAACCCTTCCGGCATGGGGCGAACCTTATAGAAAGACAAAAGTCTTGTGAATCCTTTCGGATTTCATTGTGTTTTTATCCATATTTTGTTTTGGCGCCATTGAGCTGCTTTATTATTATTGTTGCATAATCTTATGCAGATTTTGGGAGTAAATAAAATACAAGTGTCAAATAATCCTGAACCCTTTGGTCAGACTGATGAGAGTGGGAGTCTTGTAATTTCATGTAAAACCTTACTTCTCTCTGTCTGCCATTTAGAGCAATTCAACCACTTGTATTTCTTACAACCATCTGACGAGCCAGAACCCGGGCACAAATATAAATTTATTAGATGAAAAGGGGCCGGGAAAGTTGCTCATCTCCCATACCCTAGAGAAGTGGGCTAAAGGCAAATTATCTAAAGTCTTCCCTAGGGACTTAGCCTTTTAACCCATTACCTCGTCACATCTAATTGGGGGCTCTCGTCCGGGATATTTTTTTCATAAAGTCTAACAAATTTCAATTCAAACGGTAGTTCCTTTTCAAAACTTATCTTGTGTCCACTGGGAAAGTTATTGTGATTTGGTTCACTGTGTTTTGATTTGATTTGTTTGAATGCTATTTATGACTTTATTTTGATGTGCATGCTATTTCTGTTTATGCTGAAATAGTTAAGTGTTGTTTGATACATTCAACTCAGCAGCTTTGTTTTTATTTTGAATAGTTGTATTTACAACCATGGCTGAGATTGTTAAACTTAGGAGGGAACTTAAAGAATGGGGAGAATCTCTAGGATTGTCAGGCCAAGAGTTAGCCAATTTTGTCATATCTGAATATGACAAAGAGAAAACTCGCGAGGCTCAAGAGGCTGACAAAACTCGGGAGGCTCAAGTGGCCGAGAAAGACAAACAGAGAGCCCATGAGGCGGAAGAGGCGGATAAAGCTCGCGAAGACGCTGAGAAAGATAAGCAGAGAGCTCATGATGCTGCCGAGCAAGAGCAAATCCGTACTCATGAGTTAAGGCAGAGACAACTAGTGCAGGATGCCAAAAATAAAGAACTCGAACTTGAGGCCACTGAGCGAGAAAAAGCGCGAGACCATGAGCTAGCTATGAAGCAGCTTGAAAACTCAGCAGACTCTGAGACTGCTGCCCCTCAAAATTTTCCCCCTCCCATTCATACCTCAGCCATGACCTTCACATTGGAGGCATTCAATGAGGCAACAGAGTCTATCGATGCATTCCTCGATAGATTTGAAAGACTGGCCCAGGAATTTGAGCTTGCTCCGGAAAAGTTCAACCTCAAGCTTGCCCAAAGTCTCAGGGGTGTGGCTTATGAGGTGTACAGCAAACTTCCGTCAAGCCAAATTACCGACTACCCAGCTTTGAAAGAAGCCCTGCTCAACAGATACGAGTTGACAGCGGACGCCTACCGGAAAAAGTTCCGGTCAACCAGAAAAGGTAGGGGAGAGTCCTATGCCCAATTTTCAGATAGACTGGGGAACTATCTGACTAAATGGGTGTCGCTTTCTGCCAAATCAGAGTCCTATGAGGATCTCCGGGAACTGATGGTTGGCGAGCAACTGCGCGAAACCATGTCCCCAGAGTTACGCACCTTTACTGCCGAACAAGGTGCCACAACTCTGGCTGACCTCATCCAGCTAAGTGATAGGTACACTCTAGCCCATGATGAACCTAGCGCCCCTAAAAGGCCAAAACTACAGCAAGTAGTTGGGTCCACTGCTTCACAGCAGAGCAGGTTTAACCCCAACTCCAAAAGTGGGTCAAACAGTTCTACCCATGAACGACAACCACTGGGACAACCCTTATTCTGCTCATACTGCAAGTCGAACACCCACAATCGGGATGACTGCAGGAAACTTGCTTACAAGCGGCAAAATGTTGCAACTATGCAAGTCGTCTCGACTTCGCAGAATTGCACAAACCCCTCCCCAGTACAGTGTCCAGGCACACCGTCAGTCGTTGGACAGGCGACTGTCAACAACATCCCTGTTCAGTGTCTCTATGACACTGGACTGTCATGCGACGCCATTGTCTGCGGATCCTTAGTCCCCGCGTCAGCATACACGGGAGACTTCATCTCTCTGCAAGGCCCTGATGCTGCAATCCCCCCATCCACTTTGCCAGTCGCCATAATCAATGTCGACACCAGATATGTTAAGGGACCCATCAAGGCAGTGCTCATGGACAGTCCTGTCTATGACCTCATACTGGGATCACAGTATGTGTTTTTAGGGCACCCCTCTCAACCTGCCCTAGTTTCAGCAGGATTCCCTTCTCCCCAATCCACAAACCAACTCCCTCCCTCCTTCCCAAAGAGCAAATCTCCCTCAGCGGGGAAGAAACCTCTCAACGCGGCAAACCAAATTGCCGCGCGAGCCAATCCAGATTGTCCCAAGTCCCCAAGTCCGCCACAACTTGGAAAATCCTTCCCAAGGAATGTCCGCCTAACGACCCAAGACCACTCGCCACAGGTACCTCAGGTGAAAGGCAGCACTGTACCCGCAAACACCCACCGAAGGTACTATCGGGACAGGCCGCCGCACGTACAGCCGTCACCTACCCCTCCCTTTCAGCGAGTGGCAGTCGACTTGGTCGGGCCTCTACCTAAACGGAAGAAGAAATTCCGGTATATAGTCACCGTGGTCGACATATGTACCATGAAGTGCGATGCCGCCCCAATCTCCTCACTTGATGCTAGCCAGATAGCCACGGCACTCAAAGCCATTTTCGCCCGAATCGGCCTACCAAACCACATCATCAGCAATGATGAATCCAGGCTAAAGGGGAAACTCAGGCAAGAGGTGTTTGCTATTCTGCAATCAACCTTGGGACAACTCAACACAGGATTGCCGCACCAACCTCAGTCGGAATCCATTCCACTGATCTCTAACCCACCTGCTCCTTTGAACTCTGTGTTGCGACCAGATGTTCCACCATTCCAGCCGACCCAGTCTCCCCACTAATTTGTCCCTGTCGCCCAAGTCGAAAGTGGAGTCGGCGTTCCACAGGAAGATTCCGGTACCAGAATCTTTTCTTCGGGGGGCCTCTGTGACGTAAGTGTCCCGCGCGACCCGCTTTCTTTATTTCTTATCTACACCCTCCCCCCCCCCCCTCTCCTTTTCTTTTCTCTGTCCGGCCGCCACGTTAATTGCCACCCACCATCTAAAGAAGGCCGATTCCGGGATTGGTCCCTTTCAAGTTCGAATTGTCTCCCCGGTCGGCACGTACCACCTACCGAGGTTATCTCCCTTCACCCCCCCCCCCCTCTTATCTACCGTCTCATCACGAGATAGTGATACCAACAGTCGGCTGCCTTTGTAAGACACTGTGTCATTACCCATCACAAGAAAGTGACAACCGAGGTTATCTCCCTTTGAACACGGTTTTTCCTTTTGAATCACAAGGTTAGGAATGTCAGGAATGTGCTAAGGATGGAATAGGCGCGTGATTGTTCAGTACATTTAGAACAGCAAATTGTGACGTGTGGACTGTAATACACCAATAGCAGGCTTTCATTGTTTGAAAGTGAAGGCTATAATTGGAGTGGTGAGAAAAAGTTGTCACACAAGATGCTGAAACGTAGCTAGAGCAACACTCACAACCAGTCATCATAAGCCCACTACAGGGCATCGTGGGCCGGATGCTTATCCCGGACTCCACCACGCACCAAGACGGGACTGTCGCCAAGACGACCCGCACCCAGAATCCGCGAGGAGACCACGCCTGAACCGTGCCATCCCGCGAAGCCGTAACCGGAACGACTGGGAGCTACTCTCACCTGACGAGCAAGTCCAGAACTTGAAACAGCTAAGTCCACCTGACTGCGCCAATCATTTGAACTTTCCTACGGACACCAAAAATAATTAGTAACCCTTCCGGCATGGGGCGAACCTTATAGAAAGACAAAAGTCTTGTGAATCCTTTCGGATTTCATTGTGTTTTATCCATATTTTGTTTTGGCGCCATTGAGCTGCTTTATTATTATTGTTGCATAATCTTATGCAGATTTTGGGAGTAAATAAAATACAAGTGTCAAATAATCCTGAACCCTTTGGTCAGACTGATGAGAGTGGGAGTCTTGTAATTTCATGTAAAACCTTACTTCTCTCTGTCTGCCATTTAGAGCAATTCAACCACTTGTATTTCTTACTACCATCTGACGAGCCAGAACCCGGGCACAAATATAAATTTATTAGATGAAAAGGGGCCGGGAAAGTTGCTCATCTCCCATACCCTAGAGAAGTGGGATAAATGCAAATTATCTAAAGTCTTCCCTAGGGACTTAGCCTTTTAACCCATTACCTCGTCACACCTCCATCATTGCACCCTAAGTCCACACAGTGCTGGAAACGTTGAGCCACTTTACTCTATTTAATCGGATCCAGGTTATAAAAAAAAACAGTAAAAAAGGATAACAAACACATACTAGTAAAACAAGGATATATAAAAATTGCCATATACTGATATAGGCAAATATGCACTGCAGAATGGACAACAGGTGCCCACTCAAGTGCGCAAGGTTTCACGTGTGGACGCCGGTGAACAATGCAAAAACTGGCAAGTCATAAATTGTCTGATAGATCAGAGAAAAAAGGAACATTCAAAAGATAGATTTGTAAGGAAAGATGAAATAACAGATTGAAGATCCGGGGAGACAGACATCAGACGAAATGGAAAACTGCAGATCTTGTCGGGAGATTTTATGGGGGGGAAAAAGAGATACTAAAAGACACGGTAGGCAGAACAAAATAGGAAAGGTCAGAAAAAGGGGGGTGGGCACAGCTTGGTCGAGAACACCCCTGCCACGTGAAGGCTGGCCCACAGGGGCCGGAATGAGTTAAGATACACTCGTGAACACCTCACCTGGTGCTGCTGACGGGGGTGTCCCCGGCCAGGTAGACGCCCTTGATGCCCGGCATCTCAGTTGCTTTGGTCATGTTGAAGTGGACAGGGGGCACCACGTGCAGACAGCTGTGCAGGGAGGGGTACAGCTCCTTGACCTCTCGGACCATCGCGGCGGTCAGTTCGGCCTGCCCTGGACTGTTAAAGACCCACCAGATCACGTGTCAAAATCACGTTTTTGTGTGTGTGCTTTTTTATAGTATAAATCACGGGTTTCACTGGTTTTCCCTCTTATAGCTAGTAAGGAACCTTAAGAAATCTCCCTAGCATAGGAGGGAATGTGACACGTGACGTGCGGGGTCTTTAAAGACCCACCAGATCACGTGTCAAAATAATGGGTTTCACGTGTTTTCCCTCTTATAGCTGGAAAGAAATCCCGTTTTGACCAGGTTCAACTCCCATACAAATGCCAACCCAAATTCAAACTGAAACATCATTTTAAAGAGCAGCCTCAATTTGAAGTTGGGAACATTTGTATGTTTGTCACAGCTACCCAGAAACAAACCAAGGGACTTAATCGTGATTCGTCGGTGTGTCTCTAAGCACAGACGTTGCAATTCTTCTGGCTTAAACAATAGTATTGTCCGAAAACAAAATACCATACAATACAAGACAAAGGAAGCAGCAACTTCTTCTTCTTCTTCAGCGTTCCCATGTCGTATGGCCATAATGGATAAGGTACGTATGTTTCCTGTGTTTTTTCTTCCAGTTTTCACTAGTCTCCACGCTGCGTGACAGCCGACACATTCCGATTTCGGAGGAGCTCAAAGGGGACAAAGTATTTGGAAGATTAAAAACATAAAGGCAGGAGAATGGACCAATAAGTCAGAAAGATAGTAGATGACAGTCAGCAAAGGGAAAAGGCAGAGTCAAAGAGAGTGACAGATTAGAGGAAGTTACAAGCACAGATCTTCAAGAAAGTGGGGGAACTATTTTTGCAAAAGCCCCCCCCCCCCCCCCCCCCCCCCAGCCCCCACCCCACGGGGAGAGACTCATGAAGGGGGCGGGATCGTCCAGCTCCCCGTATGGAGGCACGAGGCATCCACCCACTGCCCTGAGACATAAGTCATAAGTTTCTTTACTGCCCGTGTAAAGTAGGATAAAAGTACATCAAAATAAACATCAGAATGATTAATTTTTAATAATAAAAAGGCAGATTTTTGGAGGGCATTATTCCTCGGAAATTGGAGCTCTTCCCACATGGAGATGACGACTGCCAAATGGTGAAGACTGAGCAGAAAAGTGTGGGTGGTTCAGCACTTGGGGAGACGTGCTCTCCATTATGAGAACATCCCGCATTTCACAAGTACCTCTGAAAGGAGGTGCAATACAATATAATGCAAGGCAATACCGTAAACCAGAAACCACAATACAGAATGGGAAGACAACTATATCACCATCACTACATCACTATCATCACTATCATCACCGTCATCATAATCATCACTATCATCACCGTCATCACTATCATCATAAGCATAACTATCATCATAATCATCACTATCATCATAATCATCACTATCATCACCGTCATCACTATCATCACTATCATCACCGTCATCATAATCATCACTATCATCACCGTCATCACTATCATCATAAGCATCACTATCATCATAATCATCACTATCATCATAATCATCACTATCATCACCGTCATCACTATCATCACTATCATCACTATCATCACCGTCATCATAATCATCACTATCATCACCGTCATCACTATCATCATAAGCATCACTATCATCATAATCATCACTATCATCATAATCATCACTATCATCACCGTCATCACTATCATCACTATCATCACTATCATCACCATCACCGTCATCATAATCATCACTATCATCACCGTCATCACTATCATCATAAGCATCACTATCATCATAATCATCACTATCATCATAATCATCACTATCATCACCGTCATCACTATCATC
>CM065689.1:9510369-9512869 GCA_017654935.2 Phymorhynchus buccinoides
CGCCCGTCTTGCCCAGAAGCACTCCCCCTCTCTCACTCGGTCTCTTGGCATCCTCTGCGTTGTGGTTCCACGGTAAAGACTCCTTGGAAATGTCAGGATCTCTGACGATGCTGGTCATTTCTGACCGGTCGGAATACGACCTGGTCCTCTGCAAATACGCGGGGTACGACTGTTCGGAATATGGCTGGGGACTGCTATGTCCGTTCGCCACTTTTTTCGTTTTCAAGTTCAAATTATCTCTGCGCTCTGCCGCACCGTAAGAAAATGATCTCTTTAATTCAGAGCGTTTACTCTTAATGCCAGGGCGGGCATCATCTTCATGAAAGCCGTTGCGTACAAAGCTTGCGTTATCTACATATGGAATTTCAGAAAATTCCATGGGATAACAACTCCTAGGCCTATTGTCATTATCACCAGTGGTTGTCTTGCAGCTCGAATTGGCACCTATCCGTTTCTGGGGAAATTGGTAGTGATTTCCCACTGCAGCGTTTGCATTGTTCATAATTGACAGGCCCCAATGTCGGTGTTCTGTTTCTGACAAGGTGGAACAGTCGTAAGGAGAATGGCTGTGGCCCTCCGCATTTCTGCTTCCCGCCATTCTGCTCGTGTCGTGTAGATACCAAGATTTCGGTGTTGAAATCCGATACGCTCAATCTTTAAAATGTCTGTCGCAATCTAGTTTTGTGTACAACAACAACAACTAACAAAATGTTCAAATAATGACGGGAAGCAGGATTCTGGATTACCGTCCTGAATTTGCGAGCCTTTGTCATAAACCAGGAATCACTAACACGCTACTGTATGCCATAATCTAGGTTTGCACATTGAGAGAAAACCCCACCACCACAAATCGTTCAAAAACAAAAAGACAATTAAAACTGGAGATTTCCTCTGACCTCACAATTCTTGGCTTCGAGCACCATCAGTGAAAGTGTCAGTACATCTTTAAAAGACACGTCACTGGGGGTTCAAACAGTGGACCTAACTATTGTAGCTTTAAATAATCTAATCCTTTCACTTTTACACCAAAACAAAATATCCAACCCTCCAAACATTACAATGGTGTCGGATACAACAAGCTGCTTCCCCGATCCAACACTTGTCACATGTCTCAAGCACTGTTTTGTGCAGCACTGGTGTTCTCTCATCCTCGATCACCGTAGTCTCGTTCCATGTTTCCCAGATTCTCTCTGGCGTCATCTGATGTTTCAGCCATCTCTGCTTGTCTCGTTGTGTAGTCTACACCAGACATCTGAAAACAATGAGAACATATCAATCGCTTATCGTATGTTTTTAATGGGTATTGTCCACTGCAACTAGGGTTATTAACGTCCTTGGCAGTGACAGTGAATCCCTTGTTGGTCTGTACTGAAAAAGGCATTCACTCCTGCGAAAAGGCAGCCATTTAGTGGCCTCAAATCGGGTTATTGGTGAGAGTTATCCCATTGTTTGGTCAGTACTCAAGCATCTACCAAGGACATTCACTCTAGCACAAATTGGTTGCTGCAGTGGCCTATAGGGCCTATTCACAACATTGTTTCATTACAAACACACACATATACACGCACGCGCGCTATTATCCATTAAACATGTAAATGTTTAGACATTAACATACAAAACTGCAAAATAACTTAACCGTGCAGTTTCACAATACAATTCGTAAAACACCCAAGGAAGGGCCTAGTGCAATATCACAATCACAATCACAAATGTTTTTAAATACTACCTTTACCAGTCGTATTCTGTAGTCATGGCTCACATGTGCGGTTGGCTAAATGTATGAGACATAGAAACAGGGGCGGATCTGAGGGGGGGGGGGGGGGTCCTGGGTTTCCGGAACCAAGATGTACCTTGTACAAGGGTAAGAGAATGACCCAATGTCTGCCTTAATAATCACTAAATTGCAACATTTTTCGGGAGCATTGACCCCTGGGCCCCCAAAAAAAAAACCTCCAATTCCCTTTAACCTATGCAGCTCCCTAGACCCGCGTCGGACCCCCCCCCCCCCCCCCCCCTTACGAGTCATTTGGTCCGCCCTTGTCAAAAGGCGCATGTTTGTAAAGCAAGAATATTCTATTTCACTGTACAACAGCCTTCTTCGAGTTACAATACTACGGTAGACCAAAGTTGCCAGGCTATCAACTCTCCAAACAAGTCATGCATAACAACGCACGAAGTGCTCTAAAAACATGTGTACTGCATGCATTCAAGCGAATCGGACCACCTCTCTCTCTCTCTCTCTCTCTCTCTCTCTCTCTCTCTCTCTCTCTCTCTCTCTCTCTCTCTCTCTCTCTCTCTCTCTCTTACTATACGCATCTGAAATTTGGGGGCTAAATAGGTTAGAACATATAGAAAGAGTACACATGCTAGCCTGTAAAAGGTTTCTCGGTGTTCCAAGCAAAACTCCTAACAAAATGGTGTATGGGGATTTAGGCAGGTCTCCACTTTACGTTAATTCTAGTGTCGCTTCTTTACGATTCTGGTTTAGATTACTTCAAAT
>CM065689.1:9517869-9527869 GCA_017654935.2 Phymorhynchus buccinoides
ACCACTCCTACCATGAGTCACCTCCCCTGGCGTTTCAATAATTTTAATCTGTAAACCAGAATGTTATCTCTGCACCATTTCGTAACTTTTTATATCTTTTGGAAAACATTTAAAACTATGTATCCTACTTATGCTCATCAAAAGAAGCACCGCATACTCATCGTGTCTGTTGTAGTGTCTGTATTACGTATGTTTATTATTTTGTACGCTTTTAAAATACATCATTTTAAAGAGTGGCCTCAATTTGAAGCGTAGCCTCGATTTGAAAAAAAATACTCTGGTTTCTAATATCCTCATTGAGCATGGCGGTACCATAGCCAATGAGGTTTAACCGAGGCGTGGTTACCGCTACACCTATCTGTATAGTTAAAAAATCGGGACTTTACTGGAGTTGCACTGTCTCCGGGCATTGCCTCCAGTATCGTTCCCACCATCTTTGTATCTACAAATGTCCCATATGTGTCTGTTCCAGACCGAGAGGACGTAAAACACCATTTTTCATTCTTCGCCTCGATTTGAAGTGCGACAATTTTGTCAAAATGTGCGACAATTTTGGACCGACCGACCGACAGACAGACAGACCGACCGACCGACAAAGTGAGTTATAGGTCCTACTCTGCTCAAATGGCTGTTATCATTTTTAGTTGACATTTAGCCTGACGGGTGGTTGGGGCCAACAATGATCGCAATACAAGAAAATATGTTTTTTACAGTTATGGAAAACATCGAGAAACAGTGTGTGTAGTCAGTTTTGTGAATTCAATGAGTATCACTGTCAAACTTGGAGGCATGTTCATTGGCTCCCACTGCTACACGTCCGAACTGTACGACTGTACGATACGATTCGATCACGTGGTCTCGAAGAACAAATTTGATTCGCGCTTCGAGACCACGTGATCGAATCGTATAGCACAGTCCTACGATTTCAGCTGACGTTTCGCAGGCCTTTATGGGCCAGCCTCACGGCGTACGCATCGTATTTGAATGCGGTGCGATTTTGACGGTGTGAGTCATGATTCACGTGAAATTCGTGCATTGGGTCTACTGGAGTTTAGTGAGCGAAAATGGCAGAATTATTTTAGACGGAAGTATCTCACGTCTTTTATGTTCGTCTCTATGTCCATACTCAACCTTGACTTGATAATTTCGCATGGAATGAAGTTCCACCGGTTTTCTTTGTTATTAGTCCCCGAGCCGAAGGTTCGGGGAACTATTGTTTTTGTCTGGTCCGTCCGTCCGTCCGTCCGTCCGTCCGTCCGGCTATTCGTCCGTTTTTCTCAAAAACTATTCAGTCTATCATCAAATTTGGCAAATTTGGCATACTAGTTTGCCAAGATGCAAGCTATCCACTGATGTATTTAGTCTAATCATGGGACAAGCCCGCTGTGCCCTAGGCCCTTTGTGTCACAGGCCCAATATGTCCCACTTCTTTCCGGCCGTCGAAACTATTCAGTCTATCATCATCAAATTTGGCATACTAGTTTGCCAAGATGCAAGCTATCCACTGATGTATTTAGTCTAAGCATGGGATAAGCCCGCTGTGCCCTAGGCCCTTTGTGTCACAGGCCCGCTATGTCCCACTTCTTTCCGGCCGTCCATCCGTCCTGTTTTCAGTTCTCCCCGCTGTGTGTACAGCCGACACATTCCGATTTCGGAGTAGCTCGGCGATGCTGCGAGGGGACTTTGCAGCCGCTCGGCGTTGCACTTGTTATTTGTTCTTTTTATTATGTTTTTTGCATCGACTCCGACTCCTACACACACATACACACACGCGCGCACGCGCACGCACACACACTTGTTCATGCCAATTATATGTCTAGTATTATAATCATGTTATTCTTTAACAAATACCTTTGTGACAAACGTCGAGACACATGACGACACAATCTGTCATCATGACATTATAAAAAGCAATTGACATCATAACGACGCAATATAAGCAAAACATGACAAAGCATTATAAACAGCTAATGGTTTGGTTACTTACTATAAATAGATGATGACGTAGCTACAGGTGACTAGGCAGCATTTCTATCATTCTTGTGTAGTTCAGAAAGTGAAACGCAGCTTTAAAAAATAAATTCGTTCCAACTCTACAGCTGGTTTGATCAGTAGAATAGAAACTAGAAGTCAGTGCAACAGTTTGGAAGGTTTTGATTCGCTTGCTAGTTTCCAAACAAAATGTCCCCAGTTTGAGTAGGCCTACACATCGATACCAAAGGCTTTGAGCAACCCTGCTTGCTAACACACACACACACACACACAAATCAATCAATAAAAAGTATATACAGTTTCATTACCGAATGGCCATTCTCATTTCTCTCAAACGCTAACCAAAGACAGCTTTTTTCCACACAGCCCTGAAGCAAACAACAAAAGAAAAACAAAAAAAATGAGGAATATAAGAAAAGTACAAATAAATTGAGGCTAACATTATGTCTTCCTTGACTGGAGTGAGCAAAGATAATTAGCTCATTTTAAAAGTTCCTGTTATCTGGACAGATAGCATTGTATATTATCATTGTTTAGCACTTTGGGGGGGTTTCGGGAAATAGGGTCGTCATGAATACTGATAGCAACGTGTGTGTGTGTGTGTGTGTGTGTGTGTGTGTGTGTGTGTGTGTGTGTGTATGTGTGTGTATGTGCGTGTGCGTGTGGTGTGGTGTGGTGTGGTGTGTGTGTGTGGTGTGTGGTGTGTGGTATGTGGTGTGGTGTGTGTGTGTGTGTGTGTGTGTGTGTGCGTGTGCGTGTGTGCGCGTGCGTGCGTGCGTGCGTGTGTGCGCGTGCGTGCGTGCGTGCGTGTGCGTGCGTGCGTGCGTGCGTGCGTGCGTGCGTGCGTGCGCATGCATGTGTGCATGCATACGCGCGCGCGCGTTTGTTAGCTTTGCGCACGTGACAACACCTTATCGGCATCATGATGTGTCTCTAGACATATTAGATATATCTCTACACATATTAGTAGGCTATCTTTTCTCAAAAAACAAACCAAGCGTTGACCTTGATAACAACGGAGCTTGCATAGAACTATTATGTCGATTGCGAAAATAGGCCTAGCATTCTGAATCGTCTTTTAGACTCATTTACCATAGTAGGCCCTATTCCCTTTATAAAAATATATATAAAAATAAAAGAAACAAGGGCGTCGCCGAGCGGCAGACATGTCCGTCACCAGTAATGCCACGCACTTGCGACACCCCGTAGAATGTCACATTCTGACACAAAATTGGAAGGGATTCTGTCTTCTAGTTCACGAGATACAGCTTGAAGAAGAAACATATAGCGCAAAGAAGGAAATTTCGGTTTTCAAGGTCACACTTCAAGGTCAAGGTCAGCATGGTGATAATTTATGCTCGGATGTTTTCTTCTCTAGGGAATACAGTACCACACACAATATGAAGCGCTTCTGTCAAGTACAAATGTGGAAAATATGGCTTAAAACCCAATTTGTAGACCCCTACCACTATCAAGGCCTACCGATCTCCCTAACCGTGACCTTGACCTTGATCGGTATGCCACCAACAGAATGGGCATAAGCAAAAGTACCTACATGCCAAATTTGAAGACTAACACCAACGGTGTGGGAGTTATGGCCCCTTAAAGATTTTCGGTTTTCAAGGTCGTATGCCAAGGTCAAGGTCACGACAGCAACATTTTGTGCGCGGATGCCTTCCTCTCATGGTGACACACCAGTACACAAAATTTGACGCGATTCGGTTTCAAGGTCGTACGCCAAGGTCATGACCTTGACCTTGATAATTCATGTTCGGATCTCTTCCTATGAAGGCGACACACCTACACACAAAATTTGACGCGATTCTGCCAACCCGTTCGGAAGATATCCCTGGGACAGACAGAATAAGGCTTACCTATCTCCCGGACCGTGACCTTGACCTTGATCGGTATGCCACTATCAGAACGGGCATAAGCAAAAGTACCTACATGCCAAATTTGAAGACTCTAACACTAACGGTATGGGAGTTATGGCCCCTGAAAGATTTTCGGTTTTCAAGGTCGTACGCCAAGGTCAAGGTGACGACGGCAAAACATTTTGCGCGGATGCCTTCCTCTCATGGTGACACACCAGCACACAAAATTTGACGTGATTCGGTCAACCCGTTCGAAAGATATCCTTGGGACAGACAGAAGGAGAAAAAAATGACCCTCCGATTTTCAGGCTCCAGCGATCTTTTTGACCTTGACCTTGACCTTGATCGGTATGCCATCATCAGAACGGGCATAAGCCAAACCACCTTCATACCAAGTTTCAACATCCTATGTTGATTGGGCCCGAGATATGGCTAAAACTAGATTTTCGGTTTTCAAGGTCGTACGTCAAGGTCACGACGGCAAAATGGTTTGCGCGGATCTCTTCCTATTAAGGTGGCACACCTTCACACAAAATTTGACGCGATTCGGTCAAGCGGTTCGGGAGATATCCTTGGGACAGACAGAAAACCCCCCACAAAAAAACAACAACAACAAAACAACAACAGACAAACCAGCCCATCGCAAAGTCCGGTGACGGACAATAAGAAGGAGATAAACTGACTGCAGTACCTTTTGGAGATAGGTCTACAGCGTAAAAATAAAAGGTGGGTAACGAAAACAAGATACCTGTGATAGGGAAAATTCCAACGTTTCGTGCCTTAGGCACTTAGTCATGAAGTGAAGACAGCAAACAACGTTGACAGGTTGCCCATAAACTGTAATCACACTATGTTTCCACTACTCCCACTGACCTCTGGACTGATTGTGAACTGTGCTCGCAAGAAGAAAATCTACAACCTGTCAACGTTGTTCACTTCATGACTAAGTGCCTAAGGCACGAAACGTTGGAGTTTGGGCTAGATTCACATTTATGCCCGTATAGCCATTTCCCTGTCACGGGCCCCTTGTTTTCCTTATAGCCCTGCGGTGTACCTAGCATATTTGAACCTATTGTGCATTTTTTGATAAAAGCACCAATTTTGGCACAGAGGTAGACCAATATATTATAAACAAATCTGGATGTGGAGCCATCGCCCAACTGCCCCCTGGCGGCCATGGCGGCCATTTTCCAAAATGGCCGCCAGCTGACACCCAAAAGACACTGAAGTGAGATAAAGTTTGCTGCTGAAGGTTTTAGTGAATGTTTATTGAATGTTTTGAATCAAGACATACCAGATAGCTCTTAGTCACATTTTGGGAGATGCTGCTGTGCCAAAATTGGTGGTTTTATAAAAACAATGCACAATAGGTTTAAATATCCTAGGTAAACCGCACTACTATTGTGAATAGGCTAGATTCATTTAGGTTGTGGAAATGTTATCTGACCTTCTTCCTCTCTCTGTCAATAGCTATTCATGGACACTGCCCACGCCAATTAAGATGCCAAATAACAAATTGATTAACACAATTATGCTAATTAAATCGATAATACAACAACAACAATAACAGAACCAGATAGTGATAATTGTGGTGGCTTGCTCTTATCAGATCAATACTGGGCATTTCAAATGTTATACTTCTGTGGTCAAGGGACACTGATACATTTAATTATCATGTTAATTAACACATTATCTGCTAAATGCAAATGTGCAGATAAGTTCACTGTTTTACAGTCCCTGTGTACTGTCTGGAACAGTTCAGAATCTTCATCTTAAGTTTGTGAGTTCAGTTCTCAGAGCACTCCCTGTCGCAAGCACACAGTGGTGTGCATTCCAGCCTGGCCTTCTTGCACTTGCACTTCTTGATGCAGCCCTTCTGACATTTGCAGGAGAAAAGCTCCCAGCAGACCTTGGATGCCTCGGGGAGCGTTGTCCAGAGAGGTTCGTACATGTCGCTGGTCTTGATCCAACCCTGTGCATCTGCGAGACATGGTGGAACTGCCAACGATACACCCTGAAATAGCCCAGGAATTCCGAGCTGGGAATGTTACTGTCCAGAAGACACACAGGCCGTTCTCCGCCATCCCCGTCGATCAGGCCCACGAGCAGAACAATGCTGCCATCAAAGGAGACGGAAGTGCAGTAGGCCTGACTGACAACCCCAGCGCTCTACGACGGTGGATGGTGGCAGGACCAGAGGTTGCCAGGCTCATCGAAGACTTCCAGGATGAAAGTGACCCGGGGAACAGACCACAAGACACAAGGCACCATGACCAGTCAGCAAGTGTGCAGACTGCTTTCCTCAAAGATGTACAGTCAATGGTCAACGTGATGGAGGACTTCGGGAATCCATTTGAAGAGGAGAGTCAAGATCTGCTGGTACTCGACACTAAGGAGATCGCGCCACCTGGAGCTGTAGACGCCCTCCGTCATGCACACGAAGTGGGTCAGCTGCAGTTTGACAACTTCGTCAGAGAACGCTTGGTGGAGAGAACGAAACCCATAGAAGGTGCCATCCACAGAAACAAACTGAAAATCTTCGGTCAGCCTGCTTCAAAACCTCCGGGAAAGGGCAAGCAGCAGATGAAATTCCTCAAGAATGACGTGGACCTGTTCTCTCGTCTGTATTTTGGGTGCCAGAACCGGGATGGGAATCTAGAGGAATTCTTCCAACATGAAAACCAAGCCTGCCCCCCTGCACTATCAGATGGCGGTTGCATCCGGCTGGGTGTTAAGAGTGATCTTCTCGCTTGTCTAGAAGACCTCAGTCAGCCCAGGTCTGAGGTTCCTCCAACCAGCTGCATTGTGCTAGATGGAGCAGTCATCATCCAGATGCTGAAGCCAGCAACAGCAAAAAACTTCAACGAGTATGCACAGCAGGTCTTTGTGCCATACATACTCTCGAAACTTCATCAAGCCACGCGACTGGACCTGGTGTGGGACCGCTACAATACAGACTCGTTGAAGGGTACAGCAAGAGCCAAGCACGGAAAAGGGGTGAGAAGGCGGGTGGTGGGTGGTGCAACGATCCCTGGGAACTGGGCCAGCTTCCTCAGAGTCGACGAGAACAAGACAGAGCTGTTCAGTTTCCTCTCTGGCGTCCTCCACGACTCATTCCAGCTTGCAGACAAGGAGTTGGTTATCACTGAAGGAGATGCTGTCTCGAGCAAGCCACCGCTCCTAGATACTGCAACCCTGGCTCCTTGCAACCACGAAGAAGCCGACAGTCGCATAATGCTGCATGCCGCCCACGCTGCTCACAATGGCCACAAGAAGATCCTCATCCGCACAGTTGACACTGATGTTGTTGTCCTGGCAGTGGCTCTGGCATGCACCCTGGAGGAGGAAGCCGAAGTGTGGGTGTCCTTTGGCACGGGCAAGGCTTTTCGGTTCTTTTTTTTTTTTTTTTTTTTTTTTTTTTTTTTTGCTGTCCCATCTTCTGGGCTGTACAGTGGCGTTGCTCCCACGCCGCTCGTTCCGAATCCCAATTCGCAGCTACACCCGGGTTTGTTCAAGTCGCAGAAACCGAGACCAGCAGTCCAAGGGGAGAGAATTTATGTTAGGCCGTCAGGAGGCAACCAACCGAGGAGACACTGCACTTCTGCTGAGTCACTTCGGTGGAGTTCAGTGGAGCCTGTTCAGGACACCACCTACTAAGCCCCCTACTGACGACACTATTCTCTTAGTCGCGGAGCCAGCGTGAGTGAGGTCCTCCTCCGAGGGCGCCACCACGACCGTCCACCGACAGCTCCCCAGAACACACTGATCCCAATGACTTTGACCCGAACGCACCAAGGCATAGACTGGATTGGAAACCGAAACTGAGGTCACCATGAGAGCAGGGCATGCAAAGCCACAGAATTTGAGACATTGTTTTTAATTTTATGATCGATGGAAAATGAGGCCGATGATAACGATGATGATGATACTATGGAGTTCCGTATCGGTCTGAGACTGCATGGCAGGGCTGTACTCTACGCTTCCTTTCATAATGATATCCCGGCGTTAACCAGGCCCGAGAACTACAGACACCTGCAGTGTTGGTCTTGCAATTAGAGCAACACTCTCAGAATCGCATCCGTTAAGCGGATGAAACTCGACTGTGTGGTTTCAGTCTTCCCATTGAGCCCATAGCCACTCACTCTGGGTAGGAGTCGGTCCAGGACCGAAAAAACCCTCGCCTCTGATGGGATTCGAACCCCAGACCTCCCAGCCAGTAGTCCGCGACGCTAACCACTACACCACGGCGGCTGGTGGCTTTTCGGTTCTTGGCAGCCCATGAGATGGCACGGTCTCTGAGCCCTGAGAAAGCACAGGCACTACCGATGTTTCAGGCTTTGACCGGCTGCGACACGGTCTCCTGCTTCGCCGGACATGGCAAGAGGACAGCATGGGCAGTGTGGACAGCTCTACCTCAGCTGACCCAGACACTCACTGACCTGTCCACTGCACCGGATCATATTGATGAAGATGCCATGCACACAATTGAAAGGTTTGTCATCCTGCTTTACGACAGAACAAGCACCGCAACCGATATCAACAAGGCACGCCGCAAAATGTTTGCAAAGAAGAGCAATGTCCAGCTGATCCCACCGACAAGTGCAGCCCTGAAGCAGCACGTCCGACGAGCAGTATACCAGGGCGGACATGTCTGGGGTCAGGCCCTGGTTCCTGCACCAACATTGCCATCACCAACCGACTGGGGTTGGATCAAGACCAGCGGCATGTACAACGCTCCCCGAGGCATCCAAGGTCTGCCGGGAGCTTGTCTCCTGCAAATGTCAGAAGGGCTGCATCAAGAAGTGCAAGTGCAAGAAGGCCAGGCTGGAATGCACACCACTGTGTGCTTGCGACAGGGAGTGCTCTGAGAACTGAACTCACAAACTTAAGATGAAGATTCTGAACTGTTCCAGACAGTACACAGGGACTGTAAAACAGTGAGCTTATCTGCACATTTGCATTTAGCAGATTATGTGTTAATTAACATGATAATTAAATGTAGCAGTGTCCCTTGACCACAGAAGTATAACATTTGAAATGCCCAGGATTGATCTGATAAGAGCAAGCCACCACAATTATCACTATCTGGTTCTGTTATTGTTGTTGTATTATCGATATAATTAGCATAATTGTGTTAATAAATTTGTTATTTGGCATCTTAATTGGCGTGGGCTGTGTCCATGAATAGCTATTGACAGAGAGAGGAAGAAGGTCAGATAACATTTCCACAACCTAAATGAATCTAGCCTATTCACAATAGTAGTGCGGTTTACCTAGGATATTTAAACCTATTGTGCATTGTTTTTATAAAACCACAAATTTTGGCACAGCAGCATCTCCCAAAATGTGACTAAGAGCTATCTGGCATGTCTTGATTCAAAACATTCAATAAACATTCACTAAAACCTTCAGCAGCAAACTTTATCTCACTTCTGTGTGTCTTTTGGGTGTCAGCTGGCGGCCATTTGGAAAATGGCCGCCATGGCCGCCAGGGGGCAGTTGGGCGATGGCTCCACATCCAAATTTGTTTATAATATATTGGTCTACCTCTGTGCCAAAATTGGTGCTTTTATGAAAAAAAATGCACAATAGGTTAGCTTACCCGCTGTACTATTAAGGGTTTTTTACGTAATAAATAAATAATAAAATAAAATAAATCATTTTGTTTCTAATTTGAAAACGAGTCGTTTTGTCCTCACTTCAATTACTACCCCCCTTGTGAATAGAATATAACAAAAAGTCATATAGGGGCACGCATGATTCAAGGCATCAAAGTAAACACAGTTTGAAAACAAAATAAGAGAGAGAGAGAGAGAGAGAGAGAGAGAGAGAGAGAGAGAGAGAGAGAGAGAGAGAGAGAGAGAGAGAGAGAGAGAGAGAGACTGGACACTGGAATGTTTAATGATTAGGCCATATGCCCATATCACTAGATGCCGTATGTCGTGTAGCAGGCCCTTTAGGCAATAAGCCAGTGCATTCAGGAAGTAAGGATTATAGTCCCAAACTATAGTGCCAGACCCCTACTGTTTACTTCAGGAACATGAAACACGTAGACCTATTATTGTTTGTCTGCCTGCCTGCCTTCAAGGTGCGTTGGTCTTGTCTTTCTACCCGCCCCCCCCCCCCCCCCCTCC
>CM065689.1:9537869-9547313 GCA_017654935.2 Phymorhynchus buccinoides
GGGTAGGGACGTTTGTTGAAGGTTTCAGACATGAAACCTAGGTACTTACTCGGACCACTGACTGGTCAGGAAGTTAGGGGTCAGGATGATGATCACCCGTCTGCTGGCCTGTATAGCCTCCACGATGTTGTCTGCTACCGCTGCGGAATGTCATCAATATTCAAGATTGTATTATCTTTTCACCCCTATTGGGGCATGGAGGGTTTCAAATCAGGGCCTGTTATCCAAAGACCCTGTTTTCTTATTTTTGGGGGAGGTAAGGATAGGCCTAATGTTATACATGTCACAGAGGAATTCACAATATAGCAGTCAATTCGATGGCTTGGAGTCAAAACGGACTATCTTTAGATAGTCCATTGACGTAGTATTGAACTTATCGCGAAAACTAATAGCTTGCATAAAATAAAGACTGTAGAAATATAAAAAGCCTAATCCCCGTTTTATATTATTTGCAGTCTTTGTTCATACAAGTTCTTAGTTTTTGCTATGACATCAATAATAAGTCAATAGACTATCTAAAGATAGTCCGTTTTGACTCTAAGCCATCGATTATTTATATTGTTTTTCTCTACCCAGTTTAACCCTTTCACCGCCAGCCATATTTCAGCCAAGAATTTCCTTTAAATTTACCTGGGTAGAGAACAAAATCCATCTGCAGTATTGGGGATTCTTCTGTGACATATCTAAAATAAGATCTATCCTTACTTCCCAAACTAAGACACTAGGGTCTTTGGATAATAGACCCCAATTTGATGCCTTTTAGTGACATAGGTGTTAAATCAGTGTGGTGCAGAAATGCGACATTGGCGGTGAAAGGGTTAATGGCATATTTTTTTCTGAAAAATGGCTGGCGGCGAAAGGGTTAAGCAAGCAAAAGATTCAAACTTATACGTCACGGCATGCTTTAATGAATTTGCTTAACTTTAGTAAACAATCTCTTTGTTTGGCAGAACATATATTACAAAAAGAGAACACAGGTCTGGGATAAAGTAATCTATTAGAGAGAATTTGTTTTCGTAAATCGAAAATATAATATGAACACTCCATAATAAAATGATACTCATCACCTAAAGTATTTCCATTAAGTCCCAACTAAAGACCCACTTCTTCAGGAAAGCTTTCTCTCTGCAAAGTCTATGATCCTTTCCCCACTCTTGTTTTCCAGCTCATTGAAGACGTTGAGTATGAGGTTAACGCGTGCGCGTGTGTGTGTATGGGGTGGGGGTGGGGAGTAGGGGGGCAGGGGGGCAGGGGTGGGGGGTGGGGGGATGGTTGGGGTGGTGGTGTTGAAGGGAGGTGGGTGTTGGTGTGTTGTGTTATGATTATATGCAATGCATTCTCTAATATGTATTCATTTTCATAGAGATGTATGGTGAGGATGCGTGGGCCAGTTTGTTAGAAATGTTTGTACGAATGGTGAGTGAAAAGCGCATGGAGTTGCTTTGCAAGATTATGCGCTACATGAGCATTATTAATTATTTCATTTTACATTTTCTACAGGTTCTTTCTGATCTTGGGGTACCATTTGTACGGCCTGTTTCAACAGGGAGAAAGAGAATGATTAGTACACTTAGATTCGATTAATAAAATAACTTATGAAGTTAGATTTCAACCAACAAAGAATGTGTACGCTTTAGTGAGAATAAGGCACACAGACATAATGTTATGCTACATTATAGAATAAAGCTTAACGTTTCATAAAAATTGATTCCGAGAAGGAACTACAAGGTTCAAGTTTTGTGTATATATTTTTAAATCCCGTTTGGGGGTACATTGAAAAACAAAAACTAAAACATACATAAACGATGAAAAAGGTAACAGAGTAAAAAAAAGAGCAAACAATAAACGGACAAACCAACCTTCGACGACAACAACATACAAAAACACTACTTTTAGGGAAGAAAAAAATAACAACCAAAAACCCCGTCTTCCCCTTTTCCCTAGAAAACAACACTATTTTTTAACACACAAAAAAGAGAAAAAAAGAAGGAAATTCTCATAAAATATTCTACACGTTCTGATTTTCTTCACAAACATTTGTACTGACTAGGAAAATCTGTTTTTAATACTAGTTTACTGAATTTTTCTTTTTTTAGCCTTTGTTTTATTTTATTTTTTTCTTCTTTTGATTCGACAACATTACACGCACTTTGTAGGAGGTTATTTTTTTCCCGATCCAGATTCACTATTCTAACGTTCTTTATTATATGTGATTAGCGCGCACACACTGAGAGAAGAGACAGTCGGACAGACAACACATACAATTAAAAGATCATATATCAGTAATAGGCATAGTCGAGTATAAAACACTGAGTATCCATTTCTTTAGACGTGACATAGCATGTTTTCTGTGTGGCGGGACGACAAGTGCATCAGGTGATTGACTTAAACCAATCAGAATGCTCTGTGAATCACGTGACCGCTGACGTTTACTTAATGAATTTACCTTAGCTGCCATTTGAGCAAAAGACCGCTAAGAGTTAACAAGTTTGTGTGTTGTGTTGCAATAATAGACAGCTTAGATAAAACAATGGAATCTACCAGTAAAATGTCACCTGATTTGTTTAAATTAAGTCAAAGTTCTCAATCAAGTGCAACTAACTTAGTGGACAATCTTACTATTCATTCTTCAATGACAACTAGTGACAAATCCATTCCGCCAAAAGACTTGTGGACAGAAGATGAGATTAAAATCATGGAGAAGCATAAAAGCTACTATCAAAAAATGATTGAATACATCGAAAAGAAAAAGAACTTCGAAACTTGCTTCCTCCCGAAAAAACCCAAAGGTACTTTAGATTTTCTAGAAGCAAAGAAGAACAAGTCGAAAGAAACAGTCTTCGAAGACTACTTGACACATTTTTGGGCTTTACAGTTTGATTTTTAGTGTCTTACGTGAAAGCAACACATGAACGTTTATTCCAGTTGCTGAGCAAAACCAAACTGCTAGTGACTGCTTAGTAGCTTAGTCAGAAGCAACAAAAAAAGTTCTGGATTGGTTGAGAGTTACCTCCTTTACCTATGAAAAGAATGCATGCAAAACATTTAAGCGTACAGCCATAGCCCTGTTCAAAATAAAGGCAAAGAGGCTGTATGCACACAACCCCCTTATTAAGTTAACAAAAATGATTTATCAAGTTATTACTTAAGTTTTTAATTAAGTTTTTAAGTTCTTGTTATGTCAACTTCAAGTCACTAATAAGTTCTTTGTAAGTTGCGTCAAGTTTTTTATTAAGTTATAATACAAAAACTTAATAAGTTCTTATCGAGTTACTTATTTAAGTTATTGCTAAGTTATTGTTAAGTTTTAATTAAGTTCTAAAACAATAATTTAATGCATTAAAAATGGATCGCTCTCAGGTTTTAAGCTTTTTGGTGTTTGGTTTTCTTGTTTGTTTGTTGCTTTCTTTGGTTGTTTTGTTTGTACTTCTACTTGTGTTTTTAGCTTTGGTTGCATATATTTTTTATATAAATTATAAGCCAGATAACCAACACTCAGACCTCCACCAATAATAAACAAAACATATTGATTGTCTTGTTTTATTTCTTCTTTTTGAACTGATGGAACTGTATAATCATGTACTACTGTTTTGTTTTCTTCATCGTTTTTAGTCAGTAGGTTATGTTTTTGAATACGATTCCACTCTGCTAGTCGTTTTCCGGCCTGAACTCGACCAGGACTTTTAGTTACCTGATTCACTTGACTCAAGGGTTGTGGGCTCTGAACTTCCTGATTCTGTACTGCATTCTGCTCTGGATTCTCTGTCACGTTCATTTTTAATAGCAATAAAATCTATATGATTAAAAGTAATTAACCCCATGACAACTGGCGAAAGAAGCCCACCAAACCTATAATAAATATCACAACTAAGAGACTCTAACGACTTTGTTAAAACAGGATCTTGACTTAAATCATACATTAAATCTTGTTGTGAATCGACAGGAAGAAATTGATTAACTAACTTTGTGTACAAGCCTAACACTGTTTGACCTAAACTTTTAACCATTTTAGATCCTATCTGTGCTTCATATCTGTTGTGGTACTTTTCAATGTCAGCAGATCCCATTAGTTGAATCTGTTCTATACTAACTTCTGTTCCTAAGTATTGCTTCGTTTTTCCACATGCAGCCAGAGAGTATAGTCTTTCCTTTTTATTCATAACACTTGCTGACACTTCATCATAAATTACTGCTTGATGTGCATTTAATAGTAGTTCGTCACAATTCATTTTTACTTGATTTTTATTTTTATTTTGAAAAACAAAAAATGAGTGCCGAAAAAACTTGTTAATCTTGTATATCACTCTGCTATAATTGGAGGACTTACTACGGGGTACATGATGCTTGGCCCAAAAAAATTGAAAATGAAATCAGCTGACCTTGGAAAACTTGACCTAGAGGACACTGCTAAACTAATCGCTATAATTACAGCTTCAATCGCAACAAAAGACTTTTTAGTTAAACAAGGAATAATTCCAGAAAATATAAATATGTAAAATAAAATGACTTCACTCGTAATGATGATTGGCGGTGCTGTAGTAAACGCACTTGCTTTTTCAGGCAGTAATTACATGTTCAGTAAACTAGAAATAAACGAGGAAAGAAAGAGACACGACAAATCAATAGAACAGTTAGCAGCAGCACAAGACGCCTATGAAAAGCAAAGACTCGCTCAGTTAGATTTCATTAACAACAAATTAAAACTGCAAAACCATGCAGCCTACACTTTTAAGAATGTTGACGTCGCCATTAAAGAGTATTATTTAGTGACGGTGGAATATTTACAACAGCTACCACCACCAAAATTAAGTGACTTCTACCAGCCATCTGAAAAACAAATTCAACAGGAAATAGCGTTTATTGTAATCGGTATGACTGCTGTTTATTTTATTGCAAAAAACGTATAGTATAAAAATGAGCGGCCAACTATCTAAAATTTATTATTCACCAAAAGGCTATTGGAAAGGTTTAACAGCTATAAATAAACTCAGTCGAGCTACAGGAGTCACTGAACAAGCAGCAAAAGATTGGCTATCTAAACAAGCTATATGGCAAATCTATTTACCAGCGTCTAAACGAATTAAAAGACCACACTTCATTAACTCAACACCGAATGACACTCATCAAATGGATCTTCTATACCTCCCTCATGATTTAATCAGAAGAAAAAGATTTAAATACGTGCTTACAGTCATCGACATTGCTTCAAGATATAAAGATGCTGAACCATTGACTGATAAAAGTGCTACTGTGGTTGCTGTGGCTTTACAAGAAATCTATAGAGGCGGTCCATTAATCTATCCTAGTATGGTTCAAGTTGATGAAGGAAAAGAATTTAAAGGACAATTCAATCAGCTACTGCTAAAACACAAAGTCACTATAAAAAGAGGTATTCCCGGAAATCATAAATCTCAGGCCTTAGTCGAAAACTTTAACAAACAATTAGCAGAACGACTTGTCTCTTATCAATACCATAGAGAACTCCTTGATTCAACTAGAAACACTGAATGGGTTAGAAGACTGTCTAGTGTTCTGCGAGTCATGAATAACGAAGAATCCACGGTTACAGGATTTAAACCAGTAAAAGCAATACAGAAGAAAACAATTGACTTACCAATTCAACATTCAATTACAAAACAACTGACACCATTTGGAGTAAAAGTAAGGTTTCTTTATGCACCAGGAGAAGCAGAAGGGGACACTCGCATAAGAGCAACAGACCCGATATGGAGCATTGATCCGTATGAAATAAAAAGAATAATACAAATGAATCCTCCCGTGTATTGTTTAAGAGAAACAGACACAACAAAACGACCTGCTCCACAAAGAGCCTTTATTAAAGAAGAACTGCAGATAATCCCGCCAGACACAGTTCTAATTTAAAAAATAGCTTTAAATGGAGACTTAGAAGAATTATTTCATTTACTACTACTTCTTTTTGTGCTTTACAGATAAATCCTAAACCTTTTAGTTCATTTTCAACGAATAATTATTTTAATTTAATTAAAAAAAATATTGAGTTAGAAAAAGAAACTCAACATGGCAATGACACTTGATGATGTACGCGAACATACAATGTTTTTAAAGAAACAGAATTAGAAGTTATTGATCCCCAAAATGTACTAGAAAGTGTAAAACATGCCATTTCACAAATACCTGAAAAACTAATAATAGAACCACCAGTTAAAGTAATGTTAGCAGTTTACATAGATTATGAAACAGTTAATAAGGAGCAGCTACAAGTATGGGTCTCTACTAAACAACAAGTAATTCTTTCTTATAATGACTTTACAGAAACCTGGGCAGACAAAATGATCACCCAGTTTATCAATGCATCAGAAGAGGCAAAACTGAGAGGATCTGGTTGGTCAGCTGGCAGAGTATTATAAATTAAATTAAGGGAGAGTAAATATGCCCCCATCGTAGGAAACTCGTTTATTCCTTTACCTAAAGATTTAGTTTTAAAACGAGCAGTACTAAACATTAAGAATACAGATAACCAATGTTTTATGTGGTGCGTTTTAGCTAAACTTCATTATGTCAAAAAGAACGCAGAAAGAGTAACTAACTATCAACCTTACATAAATGAATTAAACTTTGATGGAATTGACTTCCCTGTAAGCCTAAACAAAATTGATCAATTTGAAGAACAGAACATCCCAATCACTGTTAACGTATACACATGGTCTACAGACAATCTTAAACCAATTCGAATATCAAAGAACTCTCCCATGATTGGTGATCCAGACAAAAAACATATTGATCTACTCTTAGTAACGGATGGAACAAAAACACACTACACATTAATCCGAACAATGAGTCGATTATTATCATATACAACAGCGGATCATGGAAAACAAGAATTTTGTCGAAGATGTTTACTAAGAATTCCAAGTATTCATGCTGCAGTTGAACACAGAAAACATTGTAATAGCTCTGTTGACTGTAATACTGAACTTATTACTCCAAAAGAAGGTAGTAATGTGTCTTTTAAAAACTGGAAGAAACTGCAAACGAGTCCATATGTTGTATATGCTGACTTCGAATCTATCATAGTACCATACCAAGGTCCAAAACTAGAAAAACTTCCTAAAACAGTTTTAATAAACAATCATCAAATCTGTTCATATGCTTTTATTATAGTTAGATCAGACGGCAAACATTCAACGCCGGAACTTTTTAGAGGACCAGATGCAGCAAAACGATTCTTATTAAATATGCAATACATGCGAAATGGATTATCTAACCTACTTAATCTATCTGAAATCGCTATGACGACAAAATATCAAGTTCAATTTGAATCAGCTACGGTTTGTTGGATTTGTAAAAAAACAATTCATGTTAACAGATGATCCAGAGTCAACTAACCCTAAAGTCCAAGATCATGACCACATCAGCGGAAAATTCAGAGGAACTGCACACAACTCCTGTAATTTGCAATTAAAGTTTGATCCAAAGACTTGGAAACTACCTATATTCTTTCATAAATTACGTGGATATGACTCCCATTTAATTATACAAGCAGTAACGGATGAGTTTAAAAAAGTACAATGTATAGCCCAGTCTTCAGAAAAGTACATGACATTTATACTGGGTCTTTTGTCTTTTTATGATTCACTACAACATATGATGGGCTCGTTAGACTCTTCAGCACAATCACTATCCAGCTGTCCTATAACAAAAAAATACTTTGATCCTAGTCTTGTTAAGAAAGGAGTTTATCCTTACGAGTACATGAACTCCTGGGAGCGATTTGATGAAGATTCTTTACCACCTAAAGGCGCATTCTACTCTAGTTTGAAAGGAAAAGATATAAGTGACTCTGACTATGAACATGCGCATTCAACATGGGGAAAGTTAAACTGTTAGACCATGGGAGACTACCATGACGCTTACTTGATGGCTAACGTTTGTTTGCTGGCTGACGTGTTTGAAAACTACAGAAAAACATGTATGAAGCACTACAGTCTAGACCCAGCACATTATATATCTGCACCTGGAATGAGTTGGGATGTTTTTTTAAGATTTACTGAAATAGAGATTGATTTACTCTCTGATCTACCTATAATACAGATGATTGAAGATGGACTACGCGGAGGAATTAGCATGGCTTCACACAGTTATTGTAAAGCTAACAACAAATACTTAAATGATTATGAT
The DNA here is from genome assembly GCA_017654935.2 of Phymorhynchus buccinoides. Classification (NCBI taxonomy): domain Eukaryota; kingdom Metazoa; phylum Mollusca; class Gastropoda; order Neogastropoda; family Raphitomidae; genus Phymorhynchus; species Phymorhynchus buccinoides. The sequence continues at coordinate 9,546,030 of CM065689.1, forward strand.
CCTAATAAACCGTCCAACTATATCATGTACTTGGATGCAAACAATTTGTACGGATGGGCAATGTGTCAGTCACTTCCATTACATAACTTTGAAATGCATCAAGGTCTGTTTGACGTTGACTCAGTTTTAAACAAACTATCAACTTATTCAAGTTCGAGGAAACGTGGATTCATTTTAGAAGTCGACTTAGAATACTCCAAAGATCTCCATGACCTACACAACGACTACCCGTTAGCAGCGGAAAGACTTCAGGTGGGATCAGAGCTACCAAAACTTGTGCCTAATCTACACGACAAAAAAAATATGTTTGTCATTATAGATTACTACAATTCTATTTACGTCATGGATTTAAACTAACAGCAGTTCATAGAATCAGTATGTTTGATCAGGAGAAGTTCATGGAGCCGTATATAATGAAAAACACTAATCTTAGAACAAAATCAACCGATCCTTCAGAGAAAGACTTCTTCAAGTTAATGAACAACAGTTGTTTTGGAAAGACGATGGAAAACCCGCACAAACGTAAAGACGTTAGATTAGTTATCCAAGAAAACAAAGCAATCAAACTAACTTCAAAACCTAATTATCAAGACTTCAGAAAGTTCCATGACAACCTTTACGGAATAATGATGAAGAAATTTAATGTAAAACTAGACAAACCAGTCTTTATTGGGTTTGCTGTTTTAGAATTATCCAAGCTATTGATGTTAGAATTTGTATACGATTACTTTAAACCATTGTATCCAGACTCTAAAGTATTGTACACAGATACAGATTCATTTATTCTAGACATTCCGACTGAAGACTTTCACAAAGATTTAGAAACAGAAGTAGCAAAAGGTGCAGACTCTAAGTATGATACATCTGACTACTCAAATTCTCCATTACATTCAACAGTAAATAAAAAGGTGATCGGAAAAATGAATGATGAACTGAATGGAACTATATTCAAAGAGTACGTTGGACTGAAAGCAAAGATGTATTCAATTGCCAGCCAAACTAGTGTTATTAAAAAAGCAAAAGGAATAACTAGACCAGTTGTTCAAATGGTTATGACACACGATAACTACAAAGAAGCACTGTTTGATAGCAAGACGTTTTATCATAACAACATAAAAATACAATCTAAGTTACACGAGATAAACACAACAGTTGTAAATAAAAAATCACTTGACTCAAACAATACAAAGCGTGTGTTTAAATCACCAGAGTTTTCGTATGCAGTTGGTCACTGGAGAACTAAGTGTCATAGTCAGTAGACTTTCTAATCTTGTAATCATGCGT
>CM065689.1:9547813-9572813 GCA_017654935.2 Phymorhynchus buccinoides
AATGTAGTGATGTCATCAGGTCAGTATGTAACACGTTGGTGGCAGTCAAGGGGTTAAGGGGAGTAATGTAGTGATGTCATCAGGTCAGTATGTAACACGTTGGTGGCAGTCAAGGTCAGTATTAAGGGGAGTAATGTAGTGATGTCATCAGGTCAGTATGTAACACGTTGGTGGCAGTCAATGGGGTTAAGGGGAGTAATGTAGTGATGTCATCAGGTCAGTATGTAACACGTTGGTGGCAGTCAAGGGGTTAAGGGGAGTAATGTAGTGATGTCATCAGGTCAGTATGTAACACGTTGGTGGCAGTCAAGGGGTTAAGGGGAGTAATGTAGTGATGTCATCAGGTCAGTATGTAACACGTTGGTGGCAGTCAAGGGGTTAAGGGGAGTAATGTAGTGATGTCATCAGGTCAGTATGTAACACGTTGGTGGCAGTCAAGGGGAGTAAGGGGAGTAATGTAGTGATGTCATCAGGTCAGTATGTAACACGTTGGTGGCAGTCAAGGGGTTAAGGGGAGTAATGTAGTGATGTCATCAGGTCAGTATGTAACACACAGTTGGTAATGGCAGTCAAGGGGTATAAGGGGAGTCAAGGGGTTAAGGGGAGTAATGTAGTGATGTCATCAGGTCAGTATGTAACACGTTGGTGGCAGTCAAGGTTGGTAAGGGGAGTAATGTAGTGATGTCATCAGGTCAGTATGTAACACGTTGGTGGCAGTCAAGGGGTTAAGGGGAGTAATGTAGTGATGTCATCAGGTCAGTATGTAACACGTTGGTGGCAGTGTCAGTATGTAGTGAACACGTTGGTGGCAGTCAAGGGGTTAAGGGGAGTAATGTAGTGATGTCATCAGGTCAGTATGTAACACGTTGGTGGCAGTCAAGGGGAGTAATGTAGTGATGTCATCAGGTAATGTAACACGTTGGTGTCATCAGTAATGTAGTGATGTCATCAGGTCAGTATGTAACACGTTGGTGGCAGTCAAGGGGAGTAATGTAGTGATGTCATCAGGTCAGTATGTAACACGTTGGTGGCAGTCAAGGGGTTAAGGGGAGTAATGTAGTGATGTCATCAGGTCAGTATGTAACACGTTGGTGGCAGTCAAGGGGTTAAGGGGAGTAATGTAGTGATGTCATCAGGTCAGTATGTAACACGTTGGTGGCAGTCAAGGGGTTAAGGGGAGTAATGTAGTGATGTCATCAGGTCAGTATGTAACACGTTGGTGGCAGTCAAGGGGTTAAGGGGAGTAATGTAGTGATGTCATCAGGTCAGTATGTAACACGTTGGTGGCAGTCAAGGGGTTAAGGGGAGTAATGTAGTGATGTCATCAGGTCAGTATGTAACACGTTGGTGGCAGTCAAGGGGTTAAGGGGAGTAATGTAGTGATGTCATCAGGTCAGTATGTAACACGTTGGTGGCAGTCAAGGGGTTAAGGGGAGTAATGTAGTGATGTCATCAGGTCAGTATGTAACACGTTGTGGCAGGCAGTCAAGGGGAGTAATGTAGTGATGTCATCAGGTCAGTATGTAACACGTTGGTGGCAGTCAAGGGGTTAACGGGGAGTAATGTAGTGATGTCATCAGGTCAGTATGTAACACGTTGGTGGCAGTCAAGGGGTTAAGGGGAGTAATGTAGTGATGTCATCAGGTCAGTATGTAACACGTTGGTGGCAGTCAAGGGGTTAAGGGGAGTAATGTAGTGATGTCATCAGGTCAGTATGTAACACGTTGGTGGCAGTCAAGGGGTTAAGGGGAGTAATGTAGTGATGTCATCAGGTCAGTATGTAACACGTTGGTGGCAGTCAAGGGGTTAAGGGGAGTAATGTAGTGATGTCATCAGGTCAGTATGTAACACGTTGGTGGGTCAGTTAAGGGGAGTAATGTAGTGATGTCATCAGGTCAGTATGTCAACACGTTGGTGGCAGTCAAGGGGTTAAGGGGAGTAATGTAGTGATGTCATCAGGTCAGTATGTAACACGTTGGTGGCAGTCAAGGGGTTAAGGGGAGTATGTCATGTAACACGTTGGTGGCAGTCAAGGGGTTAAGGGGAGTAATGTAGTGATGTCATCAGGTCAGTATGTAACACGTTGGTGGCAGTCAAGGGGTTAAGGGGAGTAATGTAGTGATGTCATCAGGTCAGTATGTAACACGTTGGTGGCAGTCAAGGGGTTAAGGGGAGTAATGTAGTGATGTCATCAGGTCAGTATGTAACACGTTGGTGGCAGTCAAGGGGTTAAGGGGAGTAATGTAGTGATGTCATCAGGTCAGTATGTAACACGTTGGTGGCAGTCAAGGGGTTAAGGGGAGTAATGTAGTGATGTCATCAGGTCAGTATGTAACACGTTGGTGGCAGTCAAGGGGTTAAGGGGAGTAATGTAGTGATGTCATCAGGTCAGTATGTAACACGTTGGTGGCAGTAGTAATGTGATGTCATCAGGTCAGTATGTAACACGTTGGTGGCAGTCAAGGGGTTAAGGGGAGTAATGTAGTGATGTCATCAGGTCAGTATGTAACACGTTGGTGGCAGTCAAGGGGTTAAGGGGAGTAATGTAGTGATGTCATCAGGTCAGTATGTAACACGTTGGTGGCAGTCAAGGGGTTAAGGGGAGTAATGTAGTGATGTCATCAGGTCAGTATGTAACACGTTGGTGGCAGTCAAGGGGTTAAGGGGAGTAATGTAGTGATGTCATCAGGTCAGTATGTAACACGTTGGTGGCAGTCAAGGGGTTAAGGGGAGTAATGTAGTGATGTCATCAGGTCAGTATGTAACACGTTGGTGGCAGTCAAGTTAAGGGAGTAATGTAGTGATGTCATCAGGTCAGTATGTAACACGTTGGTGGCAGTCAAGGGGTTAAGGGGAGTAATGTAGTGATGTCATCAGGTCAGTATGTAACACGTTGGTGGCAGTCAAGGGGTTAAGGGGAGTAATGTAGTGATGTCATCAGGTCAGTATGTAACACGTTGGTGGCAGTCAAGGGGTTAAGGGGAGTAATGTAGTGATGTCATCAGGTCAGTATGTAACACGTTGGTGGCAGTCAAGGGGTTAAGGGGAGTAATGTAGTGATGTCATCAGGTCAGTATGTAACACGTTGGTGGCAGTCAAGGGGTTAAGGGGAGTAATGTAGTGATGTCATCAGGTCAGTATGTAACACGTTGGTGGCAGTCAAGGGGTTAAGGGGAGTAATGTAGTGATGTCATCAGGTCAGTATGTAACACGTTGGTGGCAGTCAAGGGGTTAAGGGGAGTAATGTAGTGATGTCATCAGGTCAGTATGTAACACGTTGGTGGCAGTCAAGGGGTTAAGGGGAGTAATGTAGTGATGTCATCAGGTCAGTATGTAACACGTTGGTGGCAGTCAAGGGGTTAAGGGGAGTAATGTAGTGATGTCATCAGGTCAGTATGTAACACGTTGGTGGCAGTCAAGGGGTTAAGGGGAGTAATGTAGTGATGTCATCAGGTCAGTATGTAACACGTTGGTGGCAGTCAAGGGGTTAAGGGGAGTAATGTAGTGATGTCATCAGGTCAGTATGTAACACGTTGGTGGCAGTCAAGGGGTTAAGGGGAGTAATGTAGTGATGTCATCAGGTCAGTATGTAACACGTTGGTGGCAGTCAAGGGGTTAAGGGGAGTAATGTAGTGATGTCATCAGGTCAGTATGTAACACGTTGGTGGCAGTCAAGGGGAGTAATGTAGTGATGTCATCAGGTCAGTATGTAAATAAGGGGAGTAATGTAGTGATGTCATCAGGTCAGTATGTAACACGTTGGTGGCAGTCAAGGGGTTAAGGGGAGTAATGTAGTGATGTCATCAGGTCAGTATGTAACACGTTGGTGGCAGTCAAGGGGTTAAGGGGAGTAATGTAGTGATGTCATCAGGTCAGTTGGTGCAACACGTTAATGTAGTGGCAGTCAGTATGTAACACGTTGGTGGCAGTCAAGGGGAGTAATGTAGTGATGTCATCAGGTCAGTATGTAACACGTTGGTGGCAGTCAAGGGGTTAAGGGGAGTAATGTAGTGATGTCATCAGGTCAGTATGTAACACGTTGGTGGCAGTCAAGGGGTTAAGGGGAGTAATGTAGTGATGTCATCAGGTCAGTATGTAACACGTTGGTGGCAGTCAAGGGGTTAAGGGGAGTAATGTAGTGATGTCATCAGGTCAGTATGTAACACGTTGGTGGCAGTCAAGGGGTTAAGGGGAGTAATGTAGTGATGTCATCAGGTCAGTATGTAACACGTTGGTGGCAGTCAAGGGGTTAAGGGGAGTAATGTAGTGATGTCATCAGGTCAGTATGTAACACGTTGGTGGCAGTCAAGGGGTTAAGGGGAGTAATGTAGTGATGTCATCAGGTCAGTATGTAACACGTTGGTGGCAGTCAAGGGGTTAAGGGGAGTAATGTAGTGATGTCATCAGGTCAGTATGTAACACGTTGGTGGCAGTCAAGGGGTTAAGGGGAGTAATGTAGTGATGTCATCAGGTCAGTATGTAACACGTTGGTGGCAGTCAAGGGGTTAAGGGGAGTAATGTAGTGATGTCATCAGGTCAGTATGTAACACGTTGGTGGCAGTCAAGGGGTTAAGGGGGGAGTAATGTAGTGATGTCATCAGGTCAGTATGTAACACGTTGGTGGCAGTCAAGGGGTTAAGGGGAGTAATGTAGTGATGTCATCAGGTCAGTATGTAACACGTTGGTGGCAGTCAAGGGGTTAAGGGGAGTAATGTAGTGATGTCATCAGGTCAGTATGTAACACGTTGGTGGCAGTCAAGGGGTTAAGGGGAGTAATGTAGTGATGTCATCAGGTCAGTATGTAACACGTTGGTGGCAGTCAAGGGGTTAAGGGGAGTAATGTAGTGATGTCATCAGGTCAGTATGTAACACGTTGGTGGCAGTCAAGGGGTTAAGGGGAGTAATGTAGTGATGTCATCAGGTCAGTATGTAACACGTTGGTGGCAGTCAAGGGGAGTAATGTAGTGATGTCATCAGGTCAGTATGTAACACGTTGGTGGCAGTCAAGGGGTTAAGGGGAGTAATGTAGTGATGTCATCAGGTCAGTATGTAACACGTTGGTGGCAGTCAAGGGGTTAAGGGGAGTAATGTAGTGATGTCATCAGGTCAGTATGTAACACGTTGGTGGCAGTCAAGGGGTTAAGGGGAGTAATGTAGTGATGTCATCAGGTCAGTATGTAACACGTTGGTGGCAGTCAAGGGGAGTAATGTAGTGATGTCATCAGGTCAGTATGTAACACGTTGGTGGCAGTCAAGGGGTTAAGGGGAGTAATGTAGTGATGTCATCAGGTCAGTATGTAACACGTTGGTGGCAGTCAAGGGGTTAAGGGGAGTAATGTAGTGATGTCATCAGGTCAGTATGTAACACGTTGGTGGCAGTCAAGGGGTTAAGGGGAGTAATGTAGTGATGTCATCAGGTCAGTATGTAACACGTTGGTGGCAGTCAAGGGGTTAAGGGGAGTAATGTAGTGATGTCATCAGGTCAGTATGTAACACGTTGGTGGCAGTCAAGGGGTTAAGGGGAGTAATGTAGTGATGTCATCAGGTCAGTATGTAACACGTTGGTGGCAGTCAAGGGGTTAAGGGGAGTAATGTAGTGATGTCATCAGGTCAGTATGTAACACGTTGGTGATGTCATCAGGTCAGTATGTAACACGTTGGTGGCAGTCAAGGGGTTAAGGGGAGTAATGTAGTGATGTCATCAGGTCAGTATGTAACACGTTGGTGGCAGTCAAGGGGTTAAGGGGAGTAATGTAGTGATGTCATCAGGTCAGTATGTAACACGTTGGTGGCAGTCAAGGGGTTAAGGGGAGTAATGTAGTGATGTCATCAGGTCAGTATGTAACACGTTGGTGGCAGTCAAGGGGTTAAGGGGAGTAATGTAGTGATGTCATCAGGTCAGTATGTAACACGTTGGTGGCAGTCAAGGGGAGTAATGTAATGTCATCAGGGGAGTTAAGGGGAGTAATGTAGTGATGTCATGTAGTGATGTCATCAGGTCAGTATGTCAACACGTTGGTGGCAGTCAAGGGGTTAAGGGGAGTAATGTAGTGATGTCATCAGGTCAGTATGTAACACGTTGGTGGCAGTCAAGGGGTTAAGGGGAGTAATGTAGTGATGTCATCAGGTCAGTATGTAACACGTTGGTGGCAGTCAAGGGGTTAAGGGGAGTAATGTAGTGATGTCATCAGGTCAGTATGTAACACGTTGGTGGCAGTCAAGGGGTTAAGGGGAGTAATGTAGTGATGTCATCAGGTCAGTATGTAACACGTTGGTGGCAGTCAAGGGGTTAAGGGGAGTAATGTAGTGATGTCATCAGGTCAGTATGTAACACGTTGGTGGCAGTCAAGGGGGGTTAAGGGGAGTAATGTAGTGATGTCATCAGGTCAGTATGTAACACGTTGGTGGCAGTCAAGTTAAGGGGAGTAATGTAGTGATGTCATCAGGTCAGTATGTAACACGTTGGTGGCAGTCAAGGGGTTAAGGGGAGTAATGTAGTGATGTCATCAGGTCAGTATGTAACACGTTGGTGGCAGTCAAGGGGTTAAGGGGAGTAATGTAGTGATGTCATCAGGTCAGTATGTAACACGTTGGTGGCAGTCAAGGGGTTAAGGGGAGTAATGTAGTGATGTCATCAGGTCAGTATGTAACACGTTGGTGGCAGTCAAGGGGTTAAGGGGAGTAATGTAGTGATGTCATCAGGTCAGTATGTAACACGTTGGTGGCAGTCAAGGGGAGTAATGTAGTGATGTCATCAGGTCAGTATGTAACACGTTGGTGGCAGTCAAGGGGTTAAGGGGAGTAATGTAGTGATGTCATCAGGTCAGTATGTCAACACGTTGGTGGCAGTCAAGGGGTTAAGGGGAGTAATGTAGTGATGTCATCATGTCATCAGGTCAGTATGTAACACGTTGGTGGCAGTCAAGGGGTTAAGGGGAGTAATGTAGTGATGTCATCAGGTCAGTATGTAACACGTTGGTGGCAGTCAAGGGGTTAAGGGGAGTAATGTAGTGATGTCATCAGGTCAGTATGTAACACGTTGGTGGCAGTCAAGGGGTTAAGGGGAGTAATGTAGTGATGTCATCAGGTCAGTATGTAACACGTTGGTGGCAGTCAAGGGGAGTAATGTAGTGATGTCATCAGGTCAGTATGTAACACGTTGGTGGCAGTCAAGGGGTTAAGGGGAGTAATGTAGTGATGTCATCAGGTCAGTATGTAACACGTTGGTGGCAGTCAAGGGGTTAAGGGGAGTAATGTAGTGATGTCATCAGGTCAGTATGTAACACGTTGGTGGCAGTCAAGGGGTTAAGGGGAGTAATGTAGTGATGTCATCAGGTCAGTATGTAACACGTTGGTGGCAGTCAAGGGGTTAAGGGGAGTAATGTAGTGATGTCATCAGGTCAGTATGTAACACGTTGGTGGCAGTCAAGGGGTTAAGGGGAGTAATGTAGTGATGTCATCAGGTCAGTATGTAACACGTTGGTGGCAGTCAAGGGGTTAAGGGGAGTAATGTAGTGATGTCATCAGGTCAGTATGTAACACGTTGGTGGCAGTCAAGGGGTTAAGGGGAGTAATGTAGTGATGTCATCAGGTCAGTATGTAACACGTTGGTGGCAGTCAAGGGGTTAAGGGGAGTAATGTAGTGATGTCATCAGGTCAGTATGTAACACGTTGGTGGCAGTCAAGGGGTTAAGGGGAGTAATGTAGTGATGTCATCAGGTCAGTATGTAACACGTTGGTGGCAGTCAAGGGGTTAAGGGGAGTAATGTAGTGATGTCATCAGGTCAGTATGTAACACGTTGGTGGCAGTCAAGGGGTTAAGGGGAGTAATGTAGTGATGTCATCAGGTCAGTATGTAACACGTTGGTGGCAGTCAAGGGGTTAAGGGGAGTAATGTAGTGATGTCATCAGGTCAGTATGTAACACGTTGGTGGCAGTCAAGGGGTTAAGGGGAGTAATGTAGTGATGTCATCAGGTCAGTATGTAACACGTTGGTGGCAGTCAAGGGGTTAAGGGGAGTAATGTAGTGATGTCATCAGGTCAGTATGTAACACGTTGGTGGCAGTCAAGGGGTTAAGGGGAGTAATGTAGTGATGTCATCAGGTCAGTATGTAACACGTTGGTGGCAGTCAAGGGGAGTAATGTAGTGATGTCAAGGGGAGGGGAGTAATGTAGTGATGTCATCAGGTCAGTATGTAACACGTTGGTGGCAGTCAAGGGGTTAAGGGGAGTAATGTAGTGATGTCATCAGGTCAGTATGTAACACGTTGGTGGCAGTCAAGGGGTTAAGGGGAGTAATGTAGTGATGTCATCAGGTCAGTATGTAACACGTTGGTGGCAGTCAAGGGGTTAAGGGGAGTAATGTAGTGATGTCATCAGGTCAGTATGTAACACGTTGGTGGCAGTCAAGGGGTTAAGGGGAGTAATGTAGTGATGTCATCAGGTCAGTATGTAACACGTTGGTGGCAGTCAAGGGGTTAAGGGGAGTAATGTAGTGATGTCATCAGGTCAGTATGTAACACGTTGGTGGCAGTCAAGGGGTTAAGGGGAGTAATGTAGTGATGTCATCAGGTCAGTATGTAACACGTTGGTGGCAGTCAAGGGGTTAAGGGGAGTAATGTAGTGATGTCATCAGGTCAGTATGTAACACGTTGGTGGCAGTCAAGGGGTTAAGGGGAGTAATGTAGTGATGTCATCAGGTCAGTATGTAACATGTCATCAGGTCAGTATGTAACACAGTCAAGGGGAGTAAGGGGTAATGTAGTGATGTCATCAGGTCAGTATGTAACACGTTGGTGGCAGTCAAGGGGTTAAGGGGAGTAATGTAGTGATGTCATCAGGTCAGTATGTAACACGTTGGTGGCAGTCAAGGGGTTAAGGGGAGTAATGTAGTGATGTCATCAGGTCAGTATGTAACACGTTGGTGGCAGTCAAGGGGTTAAGGGGAGTAATGTAGTGATGTCATCAGGTCAGTATGTAACACGTTGGTGGCAGTCAAGGGGTTAAGGGGAGTAATGTAGTGATGTCATCAGGTCAGTATGTAACACGTTGGTGGCAGTCAAGGGGTTAAGGGGAGTAATGTAGTGATGTCATCAGGTCAGTATGTAACACGTTGGTGGCAGTCAAGGGGTTAAGGGGAGTAATGTAGTGATGTCATCAGGTCAGTATGTAACACGTTGGTGGCAGTCAAGGGGTTAAGGGGAGTAATGTAGTGATGTCATCAGGTCAGTATGTAACACGTTGGTGGCAGTCAAGGGGTTAAGGGGAGTAATGTAGTGATGTCATCAGGTCAGTATGTAACACGTTGGTGGCAGTCAAGGGGTTAAGGGGAGTAATGTAGTGATGTCATCAGGTCAGTATGTAACACGTTGGTGGCAGTCAAGGGGTTAAGGGGAGTAATGTAGTGATGTCATCAGGTCAGTATGTAACACGTTGGTGGCAGTCAAGGGGTTAAGGGGAGTAATGTAGTGATGTCATCAGGTCAGTATGTAACACGTTGGTGGCAGTCAAGGGGTTAAGGGGAGTAATGTAGTGATGTCATCAGGTCAGTATGTAACACGTTGGTGGCAGTCAAGGGGTTAAGGGGAGTAATGTAGTGATGTCATCAGGTCAGTATGTAACACGTTGGTGGCAGTCAAGGGGTTAAGGGGAGTAATGTAGTGATGTCATCAGGTCAGTATGTAACACGTTGGTGGCAGTCAAGGGGTTAAGGGGAGTAATGTAGTGATGTCATCAGGTCAGTATGTAACACGTTGGTGGCAGTCAAGGGGTTAAGGGGAGTAATGTAGTGATGTCATCAGGTCAGTATGTAACACGTTGGTGGCAGTCAAGGGGTTAAGGGGAGTAATGTAGTGATGTCATCAGGTCAGTATGTAACACGTTGGTGGCAGTCAAGGGGTTAAGGGGAGTAATGTAGTGATGTCATCAGGTCAGTATGTAACACGTTGGTGGCAGTCAAGGGGTTAAGGGGAGTAATGTAGTGATGTCATCAGGTCAGTATGTAACACGTTGGTGGCAGTCAAGGGGTTAAGGGGAGTAATGTAGTGATGTCATCAGGTCAGTATGTAACACGTTGGTGGCAGTCAAGGGGTTAAGGGGAGTAATGTAGTGATGTCATCAGGTCAGTATGTAACACGTTGGTGGCAGTCAAGGGGTTAAGGGGAGTAATGTAGTGATGTCATCAGGTCAGTATGTAACACGTTGGTGGCAGTCAAGGGGTTAAGGGGAGTAATGTAGTGATGTCATCAGGTCAGTATGTAACACGTTGGTGGCAGTCAAGGGGTTAAGGGGAGTAATGTAGTGATGTCATCAGGTCAGTATGTAACACGTTGGTGGCAGTCAAGGGGTTAAGGGGAGTAATGTAGTGATGTCATCAGGTCAGTATGTAACACGTTGGTGGCAGTCAAGGGGTTAAGGGGAGTAATGTAGTGATGTCATCAGGTCAGTATGTAACACGTTGGTGGCAGTCAAGGGGTTAAGGGGAGTAATGTAGTGATGTCATCAGGTCAGTATGTAACACGTTGGTGGCAGTCAAGGGGTTAAGGGGAGTAATGTAGTGATGTCATCAGGTCAGTATGTAACACGTTGGTGGCAGTCAAGGGGTTAAGGGGAGTAATGTAGTGATGTCATCAGGTCAGTATGTAACACGTTGGTGGCAGTCAAGGGGTTAAGGGGAGTAATGTAGTGATGTCATCAGGTCAGTATGTAACACGTTGGTGGCAGTCAAGGGGTTAAGGGGAGTAATGTAGTGATGTCATCAGGTCAGTATGTAACACGTTGGTGGCAGTCAAGGGGTTAAGGGGAGTAATGTAGTGATGTCATCAGGTCAGTATGTAACACGTTGGTGGCAGTCAAGGGGTTAAGGGGAGTAATGTAGTGATGTCATCAGGTCAGTATGTAACACGTTGGTGGCAGTCAAGGGTTAAGGGGAGTAATGTAGTGATGTCATCAGGTCAGTATGTAACACGTTGGTGGCAGTCAAGGGGTTAAGGGGAGTAATGTAGTGATGTCATCAGGTCAGTATGTAACACGTTGGTGGCAGTCAAGGGGTTAAGGGGAGTAATGTAGTGATGTCATCAGGTCAGTATGTAACACGTTGGTGGCAGTCAAGGGGTTAAGGGGAGTAATGTAGTGATGTCATCAGGTCAGTATGTAACACGTTGGTGGCAGTCAAGGGGTTAAGGGGAGTAATGTAGTGATGTCATCAGGTCAGTATGTAACACGTTGGTGGCAGTCAAGGGGTTAAGGGGAGTAATGTAGTGATGGGTCAGTATGTAAGGGGAGTAATGTAGTGATGTCATCAGGTCAGTATGTAACACGTTGGTGGCAGTCAAGGGGAGTTAAGGGGAGTAATGTAGTGATGTCATCAGGTCAGTATGTAACACGTTGGTGGCAGTCAAGGGGTTAAGGGGAGTAATGTAGTGATGTCATCAGGTCAGTATGTAACACGTTGGTGGCAGTCAAGGGGTTAAGGGGAGTAATGTAGTGATGTCATCAGGTCAGTATGTAACACGTTGGTGGCAGTCAAGGGGTTAAGGGGAGTAATGTAGTGATGTCATCAGGTCAGTATGTAACACGTTGGTGGCAGTCAAGGGGAGTAATGTAGATGTCATCAGGTCATGTAACAGCAGTCAGTATGTAGTGATGTCATCAGGTCAGTATGTAACACGTTGGTGGCAGTCAAGGGGTTAAGGGGAGTAATGTAGTGATGTCATCAGGTCAGTATGTAACACGTTGGTGGCAGTCAAGGGGTTAAGGGGAGTAATGTAGTGATGTCATCAGGTCAGTATGTAACACGTTGGTGGCAGTCAAGGGGTTAAGGGGAGTAATGTAGTGATGTCATCAGGTCAGTATGTAACACGTTGGTGGCAGTCAAGGGGTTAAGGGGAGTAATGTAGTGATGTCATCAGGTCAGTATGTAACACGTTGGTGGCAGTCAAGGGGTTAAGGGGAGTAATGTAGTGATGTCATCAGGTCAGTATGTAACACGTTGGTGGCAGTCAAGGGGTTAAGGGGAGTAATGTAGTGATGTCATCAGGTCAGTATGTAACACGTTGGTGGCAGTCAAGGGGTTAAGGGGAGTAATGTAGTGATGTCATCAGGTCAGTATGTAACACGTTGGTGGCAGTCAAGGGGTTAAGGGGAGTAATGTAGTGATGTCATCAGGTCAGTATGTAACACGTTGGTGGCAGTCAAGGGGTTAAGGGGAGTAATGTAGTGATGTCATCAGGTCAGTATGTAACACGTTGGTGGCAGTCAAGGGGTTAAGGGGAGTAATGTAGTGATGTCATCAGGTCAGTATGTAACACGTTGGTGGCAGTCAAGGGGTTAAGGGGAGTAATGTAGTGATGTCATCAGGTCAGTATGTAACACGTTGGTGGCAGTCAAGGGGTTAAGGGGAGTAATGTAGTGATGTCATCAGGTCAGTATGTAACACGTTGGTGGCAGTCAAGGGGTTAAGGGGAGTAATGTAGTGATGTCATCAGGTCAGTATGTAACACGTTGGTGGCAGTCAAGGGGTTAAGGGGAGTAATGTAGTGATGTCATCAGGTCAGTATGTAACACGTTGGTGGCAGTCAAGGGGTTAAGGGGAGTAATGTAGTGATGTCATCAGGTCAGTATGTAACACGTTGGTGGCAGTCAAGGGGTTAAGGGGAGTAATGTAGTGATGTCATCAGGTCAGTATGTAACACGTTGGTGGCAGTCAAGGGGTTAAGGGGAGTAATGTAGTGATGTCATCAGGTCAGTATGTAACACGTTGGTGGCAGTCAAGGGGTTAAGGGGAGTAATGTAGTGATGTCATCAGGTCAGTATGTAACACGTTGGTGGCAGTCAAGGGGTTAAGGGGAGTAATGTAGTGATGTCATCAGGTCAGTATGTAACACGTTGGTGGCAGTCAAGGGGAGTAATGTAGTGATGTCATCAGGTCAGTATGTAACACGTTGGTGGCAGTCAAGGGGTTAAGGGGAGTAATGTAGTGATGTCATCAGGTCAGTATGTAACACGTTGGTGGCAGTCAAGGGGTTAAGGGGAGTAATGTAGTGATGTCATCAGGTCAGTATGTAACACGTTGGTGGCAGTCAAGGGGTTAAGGGGAGTAATGTAGTGATGTCATCAGGTCAGTATGTAACACGTTGGTGGCAGTCAAGGGGTTAAGGGGAGTAATGTAGTGATGTCATCAGGTCAGTATGTAACACGTTGGTGGCAGTCAAGGGGTTAAGGGGAGTAATGTAGTGATGTCATCAGGTCAGTATGTAACACGTTGGTGGCAGTCAAGGGGTTAAGGGGAGTAATGTAGTGATGTCATCAGGTCAGTATGTAACACGTTGGTGGCAGTCAAGGGGTTAAGGGGAGTAATGTAGTGATGTCATCAGGTCAGTATGTAACACGTTGGTGGCAGTCAAGGGGTTAAGGGGAGTAATGTAGTGATGTCATCAGGTCAGTATGTAACACGTTGGTGGCAGTCAAGGGGTTAAGGGGAGTAATGTAGTGATGTCATCAGGTCAGTATGTAACACGTTGGTGGCAGTCAAGGGGTTAAGGGGAGTAATGTAGTGATGTCATCAGGTCAGTATGTAACACGTTGGTGGCAGTCAAGGGGTTAAGGGGAGTAATGTAGTGATGTCATCAGGTCAGTATGTAACACGTTGGTGGCAGTCAAGGGGTTAAGGGGAGTAATGTAGTGATGTCATCAGGTCAGTATGTAACACGTTGGTGGCAGTCAAGGGGTTAAGGGGAGTAATGTAGTGATGTCATCAGGTCAGTATGTAACACGTTGGTGGCAGTCAAGGGGTTAAGGGGAGTAATGTAGTGATGTCATCAGGTCAGTATGTAACACGTTGGTGGCAGTCAAGGGGTTAAGGGGAGTAATAATGTAGTGATGTCATCAGGTCAGTATGTAACACGTTGGTGGCAGTCAAGGGGTTAAGGGGAGTAATGTAGTGATGTCATCAGGTCAGTATGTAACACGTTGGTGGCAGTCAAGGGGTTAAGGGGAGTAATGTAGTGATGTCATCAGGTCAGTATGTAACACGTTGGTGGCAGTCAAGGGGTTAAGGGGAGTAATGTAGTGATGTCATCAGGTCAGTATGTAACACGTTGGTGGCAGTCAAGGGGTAAGGGGAGTAATGTAGTGATGTCATCAGGTCAGTATGTAACACGTTGGTGGCAGTCAAGGGGTTAAGGGGAGTAATGTAGTGATGTCATCAGGTCAGTATGTAACACGTTGGTGGCAGTCAAGGGGAGTAATGTAGTGATGTCATCAGTGATGTCATCAGGTCAGTAATGTGTAACACGTTGGTGGCAGTCAAGTGGGTCAAGGGGAGTAATGTAGTGATGTCATCAGGTCAGTATGTAACACGTTGGTGGCAGTCAAGGGGTTAAGGGGAGTAATGTAGTGATGTCATCAGGTCAGTATGTAACACGTTGGTGGCAGTCAAGGTCAGGTTACGTTGGTGGAGTAATGTAGTGATGTCATCAGGTCAGTATGTAACACGTTGGTGGCAGTCAAGGGGTTAAGGGGAGTAATGTAGTGATGTCATCAGGTCAGTATGTAACACGTTGGTGGCAGTCAAGGGGTTAAGGGGAGTAATGTAGTGATGTCATCAGGTCAGTATGTAACACGTTGGTGGCAGTCAAGGGGTTAAGGGGAGTAATGTAGTGATGTCATCAGGTCAGTATGTAACACGTTGGTGGCAGTCAAGGGGTTAAGGGGAGTAATGTAGTGATGTCATCAGGTCAGTATGTAACACGTTGGTGGCAGTCAAGGGGAGTAATGTAGTGATGTCATCAGGTCAGTAATGTAGTGATGTCATCAGGTCAGTATGTAACACGTTGGTGGCAGTCAAGGGGTTAAGGGGAGTAATGTAGTGATGTCATCAGGTCAGTATGTAACACGTTGGTGGCAGTCAAGGGGTTAAGGGGAGTAATGTAGTGATGTCATCAGGTCAGTATGTAACACGTTGGTGGCAGTCAAGGGGTTAAGGGGAGTAATGTAGTGATGTCATCAGGTCAGTATGTAACACGTTGGTGGCAGTCAAGGGGTTAAGGGGAGTAATGTAGTGATGTCATCAGGTCAGTATGTAACACGTTGGTGGCAGTCAAGGGGTTAAGGGGAGTAATGTAGTGATGTCATCAGGTCAGTATGTAACACGTTGGTGGCAGTCAAGGGGTTAAGGGGAGTAATGTAGTGATGTCATCAGGTCAGTATGTAACACGTTGGTGGCAGTCAAGGGGTTAAGGGGAGTAATGTAGTGATGTCATCAGGTCAGTATGTAACACGTTGGTGGCAGTCAAGGGGTTAAGGGGAGTAATGTAGTGATGTCATCAGGTCAGTATGTAACACGTTGGTGGCAGTCAAGGGGTTAAGGGGAGTAATGTAGGGATGTCATCAGGTCAGGATGTGGTGGGTTTTTTATCTCTATGAGTAGGCTATGGTAGTACACCTAGAACGCGCACTACATTAAATATTCTTTATTATTCTTTATTATTACGTTGAAAGTTCCTTGATAGGTCATAACTTGGAGTTGGAACACAAAGACTATGGTTTGTTATTTCGCCCATTTTTATAGTGCATCCCTAGGACCCCCTGCACATTCTTTTAGAGGGTCCTTTAGGATTACAGTTCTGTCACACACGTCCCGTGCTCCTTTTTCGCATGCATCATGTGGGGGCCAGGGTTCCCCCGGCTAACGGTCGTGCATGACACACTCTGCATGTATCATGTGGGGCCCGGCTGTCTCCGGCTAGACCGGGACATTTAACGGTCGTGCATGACTTTTGTCTCGTTTTTCCCTCTATCACACGTCTCCCAACCCCCTTTTTCTTTTTCTAACAAATCAATTCTTCAATATTTGACTGATTTTGGGTAAAGGTCAAGATGTGCCACCCCCCCTACCTATCTCGGTTAATTGTATTTTTCCGTTATTGCCTTTCTTACCATACATAAAGCTGTATTTTAGTAAAATTTTTAGCTAATAACCTTTTTGGAATACTAACCCTAACCCTAACCCTAGCCCTAACCCTAACCCTACCCCCCACCGTATAAGACGGAAAAACGCAACGAACCACAACTGTGACAAATCGCGGTGTACTGCAGTACATAGTGGGGGTAGGGTTAGGCTTAGGGGTAGGGTTAGGGTTAGGGTTAGTATTCCAAAAAGGTAATTAGCTAAAAATGTTCCTAAAATACAGCTTTATGTATGGTAAGAAAGGCAAAAACGGAAAAATATAATTAACCGAGAAATGCATGGGGGGTGGCACATCTAAAATGAGTATCCTTCTACATAGCAAACGGAGTACCAAAAAATACTTATATTATTCCTGACTATCTTGGACTATCTGCTCCCCATACTACCTCATCAGTTCACTTTCTACCCTATCTTTGCTGAACTTTCTTTTCTTTCTTTTCCGTACTACCGCCTAAAGGGCAGCATAATCTTCAACGTGATGAAGTGGGCTGCCTGAGGCGAAGAAGAAGAAAGAAGAAAGAAGAAAGAAGAAAGAAGGAAGAAGCTAAAGAAGAAGAAAGAAAAGAAGAAGTAAAAGACAAAAAAAGAAGAAGAAAAAGGCGAGAAAAAATAAAAATAAAAAGAAGAAGAAGAAGAAGAAAGAAAGAAAGAAGAAGAAGAAAGAAGGAGGAAGAAGAGGAAGAAGAAGGAGGAAGGAAGAAGAAGGAAGAAGAAGGAAGAAGAAGGAAGAAGAAGAAGGAAGAAGAAGGAAGAAGAAGGAGGAAGAAGGAAGAAGAAGAAGGAAGAAGAAGGAAGAAGAAGAAGAACAAGAACAAGAACAAGAAGAACAAGACGAACAAGAAGAACAAGAAGAAGAAGAAACATGATTCAGAGACACACACAGGCGGTCTTACCGTCGTCTTCGCAGCTCTTGAAGATATGGACGATCTTCAGCGCTTCGAGCACACGCCTTCGACGCATCACTTCGATGACGATGGATACCAGCGCCAAAAATCCAAGCGGCAAGCTCACCGACAACCCAAGAGTCAATTGCCAATCATCTGTATAACAGTAAATACAATTCATTATCGTCGTCATTTTTGTCCGTCACCGACGATGGGCTGGTTTTTTGTGTGTTTTTCTGTCTGTCTGTCCCAAGGATATCTCCCGAACCGCTTGACCGAATCGCGTCAAATTTTGTGTGAAGGTGTGCCACCTTAATAGGAAGAGATCCGCGCAAATCATTTTGCCGTCGTGACCTTGACCTTGACGTACGACCTTGAAAACCGAAATTCTATTTTTAGCCATATCTCGGGCACCGATCAACATAGGATGTTGAAACTTGGTATGAAGGTGGATTGGCTTATGCCCGTTCTGCTGATGGCATACCGATCAAGGTCAAGGTCAAGGTCAAAAAGATCGCTCGAGCCTGAAAATCGGAGGGTCATTTTTTGTCCTTCTGTCTGTCCCAAGGATACCTTTCGAACGGGTTGACCGAATCACGTCAAATTTTGTGTGCTGGTGTGTCACCATGAGAGGAAGGCATCCGCGCAAACCATTTTGCCGTCGTGACCTTGACCTTGGCGTACGACCTTGAAAACCGAAAATCTTTCAGGGGGCCTTAACACCCATACCGTTAGTGTTAGAGTCTTCAAATTTGGCATGAAGGTACTTTGGCTTATGCCCGTTCTGATGGTGGCATACCGATCAAGGTCAAGGTCACGGTCCGGGCGATCAGTAGGCCTTGAAAGTGGTAGGGGTCTACACATTGGGCTTTAAGCCATATTTTCCACATTTGTACTTGACAGAAGCGCTTCAGATTGTGTGTGGTACTGTATACCCTAGCGAAGAAAACATCCGAGCATAAATTATCACCATACTGACCTTGACCTTGAAGTGTGACCTTGAAAACCGAAATTTCCTTCTTTGCGCTATATGTTTCTTCTTCAAGCTGTATCTCGTGAACTAGAAGACAGAATCCCTTCCAATTTTGTGTCAGGATGTGATACTCTACGGGGTGTCGCAAGTGCGTGGCATTGCTGGTGACGGACATGTCTGCCGCTCGGCGACGCCCTTGTTCAACTTGTATGCCAGTCAATCGTTAAGGTATGTATCATTATTATTAGGTATTAGGTACTTTATAGTCACAGAGGCGTCTCTGTGAAATTCGGGTTGCTCCCACCTGGAGAGCGCGTCGCAGCCAGAGGCGCGCCACCCAATTTTTTTTTTTTTTTTTTGGGGGGGCATGCGATTTTTGTCACTGATGAGGGGGGGGGGGGGGGGGATTTTTTTTTACCAAATGACAACTTTTTTGTTGCCACTGGGTTTAACGTATGCTAAGTGCATGGGCACACGGGACCTCGGTTAATCGTCTCATCCGAAAGACTCCACGTTCAGACCGTAAGGCCTCAGTGCAGAATGAGAGGAAAACATCCCCTGTACCCAGGTTCGAACTCGGGTTTACTTGACACGAAGCGAACGCGATACCACTGTGCCACTCTACACCACGTTAACAGTATTTGCAAGATATTTATACTTCCCCATGGCAACACTGAGCCGTAAGTCATAATTTTATTAAGAGTGGGCTATCTCTGTGTTGCCATGGGGAAATATAAATTTATGTTAACGTGTACACAGACCTTTACCCACCCACAACTGTCAGATAACATGAGGAGGCCAGATGCTATATTATTTTCAGCAGTCTGTCCTAGAATTAGTTTATTGCGGTTATGCCTTATAGTGGATGTGCCTTGCCCAGGGTACATCCCCTCTCTCTCTCGACCAAAGGGTTTTGAGGACGGTTGGTGTTGGGGAAGGTCCCCAAAGGCCAACGTGTCCCTTTAGCTGCCTGCAGCACTAGAGCCAGCACAAAGGCCCCCCTCGATCATTTTGAACGATTGCCACAAATAGTACACAATGTCATTTTATCCCCCCCCCCCCTCTCTCTCTCTCTCTCTCTCTCTCTCTCTCTCTCTCTCTCTCTCTCTCTCTCTCTCTCTCTCTCTCTCTCTCTCCATTTTCTTTTTTTTTGCATGAGGACTGGACGAAAAAAAGCAATGTTGCTTAATCTATTATCCTCAATAAAGAAAACTTATTCATTCATTCATTCATTCTCTCTCTCTCTCTTTCTCTCTTTCTCTCTTTCTCTCTCTCTCTCTCTCTCTCTCTCTCTCTCTCTCTCTCTCTCTCTCTCTCTCTCTCTCTCTCTCTCTCTCTCTCTCTCTCTCTCTCTCTCTCTCTCTCTCTCTCTCTCTCCGACACATACACACACACTCACATACACAGACATACAAACGTAAGCGTGTGTACACACACACACACACACACACACACACACACACACACACACACACACACACACACACACACACACGCACACACGCGCACGCACACACGCGCACGCGCACGCGCGCACGCACACGCACACGCACACATACATACAAATACACACAGAGGATGAAAAAAAGCTTTGTTTAGCTTATTCCTGTATCGTCAATAAAGATCACTAGCGCAACACCGAGTACCAGTAACGCCTAGTAACGGTAACGCCTAGTAACGGTAATGCCAAGTACTGGTAACGCTGAGTACAGCAAATTTGAAGCGATTTGGTAAAGAAACGGTGGAGTTATAAGGCCCCGTTTCGCGTTGGCGCTGCTCTGAGAGTGATGCGCTCTCCCTAGTAACGGCAACGCCTAGTAACGGTAACACCAAGTACTGGTAACGCTGAGTACAGCAAATTTGAAGCGATTTCGTTAAGAAACGGCAGAGTTATAAAGCCCCGTTTCCCGTTGGCGCTGCTCTGAGAGTGACACACTCTTCCGATTTTCTTCACATTTGCTGCCAGGCTTTGTCCCAGTGACAGCAAGCCTGACAGCAAATTTGACGCGATTCGGTTGAAAACCGGCGGAGTTATAAGGCCCGTTTTGCATCATGCTGCTGTTATACACCTAAGTAATGGATTCGCTTCCAGTTTGGCACATTGATAGTCACTGTCCCCGGTCATATATCTGCCACATTGGAAGGCAATCGGTCCAGAAATACCGGATATACGGGCACTGAAAGGCCGTCGGATGCGCGTTTCGTGCATTTGCAAAACCGAGCAAATGACACAGCCGCCTCGGTTGCTGTTGCCATCGCCCCGTTAGGGCTCACAGCAAATTTGAAGCGAATCGGTCGAAAAACGGCGGAGTTATAAGGCCCGTTTTGTGTTTCACACACACACACACATACACGGACGGACAGTTGGCTTTTTACTATATGATTTTGACTAGACTTAACATGACACCACTTACAGAGACAGAACACATTTATCCACGTTTCATGCAACTCACTTTTCTCCGGTTTTTGTTCTGTGCAGTCCTCCCCGATCCAAGGGTGCAGACACCGACAGACTTCCTCCTCCTCCTCCCCCACCCCTTCACTTCTCCCCTTCAAGCCACACACTCCCCCGTTGCTGCAGTTCTTCCGGCAAGGGCGGTCGCAGAGCAAACCGGTCCATCCCGGGTCACAGTGACACGTGAAATACAACCGCTCCCCTTTTCCATCCGCTCGAGTCGTGTTGCAAAAGCCGTGGTGACACACGTATTGACCCACACCCGCGCAATCTCTCTCGGACAAGCTTCGCAAAGGGGTCGAAATGTCCGAGTCAACGGGAGCATTACTTTCGGGATCGTCGTCATCTTCTGTTTTTGTTTCGTCAGCTAAGGGCTTGCAGAAAGAGTCGTGGGTTAGCGAGTTATCGTAGGGCGGGGGGCAAGCGCAACTGACGGAACAGCTTGTGTCGTTGAAATTGCACGTGCCTCCGTGGTAACACGTCACGGCTCCTTGCGCGCAGAGGTTGAAGCCACACCCACCCGCGCTCCAACTAACCGGGTTGAAAGAAGCGAGGTCGGTTTGGTGATTTTTACTATTATTGAACGCGCCTCTAATCTCGATTTGATTCGTAGTGACGTTGCTCACCAGACTAAAAGCTCGCAAGTTTCGCCTATCAGCGAATGTCGTTCCATCTCCTCTACGCAAACTTCCGCTGAATCTTCTAGTTCTAGTTATCTCCGCCATCTTGAAAACGATGTCACTCTTCTGGAAAGAAGATGGAGAAAGTTGCCGTTTTTGTCTCGGGATCACACGGGTGGACGGGGTTGATCTTAGAAATGGAGGGGGAGGGACAAAGAGAGGGTCCGCTACCGGGAGGATTTCATGATGGCGGTGGCGGATCAATGGGGGAAGCAGCAGGGAGTCTGAAGGGGGGGCGTTGAAAATGCCGGGGTTCAACGTCCACATCCGCAGCCCCCAACACCATACCATCAGGACCACCAGGCTGAGGCACATCGTGAAGGCGGCCGTGGGTAGACCCGACTGAGCGGAGGAGGTTCTTGCCATTGTGGTGTAGCTATGTAGATAAGATCTGGAAACATTTATTATTAAGCAAAAATATACAGTGGGCGGACCAGGTTTTTTTGCCAGAAACACGGCGAGGTCACCTGGAAAGACAGCCTTTTCAAGGATCTGAACATTCACTTTGCTCTGATTTGATTCCTAGGAAATCAAACCGTCAAAACGGCGATTCGTCCTTGGCGGAGATGCCGGACAGAGAAGTCATTTTGGATAGGGTGGGTGGTGGTCACTCATTGTGGTTGAAGCGTTTTCTTCTTAATTGTAGTGCAGTAAATAACAAAACCGGAGCTATTTCCTTTGTTGTGAGCAAAACTCCTTTTGGCAAACTGTATACAATTTTTAAAAAAAATAAAAAGGCTTGTATTGTAGACATTTCGTGCAAACGGTTTGGTCTAACTCAGGCGGCCATTAGAATTTGACTTCCAGCACCTCCACCAAGGAGGAATCGCCGATTTGAACGTTTGATTTCTAGGGAACCAGAGCAAAGTGAGTGTTGCGATCTCTGTAAAGGGCGTTTTGCTGGTGATCTCGACGCGTTTCTTGCAAAACCTCATCCGTCAGGGTGCCCCTTTAAAGGAAGCCGGTTAAAATTTAAGCTGAAGTGTATCACATCAGCAATATTCACATTTTCTGCCCGTCAAGAACGATAATCTGTTGAAAGCAATGGGCTGTCAACCAATCAATCAATCAATCCATAATAATTTATTATGTCCTCAAGTACGGGATCAATTTCGTGCAGCTCGTCTCATACATATAAAAGAAACAACACAAATTGATAACAAAATAAACACCCACATGCCAAATCTATTATATTTAATATCTTGAGTTATGTCCATTCCTCATACTTGCGTCAACTAACGAAGGTGTTGTAGGCTTTCAACAGGCCTAACAATATTATAGGAGAATAAAATCCTTACGGCATTGTAGGCTTTCAACAGGCCTAACAATATTATAGGAGAATAAAATCCTTACGGCATTGTAGGCTTTCAACAGGCCTAACAATATTATAGGAGAATAAAATCCTTACGGCATTGTAGGCTTTCAACAGGCCTAAAAATATTATAGAAGAATAAAATCCTTACGGTATTGTAGGCTTTCAACAGGCCTAAAAATATTATAGAAGAATAAAATCCTTACGGCATTGTAGGCTTTCAACAGGCCTAAAAATATTATAGAAGAATAAAATCCTTACGGCATTGTAGGCTTTCAACAGGCCTAAAAATATTATATAAGAATAAAATCCTTACGGCATTGTAGGCTTTCAACAGGCCTAAAAATATTATAGAAGAATAAAATCCTTACGGCATTGTAGGCTTTCAACAGGCCTAAAAATATTATAGAAGAATAAAATCCTTACGGTATTGTAGGCTTTCAACAGGCCTAAAAATATTATAGAAGAATAAAATCCTTACGGCATTGTAGGCTTTCAACAGGCCTAAAAATATTATAGAAGAATAAAATCCTTACGGTATTGTAGGCTTTCAACAGGCCTACAAATATTATAGAAGAATAAAATCCTTACGGTATTGTAGGCTTTCAACAGGCCTACAAATATTATAGAAGAATAAAATCCTTACGGTATTGTAGGCTTTCAACAGGCCTAAAAATATTATATAAGAATAAAATCCTTACGGCATTGTAGGCTTTCAACAGGCCTAAAAATATTATAGAAGAATAAAATCCTTACGGCATTGTAGGCTTTCAACAGGCCTAAAAATATTATATAAGAATAAAATCCTTACGGCATTGTAGGCTTTCAACAGGCCTAAAAATATTATAGAAGAATAAAATCCTTACGGCATTGTAGGCTTTCAACAGGCCTAAAAATATTATAGAAGAATAAAATCCTTACGGCATTGTAGGCTTTCAACAGGCCTAAAAATATTATAGAAGAATAAAATCCTTACGGCATTGTAGGCTTTCAACAGGCCTAAAAATATTATAGAAGAATAAAATCCTTACGGTATTGTAGGCTTTCAACAGGCCTAAAAATATTATAGAAGAATAAAATCCTTACGGTATTGTAGGCTTTCAACAGGCCTAAAAATATTATAGAAGAATAAAATCCTTACGGTATTGTAGGCTTTCAACAGGCCTAAAAATATTATAGAAGAATAAAATCCTTACGGTATTGTAGGCTTTCAACAGGCCTAAAAATATTATATAAGAATAAAATCCTTACGGCATTGTAGGCTTTCAACAGGCCTAAAAATATTATAGAAGAATAAAATCCTTACGGCATTGTAGGCTTTCAACAGGCCTAAAAATATTATAGAAGAATAAAATCCTTACGGCATTGTAGGCTTTCAACAGGCCTAAAAATATTATAGAAGAATAAAATCCTTACGGCATTGTAGGCTTTCAACAGGCCTAAAAATATTATAGAAGAATAAAATCCTTACGGTATTGTAGGCTTTCAACAGGCCTACAAATATTATAGAAGAATAAAATCCTTACGGTATTGTAGGCTTTCAACAGGCCTAAAAATATTATATAAGAATAAAATCCTTACGGCATTGTAGGCTTTCAACAGGCCTAAAAATATTATAGAAGAATAAAATCCTTACGGCATTGTAGGCTTTCAACAGGCCTAAAAATATTATATAAGAATAAAATCCTTACGGCATTGTAGGCTTTCAACAGGCCTAAAAATATTATAGAAGAATAAAATCCTTACGGCATTGTAGGCTTTCAACAGGCCTAAAAATATTATAGAAGAATAAAATCCTTACGGCATTGTAGGCTTTCAACAGGCCTAAAAATATTATAGAAGAATAAAATCCTTACGGCATTGTAGGCTTTCAACAGGCCTAAAAATATTATAGAAGAATAAAATCCTTACGGCATTGTAGGCTTTCAACAGGCCTAAAAATATTATAGAAGAATAAAATCCTTACGGCATTGTAGGCTTTCAACAGGCCTAAAAATATTATAGAAGAATAAAATCCTTACGGTATTGTAGGCTTTCAACAGGCCTAAAAATATTATAGAAGAATAAAATCCTTACGGCATTGTAGGCTTTCAACAGGCCTAAAAATATTATAGAAGAATAAAATCCTTACGGTATTGTAGGCTTTCAACAGGCCTAAAAATATTATAGAAGAATAAAATCCTTACGGCATTGTAGGCTTTCAACAGGCCTAAAAATATTATAGAAGAATAAAATCCTTACGGTATTGTAGGCTTTCAACAGGCCTAAAAATATTATAGAAGAATAAAATCCTTACGGCATTGTAGGCTTTCAACAGGCCTAAAAATATTATAGAAGAATAAAATCCTTACGGTATTGTAGGCTTTCAACAGGCCTAAAAATATTATAGAAGAATAAAATCCTTACGGCATTGTAGGCTTTCAACAGGCCTAAAAATATTATAGAAGAATAAAATCCTTACGGTATTGTAGGCTTTCAACAGGCCTAAAAATATTATAGAAGAATAAAATCCTTACGGCATTGTAGGCTTTCAACAGGCCTAAAAATATTATAGAAGAATAAAATCCTTACGGCATTGTAGGCTTTCAACAGGCCTAAAAATATTATAGAAGAATAAAATCCTTACGGCATTGTAGGCTTTCAACAGGCCTAATAATTCTATGGACGTAAAAGCAAAACATGAAACAAGAGACAGAGAGTGTGATTGGTGTACGGACTTCATTCCTTGC